>PVKZ01001294.1:0-426735 GCA_004027375.1 Macroglossus sobrinus | reverse complement strand
AAGAGAGATCTTAGACACAAAGGTAGCGATTCTCAGAAGACTTAATTCATTTGAATCACAAAAATAATTAAATATGCTTAATTATATATAAGGTATCCTATAACTTAGGCTTTATTTGAAATTAACTCTTGAGACCAGTGGTCTTTTAGTAGTTATCTAATATTTACTTTATGATGTCCCTTTAGTAACTCACTGTTACCTTGCTCATCAAATCAGGAATGCATTATTTCTTATATTTAGTACTTAGTTGTTGCCTTAATGTTGCTTTGTCATTTGTCTTTTCTTGTGCTTCTCCATTTTCTCTCATTCAATTAACATTTAATGTGCTTTGATTGATTTTCATGCACAATCCAGTTTCATCTATGATTCAATTATCCATCATTATTATGAGAAAGAAATTTAAAAATTCATTTAAAGACATAAAATGAGTTAAATTAAAGTCCTCTTAAAAGAAAACCCTTAAAGCAAAATGCCAATTATATATTGCAGCTGATCAGAGCTTGAATGGAAAAGGACTCAAGGGGTTACAACAATAATTATTCTTTTTTCAAATAAAATAATTAGTTGAGTGTATATTTGCACATGATCAAAAGAGAGAAAGGTTGTTTTCCAGGAAAATGCTTACTATCTGAACTCTGCAGTTGATTCCAAATTCAAATTGATCACAAGCAATGAATACAAGAGTGAATATGAGACAGAGCTTCTCAGCAATCCACAGAAAATCCATTATCATTATAGTTAATTGTTTTTGGTATAAAGTCTGTTTGTGTTTCTATTTTGAAAACCTATTTTCCTTGGCTTAAAATAAAATATGAAAGCCTATTGTTAATGCAAATGATTATTCTATTTATTTTTATTTCATCATTTATTTATTTATTTTGTCTACACAATTTGGAACTCTACAATAACCTTTTACTTTGTAAGTTATAAGCTCCCATAAAAAGGAAACAGTTCCAAAGGTAAAATTAAATGCAACACCATTAGTTTCTAAACCAAACATAGAAACAAATGTCACCACGGAAATAATTTGTGTTTATATTTTTATTTTTAATTATGAAGATAGTATTAAAATATCATCTTTTAGTTGTAGTTTCTAACTATAGTAACCATTAGGGTTACTACAGTATTTGTGCTTAACCTATGCTGGGAAAGGAGCAGAGATGACACCCAGGTGAAAATGAATGAAACTCCAAAACTGTTTTTCCAATTGTGTAGACAAATCGATGGGCCACCCTGATCCTTTTTCATGACTTGCTGTCCCCTTCAGGGGGTGTGGTCAGCAGACAGCCTTTACCTGCAGTTCCTTTAAGATTTGCTTAGCTGCCCAGTCACATCTTTTCATAGTCCATGGCTGAACAATTCTGATGGACAATATTAATTGTGCAGTTTGTCACAGGGATGGTTGAAGTTTTGCTGGATCTGATTCTCAGTTCAGCTGTTGCATCTGCCTAGTCCTGCTTCTTCCTCACCCTTCTTCATGAACCTTGTTCACTCACTAACAACCACCACAAAAAAATCTGGCAGCCCAAATGCCATCTCAGCAAGTACTTTCGGAAAAGCCAAGCCATAATTAGGATAATGTGGAAATTTTATTTGTTGCAAGTGCTCTTTGATGTGGAGAACAAACTACCTCTCTAGCTTTATGTTTGTTTGTTTGTTTTTTTCTGATGGTTAGAATCTCACAATCTCTGTGCTGTCTTCTGTGTGCTTTGTAATGTATCAGTAGAGTATATTCTCACTGCCAAAGAAGTATGAACCCTCTCTATGTATGGATATAACTATATGATATAGATGATATAGGAGAGAGAGAGAGAGAGAAAGAGAACTCCCTTCCTTCTCAAAAAGTTAAGGGTAAAATCACCGTCCACATATAATATAATTTCACAGAGTATATGGCCAAACCAGTCTTGGGAAATGATCTTACCTCCAGAAAGGTGTCTTCCTGAAATTTTCAAGTAAATATATTTATTTATCACCATATAAATAAGCACTTACACAAGCAAAAGTTTGTACTGTATATAGAAATTATTTGTTCATTTAGCAGTAATATATTTGATTGTGCTATTTGTTATACCACTTTGAATTATTTCTTCTATAATCATTGCCCAATATTTTAACATTAATGAGTATAAATAAATAGATAAAATGATATTTGTTTTCCTACCAAGGATATTAGTTTTCTTTTACCAAAGTAGAATGCTGCTCAGGTATTAATAGAAATTCTTGCATTTCTCTCTTTCTTATCATAATAATTTTGTTTTCTTGTGGTTATTATTGTACTCTAAAATACCTGATGATTTAAAAAATTAACATTACTAGCTAGTTTATTTTTCCTTAAATATAACAGGTTTATATTTTCTCAAGAAAATATAAGGACTATTTTCTCAAGAAAGTCATTAAATAGAGTAGGTGTCTTCTTCCCCAGTTTCTCTGTCCTGACAGTCCACAGAAGGTAGCACATTTAAAAATGTAGAAATGAAAAAGAGTTCTACAAAGCAGTGGCATCTCACGGCAAGGAAGCAGTGGGAAAGAGGACTGCCTTCCTGAGGAGGATTATTTTATCTTTGGCATGTCTAGAATTGTTGATCTATAGAGACAATAAAAACTAGACTGAGATCCAATCCATATTTTATATATCGTTTACACACGAGGCCTCTCCTGTTGCCCACACACAGTTGGACCACTCACACTCATCCTCCTTGGTACAGATAGATGGCAGCCACAAAATGTGTCTGCTCATGTTACCTAAGGAAAGAGATAATGCTGCATAGCGCAGCAGTGGCTGAACGCATGCACCGGACACGCCTCATGCCCACCACAGCATTCCTAATGAGACCGCGATGCCTTGGGCTCTCTCAATTGCTGTGATGATGGTGGTTTTAGTCACAGGATATTGCTTTACTACGTGGGAGTTTGCTAATAATTTATATTTATATTAGGATTAAGATTAAAATTGGATTAAGATCTCCAAGTCGTACACTGCATTCTGAAACTTTTCTACCTAAACGCTTTTCTTCCCCTTCTTCTTTCATTCGTGTGACCCTCACATCCAGTCTTATAACTCTTCCTACTTTGTTCTGACCACACCCCTTTATTTTTTATGAGTGATTTTCCCAATAATTATGTTGAATATTATATTCTATCATGGTGTCTGTATCTGAGAGGACCAGAATTGATACAAGGAGTAACTACAGTCAGGAGTGGTCAACAAAGACAGTAAAATGGGGCTTCTGGGCTGGACCATGCACTGCACAGCAAGGAAAGACTCATCAGGAGTAGGGCATAAGCTGCGGTTACTCTCCAGCACCACGTAGAAGCCCAGCCGCTGAAGCTATCAGCAGTGATGCTCTGGCATGCATTCTAATCATCAGTGAAATTATGTAGGCCCTACACATATGTGGGGTCAACAGTGACTATAAGGGCAGCCATACTGGCTTGTTATTACTAAGTTGTATTGAACCATGTAGAGTGATAACGAGACATGGAGGACAATAGACAATTATAGGCTAAATGTGGGAACTAGAGGAGTGGAAGCTAGAGGGATTTTGTGTGTGTGTATAGATTATTAAAAGACCTTTATACCTTCCATTGTAAAAACAGACAAGCTGAGGATCAGACTCACTATTTGATAGTCTCAGATCTAGAGAGGCTTAAATGTCCAGGACAGGAAGGTTTATTATATTAAAATCAAGGTTTTTGTTGGGAAATATGGAACTCTGAAACACGGGATGAAGACATGCAGATGGGTTTCCACAAAGATCTTGCCTTTGCAGACACCTCTCGTCTCCTTCCCTATAAGGAACCAGTATTTGCTCCATGAGAGAAGATACTTCTCAGACCAATACTCTTTTCAAGGAAAAAGATGCCTCTTTTCTTGGACATCTGTCTGATAAGCAGGGTTAATCTGAAATATAGGATGTTTGGGTCCAATTAGGGAGGAAAGAGAGTCCTTTTTGAATGTGCTGAAAGAATTAGCTAGAATACACTGTCAAGAGCTCATAGAAGACCTCTGAGCTTGGACTTGAGGATATATGATCAAAAAGACCATTAAGAATGTGCTGATGAATGGGACCCCAACATTACTAGCGAGTTCCTTTGTGGCTCATCTCTCTAGGTCAGAGCTTATGGCAGGGACAGCAGTTACATCATTAGTCTTGTCAATAGCACCAAAAATGAGATCCCAAAGTAACAGAAGCCAGGTAGTGGGACTTACCTGACAGAAGCAGCAGACCCCAGTTACAGAGAGAACTGGGAAGGGCAGAGGGCCAGCCAAGGATGCTTGACTGACTTAAATAGCAGAGATTGTTAATAGAACGTGGCTCCAGCAGGGACCAAATTAATAAGCAAATAATGAGGGTAGACTTCGATATGTGAAATCAGAGAAAAGAAGGTGGATGTCAATTCAGATCACAACTCTATTAACTGGTCTCTGCAAATTCCAGACAGAGAACGACTGCACAGATCATGAGCTCAAGCAGTTAGTAGCCATGGCTGCAGCTGCTGTGCTAACATCACTGCTCGTGGTCACGTCACTAGAGCACAGACTTCAGGTTCAGGCTGTGTAGACAAAGATGTGATGGCTGAATGATTTTCCATTTTTATTAGGGAAAAACTGGTCAGACAAGGTTTGTGCTCAGTTGAACAAATTATATATATTTATAATTTTCCCAGGTTGTATTAATTATCCTAATCTTTGTTATAATGAGTCAGAAGAGACCTAGACTATTAAATTATCCCACATATAAAAACATCGGGTTATTATATTGATGGTAACGGGTTGATCCAGCAGGATGAGCAAGATATAACTAGTATTTTTTATACATGCAATGGATATCAGGAAATAGAAAATTTTTAAATATCATTTATAACACCAAAAATAGGAAATAGATGGGTATAATTCTAGTATGTGACTTTACCCATATTCGCAGAGGAGGTTTGATAAATTTAAAATACACTATCTTAACTGAATAAATTCTTGTAAATATGAAACATCTGAGGCATGACACACTTAGAAATGTTTTCACATTTTTTTTTATAATTTTGAAATCAGAATGAATCTTAAACTTGATATTTTATGACGGTCTTTGTCATTTTTTTCTTTTTTTTACATTTTGACACGTCTGAAATTAGAGTATATCCAATGATCACTGAAATCTTAAATTTAGTGAGAAACAGCAGGTTGTTCCATTATACTCTATAAAACATTCTTGTACATTTTCTTCATTTCTATAAGTGAATGAATTGATAAATATAATTTTTTTTTCTGTTCTGGTCATACACAAAACTGTCTGAGTTATGAGTATTTCCATTCAAGAGGTATTTCAATAAACTGGAGCTATTACATATGAGATTAATGAATAGTAATCTGAAAGAAAATGATTTTACATGCTATGAGAAATGTTTAAATAGTCTAGGATGTTTGAACCAGATAGTAAAAATTTGGAAGATATTCTCCAAATATCCAAAAAATTAGCTTATGAAAAATAGGAGAATGGAGAATAGAGAAGGAAAGAAGGAAGAGAATTGGTATTTTTTTAAAAAATCTGAAGGTGTAATTTACTTATTTTAGAAAAAAATCTGAGGTGATGTTTTCTTTAGTTTTAAGATGAAGAAAATAAGTTGATATCATATAATATTAGTCTATTTAAACTTAAAGTCTATGACCTCAAAGAGTAATAAATATAAGCCATGTAGGTCAGATTTTGATTGAACACGAAGAAAGAATCTTTAAAAAAAAAAATAAGAGGTAAAAAAATTTATGATTAGATCTAACAGAAATTAGATAATCTTTGTTAGAAAACACTTAAGCATATTCAGGATGATAGTCACATAATACTTGTATTTTAAGATCCATTGCTATTCTTAGATTTTGAGGTTTTATGGAAAAAAAATATTTATTGATTGACTACCATCTGGTATATACTAGAGGTCTTCCTTATAACCCTTTATTTTATAAGCACTATATCAGTCACGGAACAATCAAGAAAGGGGAAATATACGTAAATATTTAAGCATAAGGAATTTCATGCAAGGAATTAGTTACATAATTAATGAAGAGGCCAAAAATTCAAACTGCATGTAATGAACCAGCCTAGAAAATAACAACAGAAACAGAAAAAATTTCTCCTAGTCCAGACAAAACAGTATTATTTGTGATCCAAAACAAGAGTCACTGGCAGAAGATGCAGTTTATTAGTAGAGATGCTGTCGGAGACAAAGGGCAGGTGGGGATGATGACAGTGGGAGAGGAAGATGGAGGATGAACAACTAGGCTGCTTTCTTCTCCCCCCTACTCCACAGTGTCTGTGGTGCCAATACTTGGCCAAATAGTAACCTGGAAGCCTCGCCGAGTGCAGTGATCACCACACCAGCGCCCCAGAGCAAGCAGAGAAAGATTCAGAAGGAAACTAAGGGGTTCTAGGCCCAGAACTTGGCCAGTTAGATGGATGTTGATTACTTTTGGAATATCAGCAAAGAACAATCTTGAATGAGCCACTTACTGCCTCTGACCCTATGTCTCTATTTTTGAAATAGGAAGCTTTAGCATCAGAGAAGTAAGAAACTATCCAGTTACACAATTTTGTATGTATTTCTTTGTGTTGAATGGGGAGAAAAAGTGGAGAAAAGGGCTTAGGAGCCTAGTTTTTCAAATGTTGTTTGCTTCATAGTGATTTCATTACAATGAAAAATGGTTTTGATATATCATCACTTTAAAATGAAATTGGTTCAGGGAGGCGAATAAAGGTCGCATTTATTCAGGTTACTTGGGAAATGGTGGTTTTCTTAAAGACATTTTATTAAGAAGTAATGAGTACATAACTGGAATGCTACACTGATGCTTTCTTTTTCAGTTTGTCATTCAGCTGTCTTCCTCACTTCACTTGATGTGTGTTCTCTGCTTCATAATATGTAAAACTTTGCAGCAAAGTAAGAATGAGCCTGTTGTACATAATGGGAAAGAGAAAGAGAAAGATGACATGGAAGGCATTGATTTCTCAAATGTGATAATGAAATATATATATATATGTGTATATATATATATATATATATATATATATATATATACATATATATATATATTATTTTTCTTTTACAAAAAGGATTTTTAAAGTGAGAAAGGATGGAATGTTAGCTTGGGAAACTGAATATGAAAGCATTGTAAGTCATGTTATTTATCTGTCAAAATGTTCATAATGTCCCCACCTGAAGGAAAAGGACATTCTCTCTGAGATGAATTTTAAGTGTAGCAATCAAGAACTAACATATGCTTCAGGAAGTAGAACTGCAGTGGAGAACTATATAATAATAAAGAAAAGGGGATATAGACTGTTACATTAACTAGAAATAAAAGAATTGACACTAAATATAATCTCCCTACATGATTGTGATGATGCCTCCTAAATATATTAAGAAAGACAAAATGCTGAAATAAGTGGGGTCTTAGAAAACCTCAGATTTTATATTTTGAAGTCATAGAAAAGTATTTGGAAATGACAGTTAGGTGAGTTTTTATGAAAGGCAAGAAACAAGTACCTCTTTGGGATATTACTGTTGAGAAAATGGATTTATATATCAAAATTAAGAAACAAGAGTTAAAAAGTACAATATGTGTGTTAAGGTATTTTTTCATGAATTACCACTTTAATCCATAAGAAGACTTTTTTTCTGTTGAATTAGATAGCAAGAGTGTTGGTTTGGAAGCATCATTGATTATATATTTTATATATGATCTAGGAGGGAATATGTCAATTCATGGGTCAGTTTTTATCCTGGGACTATTTCAAGTCTATTAGGAGCTCAGTGGAGGGATTAATTATGGACAGACCCTCTGAAAGTTCATGATGTAAAAGCCTCTGATCTAAGTCTCATCCTAAGGGTTGTCTACCCCCAAAATTGTTTTTTCGTCATCTCTTATGTAATAGTTCCATTTTGTTGCAATAACTGAAATGAAAACACTTAGAACTCAGATAATTCTGTGTAAGACCAAAAGAGTACAAAGTAAATTGTGTTTATCAACTAATTCATCTATAGAAATGAAAAAAAGTACAAAAGTATCAAAGCCTGTAGATGTTTTAAACAAAAGGTGTATTTAATAGGATACTAACTACAGATGGGAGACATGTCCTAAATTGATCACTAAAAGTGTTTTTATTCTGATGTTGTCAATATTTAATTGAAATATGCTGTTGCATTAACACAAAAAGTTCTAACTCAGACCTAATGAGTCTTTTCTTTATATGAAAACCTTCTCTTGTATTATTGTGATAATGGTAGCATAGGACACAGGTTCTTTTTGCACTAGCCACAGCAAATGTGCAAACAAAAATTTGCACATTTCCTTTAAGCAAACAATTATGTTGCTAAGGAAGAATGTGCCTACTTATTTGAAATGATTTATTAATGTTATTTATAGTCTGAAGAGTCCTCTGAAAATGCTTTCCTGTCATATCAAAGCCAAGACTGTCTCCTACTGATGTCTGTGATTTGCTCAGTAAGCAAAGATTCTCCTATCAGCATTATATTTATCTGTATAAACATTTTTGACACTAGTATACAGATGTAAGATATAATGATGTCTTCTCATGATTTCTTTAAAATGTTTTAAAATACTAGTAGTATGGACAGGAGCAATGTAAAATTTAGTGAGATGTAGTGTTAATAGATATACATATATTTTCAGTTTGCCAATAATTATATGGCAGTCTACTTAAGGTGACCTACTTATGTCTTACAAACAAAGCAAAACATGCTATACAAGCAGATAAAAATATTATTCTCATGGTCAGAATCAAAAGATGCTATTTTGAAACATTTTTTTTATTAACTCATGTTTCCAACATGACTTGCTGAGGTTTTTAAGAACAAAAATGAGGCATGGGGATGTAATGTACAGCTTAGTGACTACAGTTAATAACATTATATTGCATTTGAAAGCTGCTAGTAGAGTAGATCATAAAACTTCTTAACACAAGAATAAAAAATTCTATAACTATGTATAGTATTAGATACTAAATAGACTTATTTTGGTGATCATTTCACAATAATATAAATATCAAATCATTATATTGTATACCTGAAACTAATATAATGTTGTATGTCAAGTATACTTCAATAAAAAAATATATATGTGCATATATATATATATGTATGCACATATATATATATATGTGTGTGTGTGTGTGTGATAGAAAAGAAAGAACATACAACATGAAAATGAGAGTATAAGAATAAATTCATTACAACATAGAATAATTTTTAATGGTATTTGTTTCTAATTTTTTTCAACTGATTACAAATATATAGGAAAAATTTTCAAGAAAAAAAGTATTTCCTGAGGGAGAATATAATCTTCACATTTTTAGCATTTTAAACTATTAGTCTTTTAAAATGCAAATATCCTGAGCCAGTTAAGAATCCAAGTTTATCCTGAAAGCAGTTTAGCCCACAGCAATGTCTGAAAGACAGGAAATATTTATACAGTGTAAAATTAAAACTTTCTCCTAACTCCCTTAAAATAGTAATTCTAGTGTATTAAATATTGACTTGAGTTGTTCACAAAATTTAGAATATAGTCCAACTTATAAATTTTATTTATAGAATATAAAATATACAATTCTGTAGAAGATCCTTGTTATAAAGTAAGTTCAGATGAGGAGAACCAGAGAAATACTGCAGAAAGGTTATGGTGTCAGGAGAAGAGAGAGAAACAATTCACTTATATGAACTCCCAAGGGACTGATCGCAACCTCAACCTCAGAACATGCCTCAAATCAGTGAAAAGCTGTTCCACATTCTGAAGTTTCTTTTACTGTATGACAAATTTGAAAAGAGTTCTTTAAACCATCTTAAGGTAGACAAATAATGTTAATCTAAGCTTTAAAGAAACATTAGCATCCTTATTTTTATGTAAATTTTTAAACACTTGGAAGCCCCATTTAACTTAAAGAGGGACAGGGAAAATCAACCTACATATAAGTCAAAAACCATCATTTCCCCATTGTCCCCATCTCTTTTTCAAAACTCACGTTCTTCCCCGGCATGTTTGGCTTCACCCCTTCATTTAATGTACTATCGCTCTTTCCTGAATTTCACACTCGGCTCCAGGGGTTCCAGGGATTCTTGCCAGGATACAGAATCCTGAGGCATGAAAGAATATTTCCATATCAGAAACTCTCTCTTACCCAACTTTATTGATTTATTTTTTTACCTCTCTCTCTCCCAAAATCCATCTTCAAAACCCATTCCCAGAAGACTCAGGGAATCTGAGTGTTGAGTGTTCTGCAAAGCGCAGCGGACACACTCCACGTGCAGTATCCATAATCTAACAAGTCTCTAATTCTGTATCACAGGGCTGGAGTCTGTGTGGTGTTCAGCTCCATCTGCCTTCCAGATCTCAGTCATCTGGATATTGGTACGTGATGATTTGGGTGCAATGTGCTTTTACACTTTGCCTTAAGTTGGTAATTGACTTACCTGAACAGTTGTTTTCTCTCCAGTGCATCCACAACACTCAGCAACAAATTCTCAATTCCAAAGTTTATATAATTGCACCCTCACCACGCCTCACAGGTGTAATATATATTGCGTTTATATATAATATATAATAATGATGCATTACATACATGTTAGATAACACTATATGTAATAATATATATTATATATAGTATATTATACTATACTATATTCTATTTTATATATCACATGTAACTGAATTCTTTACTATCAGTGTCCCATCTTAGTGTTTAACATAAGTAAAATTTTTAGCAATGGTAATTCTGTAGCATACCAAGGTTTTCACCACTTCACCTGATACCAGAGATGACTCGTCACTGTTATCTGGATACCATGTGATCCAACGACCCTGCTAGAGCTTGCTTCCCAGAAGCATCTTTCCGACCAAGTGTCTTAGGCTGAATTCTCATAGAGCGAGACACTGAGCCAAAGTTTCAGATGCAAGTGATATATTAAGAAAGTAATCTCAGAAGAAACCAGTTGGGAACTGGAGGAAACAGAATTGGGAAATAGAGGAAGCTGAACAAGCCTGTAGCTTCAGGTCAGTTCCTAGCCTCAGCCTGACCTTGATGGGAGTCCAGGAGAATGAATTTCACCTCATACATTGAGGCAAAGAGCTGAGCCCTGCACCCTGCTGTCCAGCGGAGGGGGTTAACATAAAACCCCTAGCATTTTTATTTCTCCATATAAGAAACTGAACAGCACTTCAGGGTAAAATTTAGCACTAGATACAAGTTGCAGGCCCAGGTGTTATTTTCATATAATTCCGTATAAGAAAAACTGCTTCAAAGTTGTATTCAGCTTCCAGATCTAGGCAGCTGACTCTTCATACATATTTATATTTTTTCTCTTAAATTTCTATTGCTATAATAGTAAAAAAAAATTACAAGTGACATAAATTTAAAATGATGTAAAGGTTAAGAAGAAACACTCTATGTTCAGCAGAATTTTTTATAATTTTCTGAAATACAGCAAGCTAATGTCATGAAATATACAAGCTAATGTCATGAAATATTGTCATGAAATATATACCTAAGTTCAACTCCAAATATACACTGGAGAAGACAACAAAAAATGTGGGATTTTTTTTTCTACCAGGTAAAAGAGTGGGAATTCCTCAAGCTTAGAATTTGTAGACAAGTTTTAGGATAATTATTAATCAAGGACAATTTATAGGAAATCTGATTCAATTAGCCCTGTTTCCACTGGGCTACCCTAACCACAAGCAAAGGCCATTTACAAGGCTATTCACATTTAGGTAATAGATAGATAGATAGATAGATAGATAGATAGATAGATAGATAGATAGATAGATAGATAGATAGATGATAGATAGATGATAGATAAAGAAGGTTCTGAATAGATTGCATAATTTGTCTTAGAAAGGCTAGGTCTAAAAGTAAGATGGAAATGACTGAAAAAGGAGACGTGTCTATAGTGAGTTAAATTCCAAATTTTCAAATTTCTTTTCTGGAGAATTTGTATCATATATCCTGTCAAAAGTTGGTAAAGCAAGAATTAGAGGTGGAGTCACTTCAGCAATGCATTTACCTTGATAAAACTTAAGTAATTAGGAGAAAGAGAGAGGGAGAAGGACAAAAAAAAAAAAAAAAAAGAGGGAGGTAGAGAATTTACTATAAATCCATTAATAGTATATAGTGCTAAGGAGCTAAAGAATAATTTACCTCAAGTGAGACTTTTAAGGAAGACAGAAAATTGCTTATCTCTCAATGTTGTTCCCTTGTGACCTTAGTATGAGCATCTTCCTATCCTTTTTGAGCCCAGTATTTATAGAGGATGTATTTTTATTTAAAATAAATGAACCGAGACACAAACTACCTACTTTATATGATGGTGGTTTAAGCATGGAAACCAGAATTTTTCAAATTAAAAATAAAAACATTATGAAATATCTAGAATTTTAAATTATGATATTCTAAATGTTAACTACTCAAGAAATTTGCAATAATAATTCTGATTAAATGAAACTTTTATCTAAGATGACAATGCTTTCCTCAATATTTTAATAATACCACAGTCTAAGTGTATTGTTTAAAGCATTCTTCAACAACAGAAATGTCTTATTTCTAGCTGTCTAGTTGTATAGCCACTTGCCAGGCATGACTAGTGAGCACTTGAAATATAGCTATGGTGACTGAGGAGCTAAATTTCAATGAAATGTATTTTTTTTTTAATTTTGTGAATTTAAGTAGTCACATATGGCTAATGGCAGTTTTAGAATGTGCTAAAAACTAAACACCGATGTAATAATTGAAACAAGAGCGCAGGAAAGGCAAAGAGTCTTATTTTTTTCTTCATACCGTTCAAGTACTTTTCAAGTTACAAATTTATTATGTGTATTTTTAATTTTAATAATACTTTACACATTAAGCATATATTTGCTAAGTATCCTCCATGCTAGGCACTTTTCTCACACTATCTTTTTAATCACCACAGCGATACGTACGATTTATATTGCTACTGCTACTTAATATATAAATGAATCCCAGAGTGATTAATAACTTTCAGAAGATTGTTTTAAAACTAGCATAGATGATGCTATCTAGTGAAATATTTGTCATATGGAAATTATTCAAAAAATGACTTTGTAAATGAGTGAATGGATGAATAATATATGAAGAAGTTTACATTTGGTGTGTAAACTTGTGTAAATATTCTTAACAGTATATAAGCACACGCCTATCTCCTTTTGCAGTATTTAACATGCTTTTTCTTTATTAATCTATCTTCTTCTATAAAGGAAAAAAACAGCTACCTGAACTTAAGGTGTGAAAATTAGCTCCTCTTAGAGAAATTCTCCTTGATTATGAGTGGAAATGGAAATACAGAAATTGAAAAGTTGAGATGAGAAGACTTTATAAATATAAGAAAACCTCAAATAATGCCTAAGACACAGGAAGGTACAGTGTATTTTAACAATTACATTAGATCACACTGATAAATAATATAAATATAGAATACATAGATTATATAATATAGAATAGATATTTCATGATATATGTAAGTAATAAATTGTAACAAAATATTTTTTCTCCCATTAATGCAGGATTTGGAACACAATAACATGATTATTTGGAACATGAATATTTCTTGTTTAAGTCAGAAGAAAAAATGCTTGTATCTCTCACTATGTGACCTTGCATTTTTATACTGATATTATGCTGTCCTTTTAACCTTTCATTCCTGAACTATTCATTTAAATCTGATCTGTAGCTCTTTGATATTTCAATATATTTTTCAGCTTTGTTTTTAAGATCCCTCCTTATATTAAATATATCTGTCATAGATACTCCATGGCTGGGTAATAGCCTCTTTATTTTAAAAATAAATCACACTATATTATTTGCTCATATCTCTAACACATCTCATTTTCTCTGTTTCTCTCTGTTTTTAGTGATTTTCAAGGCTGACAATTTAGGATAATAAGTTATTTTAGTTAAAAGCCTGTTTACTATCTTTTTCAAATCAGTGTGATTGAGGATGTCATGGATGACTTTTTCAATATGAAGCAAATTCAATACGAGTGATACAGAGCTATGTATTGATGTCACACTGGAGCTCTGCTGTAGCAACACACGTTGCCACCCTGTGTGATCACTGGTCCCTTTGTTCCGTTTCCTGGATATTGCTAATGTTTATGGAACTGCACTAGATGACAGTAAATTGATCTGGATTGAAATTATTTTTCACTCTTTTCTCTGCTCCTGAAAATGATGCTCATTCTTCAAAGCATGACTGTGTTACGACTACTTTGATTCTCCCAGTATTCTTTTATTAATATTATCATTATTCATTTCAAAAAAAATTTTTTATTGAGAATAATACCAGCCATTGAAGACAATGACTACTATATATTAACTATTTAATACAGATCAGGATCTAGATTAAGTACTTTGTTTTGTGTGTGTGTATCTATGTGTGTGCACATACATATGTGCAAGTAATTTACATGTGTGTATAAATATATGTGTAAATAAAAGCTTCATATTGTCCTTTTATACACACACCCATTTTTCATTATATTCGCTGAAAACCACAATGTAATTTTGATATTTCAAGAATCTTTTATATTTATAAATATTATGTTTACTATTTTCAAGGCAATACTCTGAGATAGTTTACATGTCATTCTAGTTCAGGTGATAAAACTGAAGTTTAGAAGAACTAAGTCCCTTGCTCCACATATAGAGCTCACAATTGTATTAATATCTTCTATAATTAATGACAATAAAAGTATCAAAAGAAACACCATATGAATTATGAAAGAAAAAAATAATTTATGTACATAATAAGTAGTCTAACTTTAATTAGATTATCTAGTCATACAGGCATTGGAGAGCCACCCTGCTTCATTCTGCTTCTTTCTAGGGCTTATTTTTCTTTCATGCCCAATGTTGTAAGTGAGGTTCTAAGTCCTGCAGCCTTGAACACTAGACTGCCGTGCAGCCACTAGTATCATGAAAATCTCCACTGTACATGTGGCAGTGCAAATGTGGCTGAGATATGATAACACCAGAGTCCATTTTATAATAATATAGAAAATATCTTCTCAATTTCTTGTCGGAGAGCCGAGACACTTAAAAAACAAAAACAAAAACAAAAACAAAAGCGCTGATGAGACTCCTCTTTTCTCAAATTACACTATAATTATTACTATTAAATACTTTAATGCCGGAGCCCGCCGGCTAAGATCGAACAGTTCCTGAGAGGGGGAGTGAAGATTGAGAAAAGAAAAAGAGAGAGACAGAGAGAGAGAGACAAAGAGATAGAGTTGGGAGGGCTAACAGTAAATACTGCTCCCTGAGTTTATTAAGCACAGCATATTTATACTCTTGGAAATGCATTAAGCCAAACTTCCTCCTTCTGCATAGAGCCCACCTGCCCTGCAAACTTCTAGCTTGCAGGCAACTTTAACCCTGTCTCAAGACAGGCAGCAGAAATGGCTCCCAACACTTTAAGATTTTTATTTTGAGATTAATTATAGATTTATGTGCAGTTGTAAGAGATCCCACGTAAACGTTGCCTATTTTTCTCCAAAGATAAAATATATAATTTAAAAAATATAGTTCAATATCAAAACCAAGACACTGAAAATGATACATCAAGATACAGACCATACCACCATCACAAGAATAACTTATTTTGCCCTTTTATAGACATACTCATTATTTATCTTTCACTTCCAGAAGCCATTAATTTATTCTTCATTTTTGGAGTCAAACAGTATGATATCTTTTGAAATTAGCTTTTTAAAGAGCATAGTTGTTTGGAGATTTACTTGGATGTCCTATGCATCAAGAAGATAAGGAAAATTTATTACATGTATCCATATTTTTACTTTTTCTCTTGTTCTTTTTTCTTCCTGGTGTTCCAAAATTCTTTTGTGTACCACATACTTTCTGTTTAGAAAAATTTCTTTACCTATGTTTAGGGTAGGCCTCATGGTACCAAATTATCTTAGTTTCCCTTTACCTGAGAATTTCTGGATCTCTCCTCACATTGCTGAAAAATATTTTCACTGGATATAAAATTCTGTTATACAGCACTTTTTCTTCCAATCGTTTAAAAGTGTTATAACCCCAGTCATTCAAATTGCTTTTTCCCTATAGATAAGATGTGATTTCTTTCTTGGCTGATATTAAGATGTTTTATTTTACTTCAGTTTTCAGAAGTTTGACCATAATGTGATTATTTTTCTTGGGTTCACTTAGCTTCTGGAATCTATAAAATTCTATATTTTGTCCAATTTTAGAAGTTTTGCTGATTATTTACTTAAGTAATTTTTGCCATTTTACTCAGATCACCTTCTCCTTCCAGGACTCAGATGACATGAATATTAGATCTTCGAATATAGCCCTAAAATCTCCAAAGATTCATTCTTTTTTCTTAAAGAATATTTTTTTTCCTTTGTTCAGATTGTGTAATTCTCACTGCTGTCTTCAAGTTCAATGATATTGCCCCCTCTGTCCCCTCAGTTCCATTCTTGAATTTATGTACTGATATTTCAGTCATTTTATTTTTCTGTTCTAATATTTATATTTGTTTTTTTATACCTTCTGTTTATTTTCTGAGACTTTCTTTTTTTTATTTTTAAAGGATTTTTATGATTGCATATTCAAGGATTTTTTATGATGATTGCTTTAAACTCTTGACAGACAAGTCTAATATATCAGTCTCCTTGATGTTGTCATCTATTGAATTCCTTTTTTGTGTGTATGAATTATGGTTATTGGTATAAGGAATGATTTTCAGTTGAAGTTGCATTTTTGCATGTTATGTTATGAGACTTGAATAATACTAAACCTTCTGTTTTGCTGGCTTTCATTAAGAGGACTGCAGCAGGGGAGGGGATAGGGATACCTGGTTAGTGCCATATAGGGTAGATGTCCATATTTCCCATTAGCCTCTAACATCCAGGGGCAGGGCTCCTGTTACTGATGGGTGACTGTGAGAGTTCTGACTCTCCTCCGAGTCATTCTCTCTCTCTTTGATTCTGCATTTTCATCGAGGGTGTAGGTTCACATTTTCAACTGACTTGCATTTAAAGGCCATAGAGTTATATTTAATATCTACAGAAAACTTCATCCAATTCCATATGTGATTCTCATATCATGTTGCCTATTGTGTATAACATTATTAACAATTTTTTTGCTTCAAATTTTAATACTTCAGCCATTTCTGGGTTTAGTGTACAGGAGATGACCTGTGCCCTAACATTCTCCCACTGCTGTAAAAAAGATTTCTGCTTAAATATTTCTACTATGTGTTTCATAAGAATCTTTATTTAAGGATATATCTCTAATAACTTAAGCTTTATCATTATTGGAGATGAAGGTAGTTTGATATTTACCTTTTCAAGTTTTTTTCATAAATTCATAGTAAGTTAATATGGAATATTATTTTTTTATATTTTTCCAAATATGTATAATATTTTATAAGCTTTTAAAATTATTAATTTAGAATTGTTGTTTGTTAACTTTGCTGTGTTAGAACCATGTGGCAATAAGTAGCACTTAAAGCTTTGAAAAACATACAAAATACAAAATAGTTTCCACCATTTTCTAATCACACTTTAAAAATTCTGATTGTAGGCACGTCAGTCCAAAGTGATAATAACAAATTTTTTTTTCCTCATGATCAGATGGTGGAGTGGGTGATTCTGTCTAGTCAAAAACAAAGACATGAAAAAGGTTGAGAGTGTCATGGAATTGTCACATGAGCTGCTCAATTGAATGCTGTATTCTGCCTCTGGCTGGTGTGGAGGAGTATGTGTCTGTGTCTCTCAAGTTTTTGACAGAGATTCTGATATTCACAAGTTCTATAACCCAATCCAGTCAATGTTCACTTCTCTCAACTGTCATCACCCTTAAATTATCAAACATATGGTCCCAGTTTAGCAACTCTGCAAGATATCTGTCAATCTAAATTATTTACTAGGACACTTGGATGTGAGCAATTTGTGATTCTTGTCTACTAATTTTTATTAGCATTTTATATGTCCCTTTTTGTAAGTTTCTCCACCTATGTCCATTCTTCTGAAATTAAATGTAGAATGTTTTTTGAAAAGATTTTAAATATATTTCAGATGACCTAAGTTTCATAAATACTTTCTACCATTTACCGATGCCAGTCACTTTTACAGCTACATACCTCATTTGTCTTTAGTATGATATATTTCACAGAATACTATAGAACACTCAAACAGCTGTTGTGTAGTTTTGTTAAATGATCTAATTGCAAGCAAGCAACCACCCAAAGCCCTGCAATCATGAATGGAAGCTCAATTTGAAAAGATACTGTACTGATATACATTGGTGACAAAAAATAGGAATGATGATGAGATGGGAAGAAAATATTAAGGAAACACTCCACCACCCCCTCACTGTCACCTCTGCATATATGTGCACACACACACCACTCACACACAGGCACTAAACTCATCATTTTTCCAGTATCATGCCCTATAATTTGTATAGCTAATTATTGAAGAGGCTTTACTTAGGAATAGTTTTAAAAATATTCTCTGATAACTGTTATCCTAGATAAATTATTGGATTCTACATTTATAAAATCACAAGTAAAAGCGCTACAGCAGATTAAACATGGCAAAAAAATTTTCCTTACCTACTCCCATCCAGAGTAGAACTCTTCCCATCACTTGACCAAACAAATTTTGCAAAAGTAATGGACAAATTATGAAGGTTGGCCTCATAAGGTTTTGCATCTTTCATCTTTAAATTTTTAGAAGGCTGCTTTGAAATTGCAATATTAAGAGGTTGATATTGTCTCCTAACTAGAGTAAGAAAGCAGAGAGATTGTCTATGAACTAGAGTAATAAAGTAGAGAGAAGTGATGGAACCCAGTTAACAACCAGCACTATCTTCCAGACGAGAGTAAAGTCTTCTTGGACAGCTGACCATCCGTATAAATGCAACCACATGAAAGAAAGCTGAAAAATAGTAGGGAAAAGTATTCTCCTAACAGTAACAACTTAAAGTATAGTTCACTTTTACCAAATTTGTTATTTGCTTTTACCAAATTTGTCTGAAATCCTGAAGCATAAGTTTACATGTGTAATTACTAATTTAGAGTTTTTATATAATAAAAAATTTCTATAATATTACAATTTAAATTAATTACATTAAATAATAGGATTACTTGAATATGTATTATATATTATATTTACTCTAGTTAAATTTTAGGTATGCAATTTTATATATGCGCTATTTTTTTAGGATAGTTAAGACACCTAAATAGCCAAGTGGCATAATGTTTAAGTAAATGTGTGCAGAAATGAAATAAAATTATAAAAGAAGTTACAAATTTGGCTAAAAAATACAGTATTTCAGCCACTGAAAATTATGGAATCTCAAGTTTCTAGCAGTGACATGTTAGAAATCATCTTTAAATTATGAGGGGAAAAGTTAAAGAAAAGTTAATATTCAAAATTTTAGACACCGGTGAACATGAATGTGAGTAATAAAGTAAGATGCCATTTGAAATAAATTTCAATAATTCTGCTCCATGAATTTTATTCTACAATAAAGTAAAAATAATTTTAATGGAATGTGGAGCCAATCAAGGAAAGGATGCAGATTTTAGAATATATTTTTCACATAATGGCCAAATCTTTTTTAAAAATGGTTTAGAAAAAAGTTCCAATACTGAGTTGAGTCATCATGATTGATTTGTTTATTAGAAGGGATCCTTCTGTTTATTTTAATTCTCAAGTATTCTTGTTAGCAATAATATAATAGTATTAAATATTTGCAATTCAAAATAAGTTTTAAAGATTGGAAGAAATAAAACAGAATATTTGACCAAAAATCCAATTTTTATTATGATGATTTTTCTCAAACAATAGTGTTTTTAAAAAATTTTTCAAACTGATGTTTTAATAAATGACATCTTGCAGAGGTTGATAACATAAGTTAAATAAAAATGGCAGAGTATTTGAGAGTGAATTTAGATGTTGTTATGTTTTGTACAAAAGGTAGTTTACATCGTAGAACATAAGAATAATTTCTCTAAGTCCAAATGATTGTAAATTTATTTGACTACGGGTCATTTTCCTGTTGGTATAGCTAATCAAAAAACAAAATGTGTCTTCTTTGTCTAATAAAAGTAAAAGAGGAATTTATAATGCTGGTAGAAATATCATCTTAGATATGAAATACTATAAAGCATATTAAATAATCAAAATACTTTCTCTTGTAATCAAAATGTAAGGAAACACAGGGTTGTGCACCTGAAGTATTACAGTTTATTTGGCCATGTGGTTATGCTTCCAAATTGAAATAAATGGCCATATTTTATCATAAAATCAAGGTTTGATCCAAACCACAATTAAGTGGTACCTCAAAACATATTAAGTTATCATATCCAATGATAAAAGTCATTTGTATTCCCACAGTGTAGCAGTGACACTAGGCTATTTAGATGATCTAGTCACTGGACACAACTCCAAAATCCCGTTAGAGCAACAAGTTTTATTTGTTGCTCATTCTACATGTCCAATGTTGGTCAGAGGGGAACTTAGCTATATGTTCAGGGACTCAGAGGTGGAAATTGGAAAGTTTCTGAATGACAAGAAGAGAGGAAGATGGAACATCATGTTATTATCTCTTTAATGTCTCCAACCAAAAGCAGTAGAGACTTCTGTTTTGTTAACTAGAACAAATTAAATGGTCATACCTTATTTAAAGGGGACAATGAAGTTAAATATTATTTATTTTCAGGAAAGAAAAAAGGATAAGAACTTTGTATTAGTGAACAGTTATGATATTATACCATCCCAAATCAAATACACACACACACACACACACACACACACACACACACACACACACACACACACACATCTATATCAATTTACTTTACATTCTTTAGGAGATAAATTAAGAACATTTCCAAAATATATTTTCTCACCAATCAACAAATAAGTGAAAATACATGACAGTCATTATCTTCATACATTTGTAAGTGGCAGAATTAGTACCATAATTCAATTTTTTCAGGTTTTGAATCCTCTGTTCTTCTTTGTATAGCAAGAGTTTAGAATATAACTTTAGTAAATTCATAAGTGCTCAATCAGATATATACTCATAACCCAACAAAACCAATGGCGATCTCAAGTGTATTTAAGAATAGAGAATATAAGCAATAACTTTTAACCTTATTACACTCATAATTAGATAGTAAGCAAGGCATAACTTCTTTAAAAATTAGCAAGGCATCATTTTTCACATTGTTTTAATGTCTGTATGTGTGTTCTCTATTATTGCTACATAGTTATCTACCTTGAAAGTTCTCAGTTAAGACAACAATAATCTGGGGGGTTTTTTTGTTGTTTCTTGTTTGTTTGTTTTTTTCTTCTAATGCTATAGGTTAGCTGGCTTTCACTCATGTCGTTTTATTTTTCTGGATAATCAGATATCCCAGAAGTTATAATTCTGGTCTGGTAGATAGTACTGGTTGTTAACTGAGTTCCCCCACTTCTTCACTCTGCTTTCTTAGTCTATTTAATAGACAATAGAACCTCTTCATATTGTAATTTTAAAGTAGCCTCTAACCTCAGAATTATAAAACTTCAATTTTACCATTTTTTTGAAGGATTATCATTAAATGTGGTTCACATTCAACTGAAAAAAAATCAGATTCCATGTTTTGATGGAGTAGTATCAAAGATTTGTGGATATATTTTTTAAAACTACCAGAGTGGAAATCTACTAGGAATTTTATCTAGTTACTACCTATAAATTGCCAACATTTTCTCAGTTTTTGTTTTCTTTTGTTTTGTTTTTTTGACTTCTCACATCCTTGTGGCAGGTCCTATGTGTATTTTTTTTTTTCAATCTGGTCAAATTAACACTATCATAAATCCCTTTCTTTTGTAGCATGTATATGTGTATTTATCTTATTTCTAGCTCTGCTGCTAGTTTTTATAGTTTATTTTCATTAAACTTATAAAAATAGCTTAATCTTGTGGCAAATAAATGATGCTATAAGATGGTAATGCAGCAGTGGGTTGGAGAAATTTGTTCATTAAACTGTTTCTGTATTTTAGAAATACCCCATACTTTTGAATATGTTCTTTTGGTTAATTTCTCACTCGTATGTAATATTTTTGAGTGCTTTTTAAAAAAATTTGTTTTATTATTAGTTTCAAGTATACAGTGCATTAGTTAGACATTTATATAGCTCACAAAACTATATTGTTCTTTCTCTACTCTGGCCCTCCACCTGTCCATTACACTAATGCTAACTGCATTCCCTATTTTGTGCTCCCTATCCCCGTGATCATCTATCAACTACTAATTTGTACTTCTTTAAGCTTTCACCCCATTCTCCCAGCTCCCCAACCTCCCTCTGGCTGTCCTCAGATTGTCCTCTATATTTGCGAGTCTGTTTTTGATTAGTTTGTTCTTTTTGTTTCTTAGATTGTGCATATAAGTGAAATCATATGGCATTTATCTTTCTCTGACTTATTTCATGCAGCATAATGTTTTGAAGAATATGTCACTCATGAAAAAAATGAATGTCTTCATATCTAACAATATCGTTCTGTTACCATTGCCTATGTATGATGACAAAATTTAGTACAGAATATGTCGATTGTACTATTTTTTTTTCTGAAAATTTTGAAATTGCCTGCTAACATATAAAAATGTTGAGGAGAACCTGAGTCCTAACTTTTTTTCCAACTAAGAGATAACATTCATTTTTTATATTTTTATTTGTCCCTTACATATTTATATAATTATTTTAAAATATTTTTATTCTAAAATTCAAGGAAGAATTTTGAATTTTATGCTCTAGGCCACTTTTTTAAATTGACACTATGTTTATTATTTATTTTCACATTTTCAGTCTTCCATATTTCTTATTTTATCCTTTTGGATTTTCCATTAGCTATTATTTCATCTAGATACTAGAAAACTGTGTATTTATATTGTGCAGTCTCTTTAAACACAGATTTTCTTATATATATATTTATTGTCTTTTTTATTATAACTTTTAGTATTCTTAATGACAGATCTTTAAGAACATGTTGTTTATTCCTTATATGAAAAACAGCACAGCATAGAGGTAGATATTTTCTGTGTCTCCTCCAGGTCCACTGTCCACTCTTTTAGTGTTTGTGCAGCAGACAGAGGAACTTTATGGACTCTATGGGTTGGTTCTTTGGTTCTATGGATTCCATTTGGGTTCAGAGAAGGGATTTACAGTCAGTTCTGCTTAAATGTGATACATATGTTCCTAATTTCTACCACTCTATGTAAAATTATACAATTAAAACCGTAGTGCTGATGGGAAAATGGATTTTGAGGTATAACACTCAAAACCTTCACCAGTGATAACATTACAAAATAGAGACGCAAACCTAATAAAATGGTAGCATGGTTTTTCACATTTAATGATGAAAAAGAATGCATAAATATGAAAATCAATGTGACAATTTCTTTTGAAAGAGACTCAAATTTGCTTGTGGAAATGGATGTAGAAGAGACACAGGTTGGGAGTTTTTATAAAGTGGGAGGAAGAGAGTTGTCTGAAATGGGACAGAAAGTTGTAACAGCAGATGTAGCTGGCATGGCTCGTATCACACAGATGAACCCAAGTAGTGACAGATACTTGAAATGTCAGTTCATGTTTGTTTATCTCTACACTGTTCTGTCTAGTTAGGTGCAGTTTTCTGTGCTCACCTTGTGTTTCTTGCAAATAAATTCTCACATAAACAAACGCAAAATTCTTTTTATGTACAAATAACACCTATTATATCAATTGCATTCAAACAAGTTCCTGTTTTCTAAACAAGTATGGTATTTAACTAACTCTTTCCCTGTTTGATTATGGACTGTAAGTTCTATGTTTCTCTACTGAAGGCAACAGATCTTTCAAGAAAACTTTCTTCTACCATTATAGCAGTTGTCACAGCCTCTTCTGGGTTCCAGCCATCTTTCTTCTTGACCCTTGTGAACTAGGGGATATAAAGTATCACAGTCATCCCTCATTATTCTCCCTATGCCTTCTCACATGTCTTTGATCAATTCCTTTATAAACTTCTGCAGTGAACACATTAATTGTACCATCTGTTTTAAAAAGGAATCCTTCCTGATATTGGTGAAATACAGACCATAGGTAGCTCTCGTTTTAATATAGGCTTATTCATTAACTATGTAACTTAGGGGATTATTTAATCATTCTGAATTTTATTTCCTCATCCATAATATGGAAATTATAGTAGAACCTACCTCATAGGATTGTGTAAAGGTTTAAAAGAGATAATTCATATAAACATGTAGTATGTTTCAAGAATTGTTGATTTATACAGCATACTTTCTTTAAAGAATCTAATTAAGACTGAATATGCATGAATACAACAGCACTACTGTTTACAAAAACTTTTCATCTTAGTTTTAAAACTTTTTCACATTATGCCGGTAATGGACACTATTTTCCCTTCCTACATAATTACTATGTAAGGATTTCTAAAACCATACTTTGACCTTAAATTCTTTTTTCTTAGTGAACTGTGTCATCATTCACCAAGTTCAGAAGCCAGAAATTTAAGAATTATCCCAGATGATACATCCCAAATTTCAAACTTTGTCACCTCTCTTTCCTGATTTTAACTACTCTACATCCTCATTTTATAGTATTTATCTTAGACTCTCATCTAATCTCACCTATACTGCTAAATAGTGCCTTAGCTATTCTCTTTTCCTCCAATCTTACCAAAGAAGTTATCCACCACATTGTAACAAAATATATTTTCTAGTGTGAATTTAATTATTTTCTCCCCCTCAAGATTTATTGAGATATAATTGATGTATAACATTATATAAGTTTAAAGTGTATACCATGACCACTTGATACACATAGCATATATTACAAAATGGTTGTTACAATAAAATTAGTTTTTAAACAAAGGTAATTATGTGAGACAAAATGCTTTATGATAGGGAAACTTGTGATGATGTTTAATTGTCTCCAGTATAAAATCCAAACTTTATTTAATGTCTATGACTCACAAAACTCTTCATCATTCAGAACTTTTTCAGAAAAAAAAAAATGCAATTCCCTGAACCTAGGATATTCTGAGATCTACAACCATCCCAGAAACTGTATGTATTCATTTAGTAAATATCTGTTAAAAATGTTCATTTTCTAAAACTTAGTTTAATTATCATCTCAATTATTGAATATATTAAAAACATTTTTTCAATGAATTATTCTCTGCCACCATCCCACCCCACCCCACTAATGGGTTGACATAAAAATCATGTTTTATTTTAATTTTTTCTTTCATAAGATAATTTTCAGAAAAGTTTTATTAACTAGATTTTTCCCCCACACATGTCTTCCTATTTTATCTGTAGAGAAATGTCAAAGGTGATAATTTGTGCCACAGAATTTTCTAGGTAAATGGGACTTTTTAATTCTAAACAAAATGAAATATAAATGTCAGTCTTTATCTCAGATCTGTCTTCACCAGTGTGGACTCTTAGAATAGAGATAAAGAGAAGTGTAAAAATTAGGGCTAGAGCTAGCAGTACTTGATAGATTAGATTTAGAATATGATTAGCAGGAAGTCATGGATTATGTTCTGATTATCAGAGAAGATGATATTTATATTTCCTGAGGAGAAAAATGGGATATGAATATATTATAAATCATATCAATTCAGCATTCTTTTGGACTTATTGTTCATTTAGTTTGTTTGTGGTGTCCCTCTTTTTTCTTCTTCATAATCCAAAGTATTTCTGACCTCTTGTACTCATTCTCATAAACTTGGGTTTTATGTAAAGGTCTTGCTGTTTGTCATTTATCTTAAAGATCTCTGCTTCTCACGCTTTAATATGCCCACAAATCAACTCAGACTTGCATTATAATGCAGATTTCAAATCAATGAGTGTAAGGCAGGGACCGAAATTCTGCATTTCCTACAAACTCCCAGAGAAGACTAATACCAAAGTCATTTTCCATGCTACATAAACTTGTTTGGAAGTATACATTTGAGAAGGTGTGAGGTACATAGATGTGTTTGCTAATAGTTTCTGCTCTATAAGCAATTTATCAAAATTTCACTTCAAATTGTTGTGTTCACCCATAGTAAGTAAAATGTGTATAACAAAGACCTCTTACCTGTCCAACGGAGGATCGTACCAGGCTTAAGTCAGTATCTGTGGCTATAAAGCAAAAAACAAAAGTTCAAGCTAAGCAATTTAGTGCAAATAACATAACACCTAGTATAGTCGATTGAATTAAAATCAAATATTTAATTATACATTTGATTTAAAAATTTTAGCAATGTGTGCTAACCTCATTTATCCTTACTAATGCATGTATGTTTTATATCAAATATCTCATTTAATGCTTGCAATGATTTAAAATAGGTATTATTATTTTCACCATATATAATTAACTGCTTAAGATAATACAATTGGTAAGTGGTAGAGGCCCGAACTGTAATTCAGCTGTGCTTGACTCCAGCTCATGCTTTGTGCTTCTACTCTTTATGCTCTTCTTCCCTTTAAATTCTTATAAATATGCTACCTAACAGGAGCATATAAAATAAAAACTAAACTAGGAATTTAAGAAATCTAGACTCTCGGTTAGCATTGGCAGGAGTTTGTACACATTAAAACTTGTCTGTGCATTTGTTTTGACTCATTCATATCATTAGGAGCTGTCTTGTCTTCACTAGTCAGACACTGGGGAGTTTAAGTAAATTATTTTTTATAAAATACTTAAATACTATTATTAGCAAATATATGTTTAACTTCTCTACACTTAGCAAAATTTGCAGTAATTAAGGTTGTGACTTAAATCATTAGGTGTCTACAATTATATATGTCAGTTTATTCATATTTATGACTCATTCTATATAATTCTAAATTGAATATGTTAAACTAAATAACTTGAATCTTCATTATAAGAGTGGAGGAAAATAAGAAGCTCATGTTTGTGGTTTAAAATAATTCAGGAATCATATAATGTTGATTCTATTATATTTTTCCCCATATGCTACAGGTCATATTAAAAATCAGTTAATTGATAAGATATAGATATTATTTGATTCATTTTGTCATATTTTATATTTTTGCAACTCAAAATTGTTGGCTAAAAAAGCATGCAATCCTATAAACAATTATTTAATTGCTATTGGATTAGAGGAACAAATCATTCAATATTCTACTGTAAAAAAAAATCAAATTTATGAGAATAACTTCCAAGTGATTTTGGTGATTTCATTTTATGAAATGTTCTGTATTTCCAAATCTGTCTAAAGCCATGAAATTCAAGATATGAATGGATATTGCCACAACTAAGCATTTCAATAAATAAAATAACTTATACATTTTAATTTTATACACACCAGTACACATATATATTTATTATGTGCATGTATGAAGGAGAATCACAACGCATTCTACCTTCTGAGATACTAATACTCAAACTGCTTTCATTCCTACTATTTTTTTTCTTTTGCTAGTTATATCTCTCCTCTGTCCATTGAAGAGAAAAGCTAATTAGGTTTCTCCTTTTGCATTTTAGTGGAACACATCATCCTATAATTACATACACTAAGACACTAATGATATCAACTAGAATTTGTACTGATTATGCTTCCCTGCTGCCCCAGATACTTACTTGTATTTGTTCATGATTTATTTTTAAGCTCTGTCCTTAAATGCTCATCTTTCGTAGTAAGATTCCCCCCACCAACATGCATGAAAATTCACAAAATGCTTCCCACCATCAGGAAAATATGATATTTTTAATAAAATATCTTTGTAACTTCAGTGGAAAAAAAATTGAATGAATTAAAATATATAGAAGACAAAAGAAATGTGGAAAGAACATTAAACCATGTTATTTCATCTTTCTATTTGTAGTTTTATCTTTTTTTCCCATAAAAAAACAAGTGAAAGCCTTATATTAGTATGGCAATTTCTTCCCTTGCACTAGAATAAATGTCTTTAGGTCCAGGATATTATTTATTTATTCGACCAGTCATTCTTTCAATCTACAAATATTATGTGTGTTTCTATTACATGTTAGGCAAAGTATGAGAACCTGGGGACATAAAGGTGTCTTAGTAGTTTAGGCTGCTATAACAGAAATACCATAGAATGGGTGGCTTAAACAACAAACAGGTATTTCTCACAGATCTGGAGGCTGGACGCCAGAAGGGCTGCATTCTTGAAGGCAAGAGCCTTCTTCCTCGTTTGTAAATGGTCATCTTCTTGCTGTACCCTCACATGATAGAGAGATGCCATGTCTCCCTATCCCTTTTTAAGGGCTCTACCACCATGTTCCTATCCAAATCCAATCACCTCCCAAAGACCTCACCTCCAAATACTAGAATTCAGAATTCAATATTATTTTGTTTTGTTCCTGTGTCAGGTGTATAAAACAGCCCAGCACGGTTTGCAGCAGCAAACACTTCTCTACCTTTCAGTGAAACAGGTGGATTCTCAAACTAGGCTCTAATCTTTCCCATGTCTGTTCAATCAGTTTTGCTGCCTAGAAAGTTGTGGAAAAGTTTAACTTTTAGGAAACTTTGCATTTTAACATCATGTTTAAGAAGTCGTGGACATGTATTAAGACTTGCAAAGCCTTTCTCTCTAGGAAGTAGCAGGCTTCAATTGACATATACACATTCAGAGTTTTAAAGAGCCAATCAAATTCAAAATAATTGGGGCATGAAATAGGCTTTCAGCTAAAATTTCGTTGCCAAGCAGCCACCCTAAGATCACTATAAAGCACTTTTAATCATATTCCCATAAGCAATTGTCCTTACTCATAAATGTAGGAAGGTACTAAATAAAGGAGCAGTTTGTTTTTGTTGTTTTGTTTTGTTTTGTTTTCTTTTAGGACGTTTAGCACAGAAAAAGGACCAGGACCATAGTACAATTTAAGGCGTAATTTTATAGATTAGTCCATACACTGTATTCGTGCATTTCTTCTACTTTCTGAAAAAGTGTTTAAAATCATCTGATGCCTTTAGTACCTATTTTATATCTTTATAAACAGTGACAATAAACAGTGACTAGTTCTTATCCTTTCTATTGTCTATAACAAGTGCTGTTTTGCTTCTTCAGATTTTTAAATATAGTATTGACATTAGAAGCTGGTCATGATTGGCACATTATATAAGAACGCCATCTTTTCATTCTTTCAGTTCACTATATCTTTGTGTTCCAAATACTGAAACCTGTAAATGATGGTTTTAGTCCTCAGGCTACAAAAAAAAAGTTGGTAGAGGAAAGTTTTCTCCATATCACAGAATTCTGTGCCACATAAACATTTTATAAGCCTCTTGGGAACTAGTGCTACCACATTTTGTTAACAAGAGAGTTGATTAAATCTATATCTCCATGGGTTGGATGTGCGTATTCTCACCTCTCCCGCTTTTTTTAAAATTCTACAGCAGCCTTTGACCTATAATATATTGACCTTTATAATGGGTTTATAGAGAATCAATCAGGCTGGGACAAAACTAAAATACAGAACAGCATTCATTATATTACATTGGCTAAGCCCAGCAGGCATGCCAAGTAAAACACAGCTGATTGATTTTCTGACCTTTAAAGTATTTTGTATGTAAAGTACACACATTCTACAATTCCGTGTGCTCACACTAAAACTGAATTTTAAAGTTTAATGACACCGAGCACTGACTGCTAGTTTTGCTTTTTGTAAGATTATTACATTCTTTTTCTTTTTCTCCCTCCCATGTGTATGTGAATGCAGGTATATATGTGCCATAAATAAAGAAAAACCCATTTCTTCTTTTTTATCTTTAAATTCTTTTAGTCTTCTACCAAATATGCTCCAAAATAAGCTCCTGGGGTAAAGGAAAATGGGGCATCTTCCACTACTCGTAAGATCAGCCAAGTCAACCTGGGATCTTAGTCATATTCTCTTTATATCCAATTCCTCAGTTTCAGCACTCCATCAAATTAATTAGTGTTAACTATTTGAAATTATGTATCATTAATTTTCACAAGAAAATTGAATGTTCCTGCAACATGAAAGTAGCATGCCCTTCCTATAAGGTGATAAAGAGGTAGTAGACTGTTATTTTAAAACATTTTGATACTTGATGCTATTAATAATTGACATTGGTATCATTAATACCATACTGATGCTGATAATTCTGAAAACAATCCTTGGTAATGAAAGCATATGAGTGAAATGCTTCCATGACATTTCATCTCCCAAGTTGTGATAGATCAGAAAACATTCATGTATAAATCATTTTTTTTGTAATTCTGTGGATAGAGCCAACCATATATAACTCTTAATAATATTTTAAAGGCAAGATTAATCGCTCCAAGTGCTGTTCATTTTTGCCTGCCATTTTTAGTCAAGTCAAATAATGCAATTACTGATTTCTGTTATACATAGAATAATCTTCATAATATTTTGCTGATGTACCTTTGAAGTTCTATAAGATATGTCAATACATCCCTAACTTCTTGCCTTTGTAAAAGTGGTCATTTAAAATGAGGTCATTGATTTGGTCCATGAACCAAGATGACTAAAGTTCTTATGAGAAGAGGAACTTTGGACACAGACATGGACAGAGGGAAGATGATGTGAAAACAAAGGGAGAAGATGGACATTTATAAGACAAGGAAAGAGGCCTGGAATAGATGTCTCCCTTATGGATTTCAGAAAGAACCAACCCTACAGATATGTTGATCATGAACTTCTAGCCTTCAAGACTGTGAGAAAATAAATGTCTGTTTTTTAAGCCACCAATCAGAGGTACTTTGTTATGGGAGCCCTAGCAAACTAATACAATGGCCCTCTCATTTAATACAGTCATTGAATTGAATTTTCTCTGTTCCTTTAAGCATAGCAAAAGTTATAGCTGGCAATAGGCAGTCAGTTAAAGCCAACGATTTCCAGAAATAATAAAGGAGATTAATATCTTAGGTAATACCATAGGTGAAGAAGGAAAATGACCAGAAGTGGAAACCATTTATTCCCCTTTAGGCAGCCAGAATGTATTGCTTTTTAATTTTTGCTATTGCATGTTTAATGAATATGCATTATTATTGAGTATTTAAAATTGGAAAGGCAGCATGATTTAGTGGATAGGCTGAACACCTAAGTTTTCTAACTGCATTTACTCCTGACTCACTATAGTGACCTAGTACAAGTCACTTTATCATCATTACCATTATGTTATTATCATTATATTTTTATGACTCAGATGAATTTGGTTTGAACTCATTATACTAGTATGTTCCTCAGTGGCCTAGCACATTGCAGTAATCTATTACAATAGGAAACTCCAGGTGATATTGCATGGATTTAAAAATGCTGATACTAAATTGAAACTGATACTACATTAAAACTTTTCAGTTTCATTGAGATAGTCAATGATGTACTTAGAATTATCACCATTCACCTTTATTTCTGGTTTTCTTAGTTTTTACATGTACTTTAATGTTAATTTTTCAGAATTACTCAGTTCTAATTATATAACTTTAATTCCAAGAATATTTTTAGTATTCTTTTTATTTTTTCAAAGGGATTGTTGAAATAAATCTATTTCAATTATGTTGAAATAACATTAATTGACTAGATATTTCTTATTTTACACATGAAAAGTTTTAACAGTAATGCATATCAATTATTTTAATATTATGACAATTTTGTCTATTTTTGCTGTTGGGAGCCATTCTTGATGAATGCCCTGCAGACAGGGTTGGAGTTGCCTGCAAACTAGAAGTTTGCAGAGCAGGTGGGCTTGTTTACTGAAGGAGGAAGTTTGGCTTAATGTTGAATGTTCCTTGCCCCAGGGAATAAGAGACAAAAACAGGAATAAGGATGTTTTGAGAGAACTTAAGTAAAGGTCAGCGATCATTTGCATATGTGTGGGTGTTGCTTTTCCAAGGGTATATATATGCTGTGCTAAATAACCTCGAGGCTCAGTATTCACTGTTAGCCCTCCCTTCTCTCTCTCTCTCTCTCTCTCTCTCTCTCTCTCTCTCTCTCTATATATATATATATATATATATATATATATATATATATATATGATTTAACACATGATTTTATATACTAGAGTTAATTTTTTAACTAATTTTATAATAACTATAGATAGAGTCAAAAGTAGTTTTAAGCGACAATACATATAGAGGTCTAATTACCATTTACAAGGTTTCTCGCAGTGCTAACGCATTGCAAAGCTGTAGTAGAATATCACAAGCCAGGTGTTGACATGGACACAGTCAGGATACAGAATATTTCCATCACCACAGCAATTTCTCATGATGCCTGTTTATAGCCACATACCTGCTTCTTTCCCACCTCTATCTCCTCAATCGTGACTCTGTTCTCTATAGACTAGATTTAGCTCTGTATCAAACACAAATCTGTTTCCTATAATTTTGTCATTCAAGAACATTCTATAAATGGAATCATGCACTGTAACCTTTTGGGATTTTTTTCTCAGCACAATTCTTTCTAGATTCAGGCAGATTGTTGCATGTTTCAATAGTCCATCTCATTTCATTGCTGAGTAGTAACCCAAGGTCTGCATGTACCTCAGTTTGTTTAGCCATCTGCCTACTAAAAGGCACATATGTTGTTTCATTGTTTTGGCTACTGAAAATTAAGTTGCTACGACATTTGTGTACAGATTTTTGGATACACCTAAGTCTCCATTTCTCTGGAATACATTTCCAGGACTGCAACTCCTGGGTCATGTGGTAGTTGCATGGCATAACTTTCCAGAATAGCACTAGTGCTTCACATTTCCATCAATAGCATATGAGTGATTCAGTTTCTTCACATCATTGCTCGCATATAGTATAACTATTTTTTAAATTTACCTATCTTATAAATGTGTAATAATATCTCATTGTGGTTTGAATTTGCTAATTCCTAGTGGCTAATTATGTTAGATATCTTTTCCTGTTTGCATTCTGCATATTCTCTTTTGTAAAATGTTTCTTTGTGCCATTTTTTTTATTATGGTTAAAAATTGAGATTGATACTCAAATTTTAAGTGCATAGTCCAATATTGTAACTGCAAAGTACTGTACAGTTATTGTCCAGTATTGAACTCTCTTGATGGTATTCAGAGGGACGATTTGTTGTCATGTCCTTTTATAGAGGACAGAGAGAGAGTAGAGAGCAAGCTTTCTGTTCTCTTCTTATAGGAACATTGATGCCATCATAGAGGCTCCACCCTCATGATCTCATTTATATCAAATTACCTGCCACTGATCTCACATCATCATATTGGGCATTAGGATTTTATCATATGAGTTTTCAGGGGACACAAATACTTAGCCCATAGCAATGATCATCATAACAGCTGTGAGGTGATATCATTTACTATGGTTTTGGTTTGCATTTCTCTGGTGATTGATGATGCTGAGTCTCTTTTTGTATAGCTGTTGGTCATTTGAATTTCTTTCTTTCTTCCTTTTTTTTTTTGAGATGTTTATTTAAGTGCTTTGACCATTTTTCAATCAGGTTATTTGATTTTTTGCTACTGAGATACATGAGTTTCTTACATATTTTTTATATTAACCCCTTATCTGATATTTACTTTGTATTTTTCTCTTTCCATTGGTTGTCTTTTCACTTTGCTGATTGTTTTCTTTGCAGTGAAATAGCTTTTTAGTTGATATAGTTTCACTCATCTTTTTTTCTTTTTTTTGCTTTTATTGCTTGTGCTTTTATGTCATAGTCAAGAAATCATTTCCAAGATGAATATCATGAAGCTTTTCCCCTATATTTCTCTTAGAAGTTTTATAGTTTCAGGTCTTATATATGAGTCTTTAATATTTGAATTGCCTTTCATGTGGGTATGGTATAAGATAAGGGTCCAATTTCATTGTTTTGCTTGTGAATGTCTAATTTACCCAACACCATTGAATGAAGAGACTGTCCTTTCCTCATTGTATATTCTTGTCACTCCTATGGTAGATGAATTGGCCACATACGTGTTTGCTTATTTCTGGGCCCTCTAATCTGTTCCATTGGTCCATATGTCTGTCTTTGATAGTACCATACTGTTTCAATTACTATAGCTTTGCAATATGTTTTGTAATCAAAGTGTGAGGGCTCCAATATTATTCTTTCTCAAGATAATTTTATCTAAAGTCCTTAGTGGTTCTATATGAATTTTAGAATCTTTTTTTTTTTGCTATTTTTGTAAAAAAATCAGTTGTGATTTTGATAGGAATTGAATTGAATATGTAGATAACTTTGGATAGTGTAGACATTTGAAAAATATTTGTTCTTCTAATCTATGAACACAGGATGCCTTTTTATTCATTTGTGTCTTTAATTTTGTTATGTCTTATAGTTTTATGTACCTCTTTCATAAGGTCTTTCACCTCCTTAATTAAATTTATCTCTACATATTTTATTATTTTTGATTGCATGTGGAATTATTTTTATTTCAATTTTTTTTCAGATGGTTCATTGTTGGTATATACAATTGCAACTGATTTTTGTATGTTGATTTAATATCCTGCAACTTTACTGAGTTAGTTTATTAGTTCTGTTATATTGTCTGTAAAATCTTTAGAATTATTTACATACAAGATTATGTCATTTGGGAACAGAAATAATTTTACTTTTTTCTTTCTGATTTGGATTCCTTATATTCATCTCATTTTTAATTGTATTTTTTTATTAATGTTTTACGAATTTATGTAACCTAGATGATAGTCCTTTGTCTTCCATGTGCAAATATTTTCTCATTCTAGGTAGCTTTTATTTTCATTCTCTTCACAGTATCTTTCATAAAACAAACATTTTAACTTAGTTTGTGCTCTTCCTGTTATTATAATTATTGTTATTATTGTAATTTTTTGTATGACAAGTAATTTTCAGTGGAAACTTACGCATTTTTACATTATGTTGTGAGACTCTAAAAACGTTTTCTTTTAACTGGCTTTTTCTGACACTGCTTTTGCCAGAGAAAGGTTTGACATACTCTTCTTGACACAAAGTGAAAATTCAAGCCCAGGCTCCTCACTCAACCTCCACCGATTCCCCAAATTAGGGAGTTTCCTCATGACTGATGGGTAGAGATGTACATTCTGGATTCTATGTTGTCTCCATAACCACCGCGGTGGAGGTAGCCATGTCACCACTGCCCTGACTCTCCCCTAGTTCTCCTGACACCACATATCAGAGAGTGGAAGGGTACCCCAGTGTTTCAGGGTGGACATGGAAGATCAGGGTCTGAATGTTGTCTTCACAAACACCATATGCATCATATGGAGGATAAAGAAACTTACCACCAGGAAGGGGTGAAAACCCTGGGTCCCCACTTGGCCCTTTCTGATCTCACTCTGGCAGCAGCTGGGTGCGTCTTCATAGCCTCACATGTGCAGAAGTGTAGGCTTCTGGCTTTGCCTTTGCTGGTGTGAGTCAGGTTGAGGTCATGTTTTTTTCCTAAGGTGCTTGCCTCAAATAGAGCCATTTTCATCTAAAAGTCTTTCTTTTCTAGTAAATTAAGCTTATTGTGAATGTGTTTAGTGGTAGTTTTGCATTCACAGCTTTTTCAGTTTCAAGTTTTTGATAAATAGGGCAAAAAAAAACATCGAAAAACAAAACAAAACAAAAACTCACAGGAACTCAGAAATGTTTTATTTCTTGAGTCCCAAGTTTCCTCGCTTCTCTGTCTTCTCTCCCTTTTAAGAGTCTTTGTAATTTTTCTTTTATATAATAATATCCAACATTTTGAGTTGTATTTAGCAGAAGGTATAGGAAAATGGTACATCTACTTCATCCTTTCAGATGTGGAAATTAAATTTATATTTTAAGACATTTTATGTAAGCACATTTTTTATTTTTCATGCCACATTTGTAGGAATATTTATAGCAGTTTCAACTAAAATGAAAGAAAGCATCTTTATGATTCTTTTTTTCTATTGAAAATAAGTAAAAGCGAAGGGCATATGCTTGATTTATCATTCTGGAGAGAGAGCTGGTGATATATTCATGGTGTATTGTTTTAAAGTGCTTACCTTGAAACAGCAGTAGAGATTAAGACATCTAGAGAATTAACAATTAGACCATGCCTGAGGCTGTTCTATTTCAATAATTAACTTTTTCTTACAAACTATTAACAAGAGTGCCTTAGTAAGCATTTTAAAATTTTAATGTTTAGAGACAAAACATTGTAAAACATAGGTCACTCTGGAGAGGTGATCACAATTATTTTTAATACCACCTAGAAATTTCTTCTAATTTGTGAAGAAATTCAATTGATACTTGAGAGTTTGTTCAAATAATGTGAAAAATGCAATTGGAATATGTTCGCTACAAAATATGGAAAAATGTTTTCTGTTCTTTTTATTGAGCTGCAAAGATGATATGGAATGAAAAATACAAGAGTTTTGAAATTACAAAAGTCTTTATCTGGCTACATGTTCCTTTTTTTTTTTCTCTTCTGTTACCATTACTCTAATGAAAGAAATATGAGGAAATAAAATACTAAGTAGATTTTTTGGAGGATTACCCAAAAAATAAATGAAGGCACACATATTCCCTTTTTAAATCAAACTTTTCATTTTACATCATCATAAAATACTGTGCCATTGTAAGAGATGATATGGGAAAAATCCTATGTACTCTTTACCCAAATTCTCCTAAGGATGACATTTTGCAAAACTATAGGACAATGTCATAACTAGGATATTGATATTAATACAGTCAAGGCACAGAACATTTCCATCACCACCCAACATTCTCATGTTGTCCTTTGATAGCCATATCTTCTCCTTCTCACCCACTTCCCCCTTAACTTCCAACAATTACTGACTTGTTATTCATGTCTATAATTTCATCATTTCAAGAGTATTGTGGAAATGGAATTATTCTGTATGTGACATTTTGGAATTCGTGTTTCACTTAGCATGATTCTCCAGAGATTCAAACAAATTTTAATGTATTTAATATTTTTTCCTATTTATTTCAGAATGGTAGTCCATGATTTGGATATATCATAAATTCACTTGACCTTTCACATGTGAAAGAACATTATAGTTGTTTCCAGGCTTTGGTTATTACAGATAAAGTTGCATAAGCATTCATGTACAGGTTTTATGTGAATAGAAATTTTGATTTTTCCGCAATAAATCCTCAGGAAAGCAATTGCTGGGCCATAAGATAGTTGCATATTTACATATCACTACTCACCTATGAAAATGGCTGAAATTAAAAAAAAAAATAGTGACAGCCCCAAAGGCTGATGAAGATGTGAAGAAACTAGATCAATCATACATTGCTGATGATAAACTAATACTTTGGAAAAATAGCTTGGCAATTCCTTAAAAACTTCAAATTAATTTTAAGACAGCATTTTTAAGACTTAGGACAGCCCTAAACTTCAAATCAATTTTAATACATTTAAAAATACATAAAATTAATGTAAATCAAATGTAAAATTTTGGTATTATTATTATTATTATTATTATTATTTATTATTATTATTATTATTTTACTACAATGCAATGGCTCAGCCATTGTGGCTCATAGTATTGTTCCTAGCTGTGGAGGTACCTAACTTAGAGTCATATAGTGTGGGAGCTCAAGCAGAAAAATCTATGCACAATAGTAACTGATATCTAAGACCTGTATAGCTAGCGATTCCTCTCCCGGTCTCTAGTCTAGTTGGCTTTTATAATAACATTAGACTGTGAGCATTAATCCCAAAAGTTGGAAGTTGCTTCCCTTATAAAGTTTAGAGAAATCACACATCTGCAAAAGTCTGAGTCTTCAACAGCAACAGCAACAGTTAACCAGCCATATAATTTATAAAGTGTCTCCTGCCATTTTGTAGTGATATGAGCAGAAACTTATTGGAGGTCCAGTAGACCTGAAAAAAATATATATTAGAGCTATATTAAGGCAAATTCTCTGCCCTTAATGGTTTTCTGATGTATTACTTTCAGAGAAAATTAGTCACCTCTTATAGAGTCTATGGAAGTCAATGACCATTCAATTTAGTGCATATTGATTTTCTTTTTAAAATTTAGATTAAGAATTAGAGCAGGTGAATCGGAGTACTTTCATGCCAGAAAGAGATACTGGGACAATATTTTCAAGCTGAGAAAGCATTCCTAGCAGAAAAGTAGGTAGGAAAGTTTAGAGACGGTACACAGGCAGTCCTAAAGAAGATGTTGGGTTAAATAGAATGTGTGAATATAGAAAAATGTTTATAAATATATTTCCTGTGATATGCAATGACTGTTAACCCAATTATTTGAAGTTAGAGAGGTCAGATAACCACAAATCAACTAAAAGAATTATAATCTGTCACCAGGGTGTCTGGACTATTCACCATGGCCCTTCACTAAGATAGGACTGTCTGGGTGACTTAACTTGAGACAGTTTTCATATCAAAGCCACAAGCATCTATAAAATCTTCAAAAGGAGCAAATTTCTTAATTTTGGAGGAGGTGATTGAAGTGCCTTTGGTCAGTAAACATGGTGATCAGTGTTTCCATGGGATCATAAAATTTTGAGCAGAAAATTTTGAAATGGCTAGAGTGCTTTTTTTGGGAAGATTTCCAAGCATATTAGAAGAATGGGAAATAAGATTCATAACTGAGTTAAGAAAGCCCAAAGGAATGTGCTTACTATTTTCTTTAAAAATTTTTGGGAAAAAAAAAAAGTAACAGAGATTCCTGTCCTAGTTAGAAAAACTGTAATCAAAATTCCCCTTAGGCCACCCCTGGAGTTGAATTGAGGGACCCTCATCTTGGTTTTCACCATGAATATGGGGTTTATATCAAAATTATTAAATGTTTCACATCCTTCTGGCATTGTTAGTGAACTGGAAACATTTGCTGAAGTACTAAAATTCTCTAAAGAGTGCTCACAGATGAAATAGGTTTACATAAGCACACATAATTAAAAACACCTACCGTAATGGGATAAATCAAGGGATTTATTACTAGTCTAACTACTGAATTTGTTAATACTAAATTTAGGAATCAAAAAAGGCTATCTGTAAAGTAACTATTATTGACACAATGATTCAGCGGTAAGGCATTAGATTCCTTTACAAAAAAAAAAAATTCTGAGCAATGGGTTTAACAATCCTGACCAAAAGTTTGCCTAGATACCAGCCAGCTGAAACTGAAACTGGACACACACACACACACACACACACACACACACACACACACTCAATATTGATTTACAACTTGAATGTAAGGCCCAAACCCTTAAAAATCCCAGAAAAATAAATAAGCAGTAAGCTCCTGATATATTTTGGAGATGATTTTTTGGGAGTTAACAGCAAAAAGAAAGGTAACAAAAGCAAAAATAAACAGTGGGACTACATAAAATTAAAATACTTCTGCACAGCAAAGTAAACTATTAACAAAATAAAAACTTATCTATAGAATAGGAGAAAAAAATGCAAACTACCTATGCAATAAGGGGTTAATATCTGAACTATAAAAGGAGCTTCTATAGTTCAATAGCAAAATACAAATAATCTAATTTAAAAATGGGAGAAAGACTCAAAAGATATTTTCTAAAGAAGATATAAATAAATGGTCGACAGGTACATGGAAAGGTGCTCAATGTCACTAATCATGAGGAAAATGCAAACCAAAACTGCTATGAGATATAACCTCATACTCCTTAGGATATCTATTACTAAGAAGATAGGTAACATGCTGGTGGGATGTGGAGAAAAGGAAACCCTTATACATTGTTCATGGTTATGTTACTATGGAAAACAATATGGAGATTCCTCAAGAAATTAAAAATACAATTGCCATATGACCCAGCAATCCCATTTCTGAGTATATATCCAAAGGAAAGAAAATTGCTATCTTGAGGAGATATCTGTACTTCCCATGTTTTTTGCAGCATTATTCACAATAGCCAAGATGTATGAACAAACTAAGTGTCCATTGACCAATGAATGGATAAAGAATATGTGCTACACACACACACACACACACACACACACACACACTGGAATATTATTCAGCCATAAAAAGAAGGAAATTATACTATTTGAAATAACATGGATATAACTGGAGGACATTTTACTAAGTAACATAAGGCAGACAGAGAAAGACATATACTGCAAAGGTACCACTAATATATGGAATGCTAAGAAAAATATATGAACTCAAGAAAAAGAGTGGTTGCCGGGGTCTAAGGGGATGGAGAAAATAGAACTTGGTAAAAGATACAAATGTTAAGTTATAAGATGAACAGTTCTCGGGATTTAATGCATAACATGGTAACTGTAGTAGAAAATATTGTATTGAATCATTGGATTTTGCTAACAGAGTACAACTTAAGTGTTCATACCAAAAATAAATAAATAAATAAATGAATAAATGAATAAATAAATAAAGTAAGTATGTGAGGTAATGAAACTGTTTACTAGCTCAATAGGAATCTTTCACAGGATATATATAAAACAAATCATTATGTCACATATTTTAAATATTTTACAATTTTATATTTTAATTATACCTCAGCAAATTGAAGAAAAAAATGTATAATCTGCTAAGTGATTCAACATGAGGGAAGGAGAATGGAAGAAATCTCTACTTTCTTTTCAATTTTTTTGTATTCCTAAAACCACTCTAAAAATAATTTAAAAAAAAATAAAAACAAAAAAAACAAAAAACAATAAAATATGTATTGATGAACATGTTCAAAATGAGACAAGTGCAAGCTTAGGAGGCACACATAAATGAACATTCTTAGTATTCTTAGGACACAAAAAAGAAACAAAGGAGATTTTTTTATAATAACTATAAACTGATAAATAACAATATATTTAGATATATATGATAGATGACAGCCACATATCGATATCTATATCTAATTTATTATGTGTTTTATATATATTTTCTATCAGTTATTTATGTATATAATATATGTTATATATATTACATATACATTATCTATTATCTGTCATCTATCATTATCTATCTATCTATCTATCTATCATCTATCTGTCATCTATCCATCGATCCATACATCTCTTACTTTATGCTAAAAAAGATAACAGGTTTTCACAGGTAAAGAAGTAGAATTTTGGTTTTAGGGGTTAAGGAACAATTGCAACAGAAAGAGGTATCAGGCAGTATTTAGGAGTTAAAGTAGTTTCAGAATATAACCCTGACAATATTTATAGTTTTTATGAAGGAAACCAATGATTCTATATTGAATGATCTCAATCTAATCAAGTGAGAGAACTTAGGGAATTAACAGTAACCAGTCAATTTTTTTATACTCATTTGTTTAGGTGAAACATTTCAGTTATCAAATACGTGGTAAACCAAAATATTGCCTTTTATGTGTTTGATTAAGAATATCCAATAGTGACATCTTGTACATTGCTATTGCCACATCATAACATTACTGTCAGTGACCTCTTTACCACTGAAAATAGTGTTATTAGTGCCTTTAAATATAATCAGATTAGATACTGATTCTAGAATTCTAGAAAACCCAGAAACAATTTAGAAAGCTCACCCTTACGATTCTGTTTTTTTACAACCACTTCAGCTACTAAAATCTGAATCAGCCAGGGTTTTCCAAAGAAACAAAACACACAAATGTAGTAGCCACTATTCTAACATTATTGGTAAAATATGCATATGTCAGAAGGTGGGAAATTAATCTGAAAAAAATTCAGGGAGCTTCAACTTCAGTGAAATTTTTAGAAGTCCAGTGATTTCCCTTCTAAGGTGAAGCTGTGACATCTGTGTCCTAATACCAGCCAAAAAGAGGCAGAAGGCCCAGTGGGCCTGTTTGGATTTTTGGAGGCTGTATCTTCTCCTTTGTGTTTGCTACTCCTGGTTATTTGCCAAGGGAACCCAATTTTGTATGGGACCTAGAACATACAGTCCTGAGGAAATGAACAAAGAGAACATCAGTCATAGAGGCAGAGAAGTTAGATCTCAAGAAAGAGAGAATGAACATATATGGTTAAACTGGATGAAGGAACTGAGGTTAAGGAGAGATTTAGTGTGCAGATGAGGGTGATGGGCAGGGATTCGAAGCAGTTAGGCTTGAATGAATTAGGATAAAAGCTTAGATGAAAGAGATGGGTAAATTTTAAGGGGTGAGTTTAACGATAAAATAATTATTGATAGATGTAAGAAAGGCAGCTAGCCAAAAAATATAATAAGACTTTTGAAGTCACCACTCAGATTCTAGATTATCAGTTCTTGTAACTTCCACAGAGATTGTATTTTCTGTGGCAGGTTCATCTAAGAAATGAATTTAATTCTTTTGTTACCCAATTACCTAGAAGGATTTTTTTTTTAAATGGCAAGATAGTCCATCATCTGTATAAGGTTATTTTGAAATGAATGTGCTGTCAAAATTTGCCTCTGAATTTCAGAGTGCATTAACCAATAGCATACAGAAAGATATGAGAGATGGTTTAGTAAGACCAGGTCAGAATATACCAGTTTAATTGCCTCTCATAATGTAATCTTTTTTTGATGCTCTCATGTTCCTGGGCTGTGTGATTCTGTTGTTTTCTTGTTTGTTTTTTTGTTGTTGTTTATTTGTTTGTTTGTTTTTATAGAGGAGCCCATAGAAGGAAAAGGTATAGCCTAGTCTAAATTATAAACTCTAAATCAGGAAAGAGGGTAAATGGATAATTTTTTCCTATGCTGTTCTAGTCTAGTGCAAGCTTAATTTAATTTGAGGAGATATAATTTTATGTCTTAATGACATAGAATGCAAATTTTTTTAAAAATAAGTGTTTTTTTAAAAAACTTTATATAAGCCATATTTATAGGTAAATTTTGTGCTTCTGGACATCTTCTTAAAGTTTTTCAAGTCAAAAAAATACTGATCTAAGGTGCCAGTGTTATATGTTTTCTTTCCTTCCTAAATCCTAAAAGTTCCTCTTTCATTCAACAAGTAAATGATTTAGATGGAGAGATACATAAAGTGGGTAGCAAATAAATAAATAAATAAATAAAACTTAAAGAATGATCCCATATAGCTATGCATTTTTATTAAAATGTGTTAGATGAACTTTATTAGTGTTTTTTTTCTGGTTTTCTTCATGGAAAGATAATCAGTCACTTAATAAATTTCATTTCCCATTATTAAATTATGACAATCAAGATTGTCCTATGAAGCATTCCTGTAGCCAAGAGTTGCTGTTAATTAAATATAAGAGTCAAAGAAACAGTGATAAATCTGATAATAAATAGTAGATGTTTGAGACTTTGTATTTTCAGAGGCTATTGAATCTCACTCTCATGCACATTCTCAATATTAGGATCAAAGCGAGATTCCTCTTATGTGTATCGGAGGCAGATTTATGAAAGTAGCTAGGTGAGGAAAAGAAATTCATTAGACATAAGGAATGCTGCTTTGTTTAAAATTGTATCTGCAGTAACATGGCCTTTTAGTGATTATTTGAATCTAATGCCAGAATTTATTCAGGAACATGAAATTTTTATAGATCATGCTTCAGTGTAGTAGAACTTGTAAGATGTTTTTTAATGGATACTTTCTAGGGAAATATAGCTATTTATGTAATATATTTCTATAGAAAGCCCTAGAGGTAGTCAATTACTCACCAACCTATAATAAGAGATGAAAAATTATATGAATTTACAGTAAGATATAAATATCTTATGGAAGTACCCTTTGCTTTCTGAAGGTTCGTGTTATACCATTTTGCTTTTAGAAAAGATCTACAAGAGTACCTGTTTTCATTAACCAAAATAAATCCAAAGAAGATTTTTGCTTTTATGAAAAACCAACCAGTAAACAAACAAATTATTACTGTACTATTGAAGCTCTTTTGTAAAAGGGAAGTGGTATAACAAAATTTTTGAAAACAGGGGATCCACTTCTTCCCTTTAAGACATTTCTGCCCACAAAAGTTTTCATAGGAACATTTAACTTTCTGATAGCATAGAAAAACTGTAATATGAACAAAGTTAACAATGTATATTTGTGTATATTTAAAATAAAACCTGTATTCTCTAACAAATATGCATGTAGTTACAATAGGCTTTATATAATAAACACTACATGAGCTATTAAAAATGATCAATTTTACCATGCAGACCCAACCAAAAAGAAAGAAGTGTCTATATATTATCCTCTGAAATTTTTAAATCAATTTTGTAACACAAGATCTCTAAGTATATAGTGGTTGTTTAAATTTACATCATTTGAAAAGTACTTATTTCATAGTATACCACTCCTCTAACGAATTACATAACAAGACTTGCTCTGACTAAATAAAAGTAGAAGTGAAACTAAACATGTAGTTTTCTGGGGATGACCATCTTTGTAAGCAGGAGCTAGGGAAACAGAATGTATTGCAGCTTATCATGAGTGATTGAAGGACCATTTCACAGGGCTTCCCCTAAAGACTTTTTTTTTTTCAGAAATACCTGATAGATTTAGAGATTGCCTTTACTAAATATGCATCACTGATTACAATAGCAACATTGCTCTTACTGTAGTGTCGGTTAAATAAGGAGGTAGACATATCCCAACATATAATTAAATGTACCAATTTGAAATACACTAAGTTGTATTTACCATTATTTTAAAATGCTGAAGTTGAAGATCACTCTTAAAATACACGTTTTCTACATACATATTTGCTACATTACAAGGACAAGTATGCCATATTTAGGTGAATTAAATACCTTTAGACCTCTCAGACATTATAATAGAACAGATACATACTTGATAGTAAATAATGGTTTTCTGCTTACCTTCATTAGGAAGCCTATTAAAATTCTGTGCCTAAACATATTGTTAAACTATTTTAAATCATTACGTCTATGAGCATGAAATTACTGAGTCCATTTGAAATTTTCTATAAGTCAGAGAGTCAAAATGATCAAGTCACACAGGATTTTTCTAGGAGACACACGAAGAATTTTAGTCAAATTATTTTTCACATTGTAGTGGTGTGTAGAGCATTAGTTGGATAACATTATAAAAGGATTATTTTTGCAAAAAGAAAAAACCTTTAGTTTACGAGGCTGAAAACCATGATGAGTAGGCTTAATTACATTCTATTTTCAGTAACAATATAAACAATTCAGTTCTATTTTGTCAAGACTTAGTTCTACAGATCTTAATGATTGGAAATAACTATGCATTCCAAGATAGCCATAGGTAAAATTTCAAAGAGAAAATATTTTCCATTGATGGTCTGTTCAGATTTATTCATTATGTTCTTTCCTTCAGCTTTTTCACTTTCAGTGATTTCAATTGTTTAAATAATAACACTTCTAAATTCCAAGGACTCATGACATTTTAATGTTCTGGATGAGATCATGTGCATAAGAAAGCATGCCAAAACAGTGTCAAAACTTATGGAATTGCCATTTTAATAAGTCCAAAAAGAAGATATTGGACATTTCATATGTTTCAATCTCATATAGTCATTTAAGAATTGTGTACTTTGAACTGAAAAGATCACAAACAGACTATCATGTCTAATTTTCAATTTCAAGTGAGGAAAGTGAATTTCATCATGATGAAGTGACTTATCCAAGAAAACAAAATAAATGATGGGCAGATATAAATATCAATCCTAAAAAGGGTAGAGAAATTGAGTGGAAAAACATAACAATGTTTATGCCAAAGGAATTCATCTCTTTAGAAATAATTTTGACAATGTTTATTGATTTGGAGTATAGTGGGTATAGGAGAGAGACTATATACTAGAGCTATTTATATATCTGAAAAAATACTTAAATGAATAAATTTTAACTATACTAATTTGGAACATATAATTATTAGTAAAAGAATACTATAGTGTCCTTCCTACTATACTTGGAATTATATAATAAGAGGTGACATTGAATTTTTAAATTTATTCAATTATACTATTTTTTATGTTGAAAAAAGTACATTTATTTTGATAACTTACTTATTTATTGATGCCGAATAGCAAATAACTCCCTAAAAGTACTATGGTTAGAAAATATATAAATCCTATCCCTAACTCTTAAATGTCTAGTAGGATGTGATGTTTCTTAACAAGACACTGAACTAATAAAATTGTTGAGTACCTGCTTCAGAATCACCCCAACTAAAAACAGAAATCATAGAAGTAAGAATGAACTCTGAAATAAAGGCTAAGAGACAGATAATTTCTTTTGAGATCTTAGATATGGAGGTTGTTTCTTAAGACTAGATATATCTGTGGAAGAATGATACAGGAAAAAAAAAAAACTAATTTCGCTCTCGCTTCTCTTTCACATTATTTTAGGACTTTCAGAACTCATTCTTCCAAGTAATATCTTAGCCATCTGTTAAGAAACATAGGGTTAAATTCAAGATAATTCAAAAGGTGAAAAGCTGGAAGAAAACATATGTGTGCATAGACTAGCTTTGAAAAGTCCATTTCTTATCTCTGAACTTCTGTACACACAAGGCTGAGAAATCTAATCACAGAGAGTGGTTCTTACTGGATGCGTGTTGGAGTCACCTGCACATTTTGTTTAACTTCCATACACTAACTACATACCATACCAATTAAAACGGAATTGATCTGAATGTAGTTATAATCATTAGTATTATTCTAAGCGTGTCTTTTAGTTCTAATATTCATTGGAAACTTGAGAAACACTGATGCGAAGTACCTTTTTCTAATGTCGTTCTCTCTGGAAGACTGAAAGAAAATCTCCCTTCACAGAAGTCATTTCATGAGCTGAAGAAAAATAAATATAGTTTTTTTCATACCTAGAGTGCTCACCACTCCAGGAGTTATTTTTATCTAGTCCTTTCTTTGTGGTCATAGTGTTGATAAAGACTATAGCATATCCTTTGGTCTTTATCCAATTTTTAACTGCAGGAAATAGGAGCTCACAAATAAATCAATAAGCTACCTGAGGAATACCTTTATTTCAAAATAAATCAATAAGCTGGATCAATCACATACTCAGTAATAAGCAAATGCTTTGGAACTTTTGAAGAATAAATAATAAAACTTCACATAACACAATAAAAAAGATACATATACTAACTAGTACTACTGTATATAAACACAAAATTGTTTTAAAAACATCAAACTAAAATATATATAGGAAATAAAAGCTAAAATAAAGAACGTGGTAGATGGGTAATTAGAGAATGTTTGCCCATTAGAAACAAATTAGAAAACTGGAGTATCGGATTGAAAACTTCTCCCAGAAGTATCCATAGAAGATAAATTGATAAGAAGTATAAAAAAAAAAAACAAATGAAGAGAAATGAAAGATAATGTAGAAGTTTTAACATATGAATTGGAGGATTTATAAAATGAGAGAAAATAAAAATTTAGAAAATATTTGATGTATTTAAATGTCTCAGAATTAAAAAAAAATGCATGTAAACCCTGAAAATTAAAAATTTCTTAAAATGCTAAAATGAAGAGATAAGGATCATTTTACATGTAGACACTCAGGAGAAATTTAAAATATCAATGACAAAAATAAAGTTATAAAATAAAGTTATAAAATTTTCCAGAAGAATATTTCCATTCAAAATAAATAAAAACCAGAATGTCAAAATATTTTTCAGTGATAATAGTAACCAAATGAATATAAATTTTATAACTATAGGGAGAAGAGAATTTTAATAGAATTCTCATTCAAATATGAAATATATTGAGTATTCTCAGTCGTTTGAGTACCAGAATATCTGTCCTATATTAACAAATATTGAAAAGCAATTTTAGAGTATTTATACCAAAAGGAAAACATATTCAGGAGATATTGCAAGGATAATTAAAGTAAATAACTTTTAAAATTTACTGTTGTAGTAAAAATAGCTGAGCTCATAGAAAAAAAAGACATGATAACACAGCAAAAGTTTTAAATTAATATCAACGTAGTATGTGGTAGGAAGATAACAAAGGATGTGAGTATATATGCCAAATTTCTTTCCTAGCATATACAAAGTTATGTATGTATGTATGTATATGTATGTATGTATGTATGTATGTATGTGTATATGTATGTATATAAATATTTTTAATATGGAAAAACAATTGAAATTGCCTACTAAAGTTAAAAATGCACATATGTGGATTCAGCAATTCCTCATCTGGATATATGTCCTACATCAGTTAGCATTTTTTTACCAGAAACATGTAAAAGGATGGTTTTGTTAATACTGTTTCTAGTAGCAAAAGATAAGAAAGACTCCAAATGATAGATTATATAAATGCATCTAATTTTATTTATGCAATTGAAAATGATAAAGCCATGAAAATAAATGAAAAATAGATACTACATTCAGCAGCATTGATAATTCTCAGTAACATAATAGAAAATAGAAAGCAAGTTTCAAGAGAATAAGTTTAATATGATTTTACTCCAAAAACATGCAAAAATAAATTATATATTGTTTAGAGACATAAATGTAAGTGATACTGTGATGGATAAAATCAAGGGTACGGTAAACACAATAATTTAATAAGACTACTACTGAGGAATGAGAAAAGCATGTTCCTACATACAGGAAGACTTATAATAATAACGATAAAGGTCTATTTCTTGCAAAGAGTGAAGTTTTTAAATTGAACGATATAGTTATATTACCTACATTTCAAATCAACTTAAAATATCTGAGAAGATAGATTTAGGAAATTCATTTGAAAGGAGAAAAGGATGTGATAAAAATATCAGAAAAATATAAAAAATCCCTACCTATTTCTACTACTGAGGTTAGATAGTAATTGAAGTTTTCTTTTTCATGTATAAGATGTAGGCTATGTTCATTCAGAACCACATTTACTTCATTGAATCAATGTGACTTAAGGAAACACATGTGGAACTTTTCTCCTTTACTCTATTCTGTGCCTGGAAGCTGATACTCAGGTTGGAGATGCGTGTTGAAGAGATTTATGTTTCTCATTGTGGGCAGGCTATGATTAAGATTGGCCAGGACAGTCACCATTGCGGACTGAGGATCGAAAATATATAAGTAAACCTCATTTTATTATATTTCACAGATAGTATGTTTTTTTTTATAAATAGGTTTATAGCTACCCTGTGTCGAGACCATTGTATTAGCACCATTTTTCCAAAGGCATTTGGCTCACTTCATGTCTCTGTGTCACGTTTTGGTAATTCTTGCAATATTTCATACTTTTTCATTATTATTATATTTGTTACGATGATTTGTGATCAGCGATCTCTGATAGTACTTGTTTTGAGGTTCCATGAATGCTGTCCACATAAGATGGTGAACTTAATCGATAAATGTATGTGCTTTGACAGCCCCACTGCCACCCAATCCTCCTCTATCTCTCTCCCTCTCCTCAGGCCTCCCTGTTCCCTGACACACAACAATATTAAAGTTGAGCTAGTTAATAATTCTACAATGGCCTCTGTGTGTTCAAGTGAAAGGAATAGTCCCAAGTTTCTTACTTTAAATCAAAAGCTGGATATGATTAAGCTTAGTGAGGAAGGCTATCAGAAGCTGAGACAAGCTAAAAGATTGGCCTCTTGTGACATTTAGTCAAGTTGCAAATGCAAAGAAAAGTACGCTAAATAAAAAAATCAGATACAAAAGACTACAGTTTGCACTCTTTTATTCAGATTAAATGTTCAGAATAGGCAACTTTATAAATAGAAAACAGATTAGTAATTTTCAGTAGAGGGTGGAAAACATGTATGATGTGTAACTGTTGGTGACTATAGGATGATGAAAATATTCTGGAATTAGTGGTGATAATTGCAAAACTGCAAAAATTAAAAAAAAAACACTGGATTGTACACTTTAAGAGGGTTAATGTTATGGTGTGAGAATGGTATCTAAATTAAAAAAAAAATGGAAAAAAGAACTTGAGACTTTTTAAAGATGATAGACTCTTTTAAAATGACTTTATTCAATAAGCTATTTGAATGAAATAGTTAAAGATGTCCACACTGAAAGGCAATGACATTCTTTGCAGGGAAACAAATTAATAAAAGTAAGCTCTTATATACAATGGTATTGCTAGTATTAGCCATTGCTTAGTTGTACTTTCACAGTTGTGATGGAGGGAAAAAAAGAATACAGAAGAATACAGTTGTATGTTTGTTGTTTGTTTGTTTTAATCGCAAACTAATGAAGACCAAGAAAGCAAATCCCCAGAAAGAATACAACTTGCTCAAACACCAGACCCTGGCATTCTTTCCCAGTTATTTCCTTTAATTTTGTCTTTTAAAACATCATATCTCCCCAGCCCCTAAAATAATCATTAGAACTTTCAAGAGCACATAGAGAGGAGTCATGGTTCAGGTGATGAAGTGAGCTAATTTGAACATATAAATTTATTATGTGGTCAAATTTATTTAAACGATGCTAAGAAAAATGTATCTCTATCATTACTATATTATTTAGAAAGATATTTAAAATTAAAATAATAGAGAAAATAAGTGATTCTTAAGTCTTTTCTTAAGGGAAGTTCCAATATCTTATTTAATGATTTGAAAGAATGTATAGTATAATTGGAATAAATTAAAACCGATCTCTAGATAAAAGCTTCAAACATTCATAGTAACTTTTAATAAGCTGAAAAAATGGCTTCAGAAATAGTATGCACATCCTGAAATAGTTAAAATAAATTTCAAAAAATACCTAATAAAAATAACAATTTGGAATGCATGTTTTCAATCCTTGAGGCTTCAAGAGAACATTTTCATCACTGTTGGTTATATATTCTGTTTGTTTTTCTTTTTTATCTATTTACAGCATTGTCTTGGACTATATTTCAGAAAAGAAAGTGGAAACAAAGAAAACATTATTCAACAGTCATACCTTCTTATGTATAACCTTACATTCCCTAGATTACGAATTTCTTTTTCACTTTCATACATATACATAAAAAAAATAATGAAAATAGTACCACAGGGACATCTCTCCATGCCTTTGTATTCTTAAATCCGAGTGGTTCACATTTTTCATTTCCTATTAAACAAAAGTTTTAATGTTGAACATCTGTACAATACACAAATTTAATTACAGTCTCCATTGTTACCTGTTATTCTTAAATATACCAAATGCTTTCAATGGAAATACAGCAGTATAAGCCAGTAAAAGAAAACTCTTAAATTAAGCCAGGAGATTTTGTTCTGGTGTTCTTTCTTTCTTTTCTTCTTTCCTTCTTTCCTTCTTTCTTTCCTTCTTTCCTTCCTTCTTTCCTTCCTTCTTTCCTTCTTTCCTTCTTTCCTTCTTTCCTTCTTTCCTTCTTTCCTTCTTTCCTTCTTTCCTTCTTTCCTTCTTTCCTTCTTTCCTTCTTTTCTTCTTTCCTTCCTTCCTTCCTTCCTTCCTTCCTTCCTTCCTTCCTTCCTTCCTTCCTTCCTTCCTTCCTTCCTTTCTTTCTTTCTTTCTTTCTTTCTTTCTTTCTTTCTTTCTTTCTTTCTTTCTTTCTCTCTCTCTCTCTCTCTCTCTCTCTCTCTTTCTCTCTCTCTCTTTCTCTCTTTCTTTCTTTCTTTCTTTCTTTCTTTCTTTCTTTTCTTTTCTTTTCTTTTCTTTCGTTTCAGCATGTTTTCTCCCTCCTTTTATGGGAAAGCATTTTATGTTGATAAAACTAAGCATGAGAAGGGTACTTTTATTTTATTACCTAGTTATTAGGCAGGCCCTATATTGGAGTCCAGGTTTTTCTGAAAGAAGAAGATATAGTGGATTATCTAATTATCTGAGCCTAAACTGTGTGACAACAGAAGTCAGATTAAAAATAAAAACTGGAAAATGTTTCTATTTAGTTTTGGTTGATATATTCTACAGTTTTTTGGGGGGGCGGGTCCTGAAATAGCTTATATTACTTGTGTTTAGATCCTCTCCTTAAAGAAAATCAAACATTGCTTTTATTTTTTATTTTTTTAACTTTACATATTTTATAATAAGAGGCTTCGATCAAATGAACTGCCAGTAACATTTGAATACTGGATCCATAAATGATTAAATTTAAGCCTGTTATATGTCTAGGATCACTTTTCTCTCGATCACATTATTACTAAGATTACCATCAATAAGTATTCCCACTTTTTACTTAGAGATATATATTACCGAACAAGAAAATTGTATTATTTAAGTTATATTCTGTTTGAGAGAGACATGTTTATTTCACAATAAAAAGGAATCAAGAGTAACTACAATATTGAAAGTAAAATGATGTAAAGAATCATAGCTCTGACCTGTCTATTCATGTGTACTTTTATGCTGATACCTATGGTCCCGACTATAATACAAATTCCCTGAATACTTGATTAATGAACTAGTGGGTTGCTTGAGACATGAAAGCAGCAACTTTAATAGGCAAACACTGACACATTAGCATTCAATGATATCTTCCTACCAGCAGAAACCTAATAAACAAAGAAATATGCAGAAAGAAGATAAAAGAAAGACAGTGTGCATTGAAACAATGCTTTTTAAATCATTTGGAGATTTTTCTCTCTTTATTCTTGCTATCTCCAATAAAGTCAATGAACTGTTGTGACTCACTGCAAAGGCGCAAAAGTTACATCGGCACAGCGTTGTTTTAAATTTAATTTGCCTACAGCAAGGTTTGGAAACTACTAAAACTGTTTTACAGAACATAAGGAAGTGGATTTTCTGTTACTAAGAAATGTCATTCTTATAGCTCACTGATCAAACCTTACCTTTTTAAGAATAAACTAAAAGTTTATCCTACTAAAATTCGTCTCATATTTTTTTTCTGCTGTCAGAATAGTGTATGTGTATCAACATGTATTTTTTTTAAATCATGACTTTTTAACATTTCCAATTTGTCTCTTTTAAATTATGTCTTATTTTTTAATGATCTTAGAAAGTCATTATATTTGTTAGTTTCTTTGCCTCCTCTTCTGTGATACATGGCTAGTGATTAAATATTTGCACCCCCTCGTTGAACCTTCTTTTATAGAATGGTTAGTGGTTTGCAGATGGCTTGGACTTTATTACGAACAGGACTTCCTTTCTAAGTGTGAGTGGAAAAATTATCTTGATAATTTTACTAGTTGTACTATAGCCACATGGTAGCTTTGATACAATCTGTAATAGTAGCTGTGTTTGCATTTCTATGGTATGTGCATGGCTTAGAATGGTGTGTGTTATGGTCATGTGTATGATTGCGATATGGCTCCTCCTCAAGGCTCTTTAACCCATAAACCAGGGGACACAAGATCACATGCTTACACTCCAAACGAATGAAGCCAGTGGGGTTAGACTATGGCGAAGGCTGGAGCCTGTGGCAGACAGAGTACCTGCTTCACTAATAGGTTGATTGTTCTCTTCAGAGACCATGAAAGCAATCTCATCTGAGTTTGCAGGTTTTCAAGAGAATCTATAAATCCACTTTGATTTTGTTTTTCTAGGCTTAAAATAAATTTTAAATGTAAATTGTGTTTGTTTTTATTATTTATTTTATTAAAGGTATTCGGGTGTCATTGGTTAATAAAATTATATAGGTTTTGAGTATACGATTCAATAATACATCATCTGTAGATTGCATTTTGTGTTCATCACCCAAATTCAAGTCTTTGTCACCATAAATGCCACCCCCTTTACTCTTATATATCTCTCCCCCCATCACTTTTGTTACCACTGAGGTGATGTGAAATTTGGCATCGCCCCAGGAACATGGGGAAGGAGGACAAAGGTTTGTGTGCTGTCCCTTGGTTCTTTTTCATTGACATAGCAAAGGATTACAGGTTGGTGAGATTTAAGAAAAGTAAGATTTATTGAAAATACATTTTAGAAGGAGATGGACCACACTAAGGAAGGCTGAAGTCCTGTGAAATTTGGTAGGTAAAGAGATAAGACAGTAAAGCCCAAGGGAGGAGAGGGTTTTTCAGCAAGGAGAGCTGTAACAACACAGAAATGGAAGGTCCTAGATGTTCCCTGTGTAAGGTCATCTTGACTGACGATTGGCTGCTATATAACACTTTGTCTACTGTGCATGTGCTTACCCAGAATTCATTCTGTTATAATTAGATTCATGAAATTCCAAGCATAAACATAGTATCATACTGACAGAATAATGAGCATTAGATTTCAGCAAATTGGGGTAGTACCTTCTGCACATGCATTTGTAGCTGGTTTAGCCAGCAGCATTTATGGCCTTAGTGCTCTAGAATTGGAGGTAATTTATAACCCCCAAAAAGAGGCATTTCTGGGAGGTGCTTAAGGAATGTCTCCAAGGGAAATTTCTGAGAGCTGAGGCTTCTCTCCTGTCGGTCATGCCTAACTACCTAACACTTTCCCTCTGGTAACCCCTAAACTATTGTCGGCATCTATGAGCTTCTGTCTTGTTCGTTTATTACTTTTAGTTTTATGTTTTTTTCTTAATTTTTTTAAAATTTAATTTAAAATAATGTTTTGTCTAAACAAAGTGTGTGTGTGTGTGTGTGTGTGTGTGTGTGTGTGTGTGTGTATTTAGCATGTGGGCTCTCGTTTGCTATTTCTTCTCTAAGCTGTGTTGAACAACTACTGTTTTATCAAGCTCTGACAATCCTTTCTTGTATAACGTTGAGGTTCTCCTGGATGACTTTGTCAAAGTGGCAAATTCATTTCAACCAAGAACATAGTGTTAGCTAATGACTTAGCACAGTGCTCAAGGTGTGGATTAAAATCTTAGATGCTCTGCTGAAAGGTCAATATATCTATAAATTCTCACTTTTTACCTTATTTAATTCTCTCATTTTATTGTTTCTATTGAATAATATGCTTGCTTTTAATGAAAAAAATCATGTTGACAGTTACTTCCATTGATAAAACTAACATTCAAGGAACATAAGCGTCATTTATCTTTTGGCTTCAGACAGCCTCTGGCCCGATATCAAGAATGGTACAGGAATCCTAGTTTGAGAGCAATAAATCACATTTACCAGATTGTATTGTATTAACTATTATGTATTCCAAAAAAGTAAATTTCATGTAAATGTAATAAAACACCAAAGGACAAAATTTTATATTTTTGAATAATGGACAAAGGACCTTGAATAATAACAGAGGAGCTGTAATTTGCCCATTTTTTTAAAAAAGGAAACTGCTTCTGAGTCAGAAGATTCTCTTCAAGAAGCTCTGAAGAGAATCCTCTAGCCAAGAATAGAGTAGAAAAATGGCTTTTTATATCTAATTACTTTAAGGTTTCCTGAAATGATGAGTACATGCCAAGAATTTCAAGTGATATTCAAGAAGAGTAAAAATGAAGTTTCTCATTACTACGAATTTGAGTCAAACTTGTTTTGGTTAAAATGGCTTGTTTAGAGCCAATTACAGGAGGAAAAAAGTAGTTTGAGGACATAGCTTCATATATTTATTTCAGCATGCTCAAAGAGAATGAATCCTTCTGATTCTATGGTATAAGTGACATACCTTCACTTATAATATAGCACTTTATTTTCAGAACTTCCGTTCATAGAATCATTAATATCCTGGGGAAAAATGTACTAAAGTATAGTTAATATTCTACTTATTAAATGCATAGGTATCACATAGAAACCGTTATACTTTCACACTAGTTGATATAATTTCCAAGGTTCTTTCTCCCCACACCCTCCATTTTTTTTTTGTGGGGGGAGTCATTTCTTTCTTTTGTTTGCATTTGAATAAAAATTTCTTCTTGCGAAGGCTCTTCCATTGTGCTTTTGAAGAATGCATGAAGTCATCGATTATTTAGTTCAAAGCAAACCAAAAGCAAAAAAAAAAAAAAAAAAGAGCACATGGCCCTAATGAGCTTGTTAGTGTTACCATTTTGTCAGTAAGTGGTTGGGGGACAATCTGACAACTGAGAAGATGTCCACTAGGAAATGGAATGCTAATTAATTTAATATAGAGAATTATACTAAGTATTATATAAATACCATATAGAATATGATTCATAGTATTAATTTTTTGGTTCCTGTTGTTTCAGTTTATTATCTTTGAATTCTTAATACATATGACTTCATTCCTGAGTAGAAATTTTAACTTTTTTGAAACTTCATTGATTTGCTATTCTTTTTTTCTTTCATACATTCTCATTCTAGGGGATAAAAAAAAGCTTAGATGTCAATTTTTCTCAGACAAATGGAAGACTGAATTCTAACGACTTGGAACCTTTGCTTATGCTGGCAGTTTGGCTAGTTCTTATCTATTAATTAGCTTAATTTTGTTGGTGATTTAGTAACTAAAAATAGATAAGTTGATTTGTATGAAATAGTTTTAAATGACACCTATTAGAAAGTTAAATTAAATTGTAATAATGTATTTGTGGAATTAAAAACAATTGAAAATGATTTTTATCATGAGCAACGATGCATAATTTCACCTTAGCTTCTGCTTTTGAAATAGTCATTTATGTCAATACTTGCATAATTTTAAATTAGTACATTTGCTTCATGATAGGTACTTTGTTTAATAGTATACTGTAATAAAACACTAACATAACAGAAAGAAATAAAATAAAATAGATAGTTTTTGGTATAATACAATACACATGCTTATCTAGGAGAGACATATTAGAACTGAGATGTGATGGAAATCAGTGTCAGTATGAAATAAAGCTAGACACATATCCTCCTGAGTATAAGGAAATATAAAACATTTTAGATGGGAACTAATATTGCATACAAAGAATGTAATATAAAAAATAAATTAAATAAAATACAATTACGTTGACTCATAGAACTGAATGAGAAAAATGTAAATTTTTTTCAAAATTTATACTTTACATAGATGCATGTGATAAAATTCTATTTTAAAACCCATTTTTAAATTTATTTAATTAGATGAGAAATGAAGGCTTACATACAGTTCATAATTTTGATTAAAATCAGAGTAACCCAAATAAGTACATTCTTCTCCTTTAACATTTAATAACTATTTTGGTCTAGATTTTCTCCTAGAAGGGACTTAGAAAGAACCGTTATGAATGTAAATTTTACATTCAAACTAAAAATAGTCTGAAGCATCGTCAGTTGTAGAATATATCATAATGAAGTACAATGGAAGAATATGAACGATAGTACAAAATAACTTTAAAATCAATGAAGGTGTTCTTACTAGGATTATACTATTTTATTACTATAAAGGTAATCTAGAGTTAAATATCTTGATTATTAATAAAATATAAGGATATGCATCTTTCCTTAACAATACTTTCAAAAATTGTACCTGTATATGAAATGGGTTGCATATGCATGCAAAAATTTTCAGAACATTCGTAAAGAAAAGGAAACAAAATGTTATGACAATTTTAAATTTTAAATTAAAAATACCATGGAATATATTAATATCTATAATTGTACCTATATCTACAACTTTATTTTTATCTATATCTGTTTAGCCACATATACACACATATATAAATACATGTACACACACAAACACATTTGATAGCTTTAGTTCATAATATTTCCATTTCTATAAACCTATATTATCATTTTCTGTTTTCCATAACTTCTAAACATATAGCTACTCCAATAAAATTATTTTTATTTTTGGTTAGCATTTACAGATAAATCAAGTTATTTATTAATTTTTGTACTTGCTGTTAGTTATTTTTATAAGTAAAAATAATGATTATTTACTATTTTTATCAGAAAATATTTATTTTACATTATAGATATAATTTCATATTATATATTTTTTTCTCACAACTGGCTTTGTGGAAAAACGAATTAGTCAAATTCAAAAGAAGTTGCTTGGCACTGAATGTCCCCTGCCCCTCCCGAATTAAAATGTTGAAGCCCTAATCCCCAATGTGATCATATTTTGAGATAAGGCTTTCATGGAAGAATTAAAATTAAAAAAGGTCATAGAGTGGGACCCTGATTTCATAGGATTAGTATCTCTATAAGAAGAATCACCAGAGTACTCTCTCGTTCTCTCAATGCACACAAAAAGGTCATGTGAGCACACAGCAGATGGTGGTTACCTACTAACCAAAAGAATACTCCAAAGAATAAAACTTACCTTGATGGTACCTTGATCTTGGATTTCTAAGCCTCCAGAACTGTGAGAAATCAATTTCACCTTTTTAAGCTGCCTAGTCTATGGTACTTTGCTATGAAAACCTGAATAAACTGAAACAGAAGTAAATATACACGAAGAATATGAGGTTTGAGCACTGGGAAAACTACCCTCCCCTCACCAGACTTGGTGCACAGCAAATATACTGCTGTCAAGGACTCAGCGCCTTCTGAATAGCTATGCTCTATGTATGTCTACATGCTGAGCTCAAGCACCTCCATCCAGAGGCTTCTTTATCTTGGTACATTGATAGAAACCCTCTCTCAGGTTCTTCTGTTAAGGCCTTATCAGAGGAGAGGAAGAATTTGAAGACCTTTTTCTCCCTCTGACTCAGTACTCAGTTCATTTCATTCCTATCCTTTTTCTTCTCTCTTTTTCTGGCCACCCAGGTGCAGAAATTGGCAGGAGCCTTTTGTCTGGGGCTCCCTCAGCAGTGACAGTTCCTCTGCATCACATCCCACCTCCTTCTGCAATGATAAATCTGATCTTCACTTGGCAACTTTCTTGAACACTGCTGTAGTTGGGCCTTTTTCTTCTTGCTTATACTGTTTCAGTAAGTGATTTAAAACTTCACTGTTATTTTCATGTTAGCTTGTTATTTTAATCAACTATTCAATACCTGGTAGCTGAGCTCTCTCTAATTTAACTCAGCTCTTGACAACTTATTTCTTTACAAGTTCCCAAAATATCTTTAAAAACTGTATTGTTGAGTCTAGAGTCTATCTTAACAAAGCAGTTTGGTGACAGTTTTATAGATTAGAAAAGATATGTGGTCAACCACATAATACATAAAAAGTTTTTTTTTAGAAAATAACCAAATATACACTCAATTATGTTTAAAGTTTAGAAAAACATACCGATTAATAAAAGTACATGTGCCAGAGACAGTTAATTGTTCCCCATCTCATTCTCTCTTTGTACTAACTTCAGAGAAGTCCTTAAAAAGAGAACTCATGGCCTTTTTTTTTTGTCTCTTCTCTTTTACTAAAAGAAATGTAGATGTGATGGCTGCTGGCTGAACTTGAGTCACCATAATGGAATATGTATGCAATTGTGACACACTAGGAATAAAGCCACTGATAAAAGGAGTCGGATACCCTTAATTCTTAGTAAAACCACCATACTACCACTAGGCTGCATATTGCCTACAACTCAACTTTTTAAATTATAATTAAATGCTTCTTTAACGTATTGTTTATTAGGAGTTTTGGTATAAGGTTAATCTCTCTCTCTCTCTCTCTCTCTCTCTCTCTCTCATACACATACACATACACACACACACACACACACACACACACACACACACACACAGGAAGGATATACTATAAATTTATACACACTACATATAGTCACTGCATCATATTTTGCAAAACTTGATTTTCTGTTTAAGTTATTAAAAATATAAGAATTGTTAGAATATCATCTTAAAAAAAGAACTGAATATATAGTAACAGACTCTTCAATATATAACTTTTTAATTAGTAAATGGGTGGAAGATAGGACCAAAATTGAGTCTCAATGATAATTGAAAAAACTGATCAAGCTAATTAACTTGCATAAAATGAGAAAACTGTGACAATCAAGTTTAAGAAATTTCTTCTGAGGTAAAATAAATATATTTTATTTAGTGAGGCACATTCACTTTTTCTTAGAAAATTAAAATCTTGATCACAAATTCACATGAGATTTTAAAAAGGTATTGTCTATGAAGAAATCAACAGTGTTTACTGGGTAAAAGATTTCATCAATAGACTCTTTTGTGGTTGTGATGTAGTTTCCATCTTTCCATATATCAGATATTTTAGTAGAAATAGTCATAAAAGATGGCTTTAGGGAATATTTATGCAGATGTCCAAAATTCAAGAGTGATAAAATCTATTGTATCAAAAAGAAAAAAAATTATGCCTACTATGTGGTAGGCATAATTTTATCATAATTATATTGTTAAAACATTTTAATTGGAGATTATTGCTCTGTCTAGGCTACATTATTGTAAGCATTAAAAAGTAAATAAATTTATTCAATAATTATACTTCGATTTTATGAATTAGAGCTTTTGATTCTTACTAAAGCAAATTATTTTAAATGAATGTTTAAGAAGGTATTATCTGTTGTGAATAATAATGTCAACTTATTTTCTTGACAACATATTCTAGAATTTTAATGAGTGCTGAGTGTTATACTAATTTTTTTATGGTTCTTGCATTCTTCATAACAATAGACTATGTTGTTCTTTATTGCTTGCTTGCCTATTGAACAAAATATTCTCTATTATATAGAGGGTATGAATTATTAAGTATTGCAATGTGATTATTTAATAAATCATTACCTAAAATATTCTCATTGCTGAAGGAGTAGTTGCAAATATATGAAGAAATCCAAGAATGTTTTTTATTATATGAATCACAGAATGATATGAAGGATAGGAATTGAAATGGCATAGCAATTTATAGTTGGAATAGCCTACTATGTAATTTGTATAAAAATAAATGTAATTTTATCAAGCTGTCAATAGAAGAATCACAATGTAAGAAATACATAAAGAGTATTTTTTCAAAGTGTAGCCAAGAAGAATTAACACCATTTGGTTTTCATAATTTGTTGTTTTGATTTAAACCACAGACATAATTTGAGGAGGAAGTTGGAATATGTAAAAGATATCTGGATATGTAAAATTTACATATGTGAAAGATATCTAACTGGTCAAAGCTACTAACAGAAATTATACACTAATGTAGAGTGTTTTTTAAAATTTTTTTGTACATGAAAATATTTTTCCATTTACTATAAAAAGAGTATTTGTGAATTAGAAGGAATCTCATAATGTTTAGAGGTACTGAAATGTCATGAACTGTCATAGAACTGACATTTAAAATTTAATGATGATTCTTGAAAGTACCAACATTCCTTTCTGTATCATTTCTTGGCATACTCACCAAATTTATTATTCCATCTTTTCATCTATAAATCAGTAAGTTTTCAGCTAATATTTGTATTTTTTGAGAACAGAATTTGTAATACAAGTGACTGAAGATCGTAAGTAAACTATTGAATGGAGATATGAAGACTGGTTAACAATTATGTCTAGTTTTGTTATTTTAATGTTGATATATTTTTTACACAAACTAAACATGTCTGAGTATTCTACTCCTCCCAAGAAAATATTATACTTCCGTTTGTACCCCCTTTTATGAAATATTATATAGGTCTCTTACTTAGTCTGTATGTTGGCTTTAAACATTTGGCCGAGATTGGGTATCAAGATATTTCACATTTCTCTAAAATCTATTGAGTGCAATGACAAACCAGCTGAATTGATCACCATCTCTAGAAACCACTAAGAGTGTGATGAAATAGTGTATATTATTTGAGGACTTAGTCAGCCCCTCTATATATAGCTGTAAATGTCTAACTTCTCAGAAATAATGGGTTGCTATTAACATATAAAAATAACTAGTAATTTTATAATATATTTTTCAGGTTTTAATCTATGAAGTTATTGATTTCTGTGAGGCTGATATCACCTATGCTTTAGAATTTCTGATTTGTGTAACTTTACTGTAAAAGATATATAGAAGAGAATAATGTAATCTTCCAAAAATAATTTATTTTGATTTTAAAACATATTTGATTAATAAAAACTATACAGTAGCACATTGGGACTTACAGTTGTGTGTTAAAAATATAAATATTTTATTTTCTCATTAGTTTTTTAAATCATAAAATTACCCATCCAATGTCCTATATCTATTTTATAATAAACTTTATTATTATCAACAGTATATCTTTATTTTGTACAAGGTGAAATTCAAATTATGAGAAAAAATATGTTACTAATTTTAATTTTTATAACAGAGTAACTTAATTGTGAACTATGGTACCCTATCCAATGAAATAATCTCTTAAAGGAAAAAGCCCAAATTAAATTAAAGAAACATTATAAAAATCCATTAGATACTGGCCTCAGGTGATGCCAAAATGAAAACACAGTTTCTCTCTACAAGTTAGTTAAAGCATAATGGAGAGAAGAACATGTAAAAACAAATGGTTATTAAAAGATGTATTAAGTATTAAATTAAATTATGACTGGCATTCTTTAGGGACATAGTGAGTGATTTATTATATCAAGATATAACATTTTTTATAAAGGAATTGGCATTTGTTTTGGATTTTAGAAGAGACAAGTAATTTTCATTAGCATTCGAGTACGTTATAACATTTAGAGAAGGTAGATTAAGGGTGAATGCAAACAGAATTCCTACGGTTTGGCCTCTGCCAAGTAAGAAGCTAAAGGATGCATGATATGGTAGAACTTTGAAAACTAAGGGTATGATTCTGAAAATCTTTTAGAGCTGATATCAGACATAACACAAAGCATGGTTTAAATTTTAGATGCACACCAGAGTAAACTGTTTCTAAGTATGTTGAGGGAGAAACCTAGTAGTTATCTTAAAAATCTGAAGAAGAAAAGGTTAAAAAATAATGCAGTGTTTGAGAAAGAATGTCTAAATAGCTGTGAACACAAGAGAAAAGTTTATCAGTTGTGTTTCATCAAAGATTTTTTTCACATACTTTTCTCCAAAGGCCCCTGAAAATACTTTAAAGCTATATTGCACATTCATGTTTTATTAATATTCAAAGACTGAGAAGTAAAGTTACTAATATAAAGCTTATAAAAAGAAAGCTATTTTAAATTTTTGATAGAATATCTTGAAAGATTTTAAATTTCAGAAAAGTTGGGGGCTATACTTTAAGAATATATTGTAGTTTGGGTGCATCTCTTAAAAATGTGGCCCAAACAATGAATAAATTAGTAAAAACATTGAACACAGAAAAGCAAAGGATTTTACTGTCACAGAGACTCAAATAAGGATCCGATTTTATTTACTAGATGTAGGTAAGTTGTGAAACCGTTATATTCTTTAATACTCAAGTCTTCTTCTTTTTCTCCTTGTCCTCATCATTTTTTATGGCAATGATGGTCATATATAATTATAGAAATAACAAAGTATTAAGTGAGAATTAAAGATAATATATTTCAAATGTATACTATTATCTAAATAGCAATGTATAGATTAATAAATATTCTAATATATAAATATTGGGGAGTATAGTAAATATGTAAATAAAATAGTTTTATGGTTGTAATAATTTTTATAACTACAATATTACTAATGGTTGTTATAGAGATATACTATAAATTATCATTAATTTTGTTATATGATTAGATAAAATAGTATCTGTTATTTTGAAACTAGCAGTGGTGTAGTTTGAGTTCTCATTAGGAAGATAACTGGAACAGACATAATTGTCATACCTTGTCTAATTTACCTTTAAAAAAATGTGCCTAGCCAAAGATATTTTGGCTGAAACTAACATCTCCATATAAATACACAGACTTTGAAATCAGTAAATTTGACTTTATTAAGTTTTGGCTCTACAGTTTCCATGTTTTAGAATGTTAGGCAATCTACTTAGTGTCTCTCAGCTTCTGCTTCTTCTCAGAACATGAACATAGTGGGTAGGGGGATAATTGTTGAATAACCAACATAAAATTTTTACAGTGAACATTTTTTTCTAAAAGATAATGTACTTTGCAATATTAAAGCAGAGGTCATAAATTTGTTGACATTAGGTATGAGGTTCCTATTCATCATGTGTTCTGTGGCTGATAGGATGTTGGCAAGCATTTTGTTTGGTGATTGAATAAGCATGAAATCTTAAATTTCAGATATTTCTTCTGAAACTCCAGACTTTCAACTTCTTTCGAAAAACTTGGATAGCTGAAAACAAGAGTGCAACATTCTTCAAAGGTAGCAATTAGTAGGAGCTGAGTAACTTTTTTTTCTCACATGCAAGGCATGGCTGCTATTTTCTTGGGAAAAGTAGAATACTCAGACATGTTTAATTTGTATAAAATAATAGTATAGACAGATATGAACAAACTCTTAATAATTAGGATACATTAAGCCTATGTTGATTGTCATGCTCCAAATAATTATTTGGAAAATAATATTAAAGATAAAATATGTAACAGAATTTTCATTTGCTTTTATAAAGCCTACTACTTTTCTAAAATTGTAAGTTCTACATACACAGTAGTATGACACATGAAAGTAAGAATGATTAAAAATGAAAAAAAAGACATATTTTTATTTTCCAAGTAATTAGTAATTCAGTACAAGGATATGTATAAACTTAACTCAAAATGGAAGATTATATTGCAACTTTCTAATTTAAATCTAAGCAAGAAGAGACTTATCTGTCACATCATTCCCAAATATGAACTTGACATTTTATGGCATTATTTTTAATTTGTGAAAATATATGTGAGATGAAAGCAATATGTAACACAGACCAAACTCAGATAACACCCCCCAATGGCATCTAAGAGCTGTTTATACTTTGGGTAGTCACACACAACAAAGAGAATATAAACTGCAATGTAGATTCCTAAAAGACATGAAAAAATGGTTTTAGGAAATTTACATCTTTATTCAATCATCTATTAATGGGCACATTGCTTGCTTCCATATCTTGACTACAATAAATTGCAAGCAGTGAATATAATGTTTTCATTTTCTTTGTATAAATACCCAGAAGTGGAATTGCTGGGTCAGGTAGTTCTATTTTTAATATTTTGTCGATGCTTCAAAGTATTTTCTATAGTGGCTGTTCCAATTTTCAATTCCATCAGCAGTTCACAAGGGTTCCTTTTTTTTTCACATCCTCACCAACACTATTGTTTTTTGATTTATTGATGACATCAATTCTGACAGGTGTGAGGTGACATAACATTGTGATTTTTGTTTGCATTTCTTTGATGATTAATGACGTTGAGCATGTTTTTATATGCCTATTGGCTACCTGTGTGTCCTCTTTGGAGAAATGCCTGTTCTGGTTCCCTGATCATTTTTTAATTGGATCATTTGTGTGTTTGTTTGTTTTGAGTGTTGAGTGTATGAGTTTTTTATAAAGTTTGGATACTAACCCCTTATCAGATGTATCGTTGACAAATATCTTCTCCCATTCACTAGGTTGTCTTTTCATTTTGTTGATGGTTTCCATTGCTGTGTACAACCCTTTTAGTGTGATATAATTTTTTTTGTTTATTTTTTTCTTCTTTATTTTTCTTGTCTGATTATAGTAGCTAAAACTTCCAATACTATATTGAATAAAATGGTGAAAGTGGACATCTTTGTCTTTTTACTGATCTTAAGGAAAACACATGTATCTTTTGTCAGTTGAGTATGTTGTTAGCTGTGGGTTTGACATATATGGTCTTTATTATGTCGAGGTATGTTCCCTCTATTCTACTTTGCTGTAAGATTTTATCATGAATTGAATTTGAGATTTTACCAAATATTATTTTGCATCTATTGATATGATCATATAATTTTTATTTTTTAATTTGTTAATGTGGTGTGTCACATTAATTGATTTGTGGATATTGAACCAACCTTGCACCCCACAAATAAGTCCAACTTGATTATGATCTATGATCTTTTTAATGTATTGATGAACCAGTTTGCTATTATTTTGTTGAAATCAGAGCATGGTGGCTACATAGAAGAGCTTGGGAGCCTTCCTTGCTCTTGAAATTTTTGGAATAATTTGAGAAGAATAGGAGTTATTTGTTCCTCAAAAGCTTGGTAAAATTCACCTGTGAAACCATCTGGTCCAGAACTTTTTTAGTTGGGATTTTTTGTGTGTTGGGGGGATTACCGATTCAATTTTATTAGTATAATTGGCCGGTTCTGATTTTCTGTTTTTTCTTGACTTAGTTGTGGAAAGTCCAATTGATTGACATGTAATTGCTTATACATTTTCTTACAATTGTTCTTTTTCTGTGAAGTCAATTGTCACTTCTCTTTCATTTCTGATTTTATTTGGGTTCTTTTTTTTCTTGATGAATCTAGTTAAAAGATTATCAATTTTGTTTATCTGTTCAAAGAACCAGCTCTCGGTTTTATAGATCTTTTATATTGTTTTTTTTTTAGACTCTATTTCATTTATTTCCACTCCAATCTTTATGATGTCCTTTCTCATACTCGCTTTGGGCCTTGATGGCTGTTTATTTACTAGTTTCTTTAGATGTAAAGTTAGGTTCCTTATTTAAGATTTTTCTTGTTCCTTGAGCTAGGCTATCTAGTATTGCTATGAATTTCCCTCTTAGAACTGCTTTTGCTGTGTCCTGTAGATTTGGAGTGATTGTGTTTTATTTTCATTGTCTGAAAGTATCTTTTGATATCTTTCTCGATCTCATTGTTAACCCATTCATTGTTTAGTAGCATGTTATTTTGCCTTCATGTGTCTGTTTTTTTCTTTCAGTTTTTTTCTTGTAATTGACTTCTAGTTTTTACACCTTTGTGGTCAGAGAAGACTCATGATACAATTTTAATCTTTTTAAATTTACTGAGATTTCTTTTGTGGCCTAACATATGCTCTGGAAAATGTTTCGTGTGCATTTGAGAAGAATGTATAGTCTGCTGCTTTGGGGTGAAACACTCTAAAAATATCCATTAAATCTATCTTGTCTAGTGTATATTTAAGGCCACTTTTCCTTTTTTTTATTTTCTGTCTGGAATATTTGCCTATTGTTGTCAATGGGGTGTTACAGTCCTGTACTATGACTATATTACTGTTGATCTCTCCCTTTATGTTAATCAGTATTGCTTTATGTATTTAGGTGCTCCTATGTTGGGTGTATAAATGTTTACTAGAGTTGATCCTGTTTTGGATTGAATCCTTTATCATTATGTAATGTCTTTCTTTGACTCTTACTTATAACCTTTGTTTTAAAGTCTATTTTGTCTCATCCAAGTATTGCTATTCCAGCTTTTATTTTTTTATTTACATTTTCATGAAATAACTTTTTTCATCCCTTTACTTTCAATCTGTTTGTGACTTTTGATCCGAAGTGGGTTTGTTGTAGACAGATTATATACAGGTCTTGTTTTCTTGTCCATTCAGCTACCTTATGTCTTTTGATTGGAGCATTAATCCATTTACATTTAAAGTGATTATTGATAGGTACATGGTTATTCCCACTTTATCATTCCTATGTATGTTTTTATTTTTCTTTTCCTTCTTCTTCTTAAAGAAGATCCTTCAACATTTCTTGTAATACTGGCATGGTGGCAGTGAATTCCTTTAGCTTTTTCTGTCTAGGAAGCTCTTATCATCTTCAACTTTAATTAATAGCCTTACTGGGTAGAGTAATATTGGTTGTAATTTTGCTTTTCATCACACTGAATATTTCCTGTGAATCCCTTTGGGTGTTCAAAGTTTCTATTGAGAAATCAGCTGACAGTCTTATGAGAGCACCCTTGTAGGTAATTAGCTGCCTTTCTCTTGCTGTTTTTAGGATTCTCTCTTTATCTTTAACCTTTGGCATTTGTTTGGGTCTATTTGAGTTCATCCCGTTTGGGATTCTTTGTGTTTTGTGGACTTGTATATCTATTCCTTTACCAGACTGGGGGAGTTATCAGTCATTATTTACTTAGATTCTTAATCCCTCACTTTCTTCTTTATCTGGTTTCCCTATTATGTGAATATTGCTTTGCCGGATGTTGTCCCAAAAGTTTCTTAAACTATCCTCATTTTTTTGTTATTATTTCCTTTTTGCTATTTTGATAGAATGTTCTCTGCTACATTATCTTCTAAATTGCTAATTTGATCCTTTGCTCATCCAATCCACTGTGATTTCTTCTAGTGTATTCTTCATTCTGTTATTATATTCTTCACTTCTTACTTTTTTTTTTACTGTTTCTCTGTCATTTTGTATGCTTACTATCTCTTTGTTGAAATTCTCACTGATTTCATCTATTCTCTTATGTTCATTGACCACCCTTATAACCAATTTTTGAACTCTATATCTGATAAGTTGCTTGCCTCCATTTTATTTAGTTCCTTTTCTGGATTTTTCTCTTGTTCTTTCATTTGAAACAATGTTTCTTTGTTATCTCATTTCGGTTGCCTCTGTGTCCATATTTGTGTATTAGTTAGATCTACAAGATCTCCCATCTTTGGCCAAGTAGCCTTACTGTAGTAGATGTTCTATTTGTTTCAGTGACTCAGTCTCTCTGATCACCTATGCTGAGTGTTCCATCAGTGATACTTGTATGGTTTGTGCACCCTCCAGTTATAGTTGAGCCATGATTGTTGGTGGCATATCAGTGACTGGGATCGACTCTCATGAGCATTGGCCATGCCCACAACATGTGAGCTAATGTGTGAGGGCTGACCTAGCTGGCTTGTATTCTTGTTGAGAGCACTCGTGGGGTTAATCATGTGGTACTTTGTTGAGATCCAGTGCCAGCCTTCAGATGTGTTAGTACTGGGACCCTTTAGGAGGGCCAAGGTCAGCCACTGCCTGAGACTGGCCCAGGGCTACCTGATAAGAGCTACAAAGCTATCTGTGATTGGTCACTGCCTGTACTTGACCTGAAAACATGTGAGAAAGGCCACGAGGCAAAAGAAGCTGACTGCCACCAGTAATGGGCTTGGAGTATCTCAACAAAAGGTCCCAAGTAGCCCCAGGCTTGAGGCTGCCTGAGAGCAGCTGAAAGAGCCTCTTGGTACCAGAGTTAGGTGAGGTGAGGTCTCAGGTAGTCACCAGGATGTGGCAAGTGGTATTCCAGAGGTTAGTGCAAATTCAGATTTGTTGCCATCACTGAACGTATGGCCACTAGCAAGTCTGAGCTCACACTAAGGCCAGCCACTGCCAACCTCGGGCCCACAGACCCCTGAGATTTCTTCAAGAAGAACTGAAGCTCAAGCTAGGGCCTGTTGACACCATTGAAAGTATTTCCCAAGGTTCCATGTGGAGACCTGTTGATTGCTGCCAAAGGAAACTCTTGCTGAGGGTGTGGGGTGGGGCTGGTGGCCCAGCAACAAAATTGCTACAGACAGCTTGAGAGCTGGGTGGGGTGTGGTCTCAGGAAATCAAGTGGGTAGAAGAGCAGACCTCACAGCCAATGCAGCATCAGTTTCAGTCATATGGAAGAGGGCTCCACAGGCAAGATTTCCCCTCCCACCTCCAGGATTCAGAGAAGGAGGGCTCGGCAAAGAGACAATGGCGGCTGTCCGTCCAGCCCTTGCTTTGAAGCCACACAACTCAGTTTTTCCATGTCTTTGGCACTTCCCAAGCTTCTGTCCCTCCGCCAAAGCCCAGGGTGAGTGCCTGAGAGAGAGTGAGTCTTTGTGCAGGCCATTTAAAGTGACATCTGGATTTTTAGCTGCCTTCTGCTTCACTCTGATTGCCAGAATTCCCAGTGATTTTCAGTCAGGTTTTGTAGGGACTCCTCTTTCTAGCACTGGAACCTTGGGCTAGGGAGCCCCAGTGTGGGGCTGGGGCCTTCACCCCTTTTTGGGGCAAGGCCTGAAGCCAAAATATCCCTCTGGTTGTTAAACCATCACACATGAGTGTAGGACCATTCTGCTTCACATCTCCACCCTCCTACCCGTCTCTTTACATCCCCAGTTACAGAAGTTCTGTTTAGCCAGTCTTCACATCATTCTCCAAGTTCACTATTGAATAATGAGTTACAATTTTAATGTAGTCACAGAAGGAAGCATGTACAGCATTTACCTACCCCACCATCTTAAGTATATTACATTTTAATTTGATGTTTTTCACTCATGTGCCCATTGACTTCACAAAAGAAATTGCTCGTGATAAGCCATTATTAATTATGCCATTAAAATTAGAATGAGCAAATATTTAACTATGTTTTTATGATCAATATTTCAACTGTTTCTCAAATATGATTTAGGTATTGTGTTTATTATTTTAATTCTAATAGAGAATAATTACTTGAAATATATCATAATATTAGTTGCTGAAAACGATGCTTTATAAGATTTAATAAATCATTTTTAACACTAAAAATTATGTTTTTTGTACTATTTTTTTAATTTTAGATTGTTGTTTTTAAGTTCTAATATCTACCTGCTATTCTATATATAAAATGTTATAATAGTGCTAAGAATATACACACGTTATCTAGTTGTTTTATTTTAAAATTGCAAATGGAGTGATTCCAACATATTTAAATCTCATTAAACGATCATGCAGATACCCATTTTTTATTTCTCTCTTTTTTCCAATGGAAGTGACTGTCATTGAGATGACATATGTGTGTAAAATATAGACAGAAGGCTAGACAATGAAAATAACTACTGAATTTAAGATGTAGTATTTTACTGCATGAGAAAAAGAAGAAGAAAATCATACTGTTAGGAGATACTGTTTTTTTTTAAATTCTATTTCTTTTTTAAAAAATTCACTAATTTATTCTGCTATTAACATTTTATTCAGGCTATACACTTATTGAATAATGCTAGCATTTCTAACTCTCAAAACAAAGGTACGTGCCAGCTAAATAAAATATATTCTAGTAAATATACACTTACAGTCACAATCATTCTGCTTAGTTTGCCTCTAATATTTGATTTCTATTTTCTGAATCACAGTATGATTCAAAATTTTAAGGAAAATACAAATAATAGGTAATCTTGCTAAAAATATGGTTATATCACATTAATTAAGGATAGATGTATTATTACCTCAATTACACATATGCATAAAAGAAAAATAGTAGAGATAAGAGAAAGACATTAGAAATAAGTAAGATATAAGATATAGTAAATTTTATAAACAGTATAAAATTTATTTTCATAAGAGTTATTGTATTTTGTACAGAACTCGTATATTCATAGTCACATTTTTTTTTCAATTATCAATTTAAATCACACTAATTTTTATGTTTTTCTTTAAGCTGAATATGAACAGTTTATATATTAGCTAAAATGTGACATTTTGCAAAAAGATATTTTTAATGCTATACAAAAAGCTGTCAAAAGTAATAAGATGAGATTTTTTAAATAAATATTTTATTTGTATTATTTATGAAATCCCCTTTATAATCCTATGAGGTAGACACTAATATAGTCTACCTCTCACTGACAAAAATTTTGAAGTTAAAATAAGGGACTTCTCCGTCTTGTTAATTGCTATATCTTTGTTATCTAATAATGCAATCAGCTTTTAGAAAACTCATAAATATTTAAATTCAACGACAAATATTAAAAAAAAAACATAGCAAGGCATTATTTTACAGATATAACAGTGAATAAAATAAAATCTGCTTTCTTAAATCTATTCTGGTGGGAGAGACAGACAAAAAAGCTATTGATGAAAAGTACAATAAAGAAAATGAAAACAGGTTTAAAAAGACAGAAAATGAATAAATAAATAAATTAATTAATTAATTAATTAAAAAGGTCTCTATAATATAGTGGTTGGAGAAACAGTTCTCTGAGTCTTTTGCAGTCTTATACATTTTGCAGAGTGTGACTGCAAACCCCTAACCACTCGGCTACCTCTCATGTTTGTTTCTCAAGGTTCAGAGATGAGGTAATGTCTCTCCCCTCTCTTGGACAAAGAGCAGGCTTGCTAACAGATTGCTGTAAACGTAGTGATTCCCTAAACTCAGTGCTTCTCAGCTGTGATGCAAACCAGCTGCTTTCATAGCATCCATCAGGGTTTATCATGCTGTTTCTATGAGACTTGGGCGAGGAGAACCAGTGCAAAAATGCTGACACTTATGTCTCTTTCTGTGTCATGTATAAAAAGATATTTGTTTCTCTACTGTGAATCCCATGACTTCTGTTCGTACATGTGGAACAATAACAGGCTAACTTACCTTGTAAGGAGAGAGAAATCAAACTCTAGGCTTAAGAGCACAGCTCAAGTGCTGGCATCAGGTAGATTTCCTGTCACTACTATCCTTTTGAACCATGTTACAATTGAATTTCTCTAAGGAATAGGTTGTATCTCTTGAAATATTCTTTAAAACTCTCTGCAAGTGTATTGCTATATGACTGAGAGCACTTTAAAATGTTTTTCTAAATTCCTAATTGGAAAGATTCCCAATTAGAGAATTAATTGACTGGGTAAATTTCCAGTCAGGAGTTATATTATTCTTTACTTTTTTGGCCTAAAAAGAGAAATGGTCAAAGGTACAATTGTACACTGAGTTGTGGGCTGTGACTAATGGTTTGGCTGGAAGGCCAGGGGTTTGGATATCAGTGGGAAAGAGAGAATATCATTCTTTTCTGGGGAAAGGCTTAGAAAGTTTTGGATTGTATGCCAGAAAATTCTATTTTGTTATTTGAAATATTACATTGTTATTTATGTTTGGACATTATATGCTCTTTAAAGAAACATATATGAGTGCCAATTTGACAAGAAATAAATGGCGATGAATGTACAGTGTCAAAATGTCTTGAGTAAACTGTGTCCTATAGATTTTCCTTCCTAATCTGTCTGGATAGAATAGATGATGAGATATTCTCTTGTGAGAGCTGGAAAACAAAAGAGAATCGGCAGCCGTTTTGTGTCATATGCACACATCCTAGTTACTCAAATGAACACTAGTCTAGGTATTTTTCTGAAGAGACACTTTTGAGTGAAACTAAAGTTTCTAATCAATTGACTCTAAGTTAGATTATCCTGGGTTTACCTGATTTACTGAATTGTAAATTCTTAAAAATCTTAAAAGTGAGATCAAGCACTCCTTAGAGACAGATTCTCACCTGTTGTAACTGCTTTGGCCCGTGTCCTTGTGATGATTCTAGTCTGGTCATGACCTTGACAATCTTAGACGTGGACGTGCTGAGTCAGCATCAATGTTTGAGTTGTTGAATGTTCATCTACAAGTTAGTTCTGTTATCGAAACTGGCTGATGCAAAGTTTGATGCCAAAGTGATGACAGGTTAACAGAATCTTAAGGATGTGTTAATGTAAAGTTTTGGGATTTTCAGGAATTGGTTTTTCAAAGTAGTTTCTAGTGGTAAAGAGAGCATTGATAGTCTATAGTTGGATACGATAAAGTGGTTACTCAAAATATTGCCTTTGGATCTCTGTAATTGATTACCTTTAGAAGAAGTGTCTCATGTGAGGCTTATGGCAGAGGGTCTCGAGGTCCACGATGAGAGACATCAAAGAGACTGAAACCTTATAGATGCTTTTCTGTTGGATTTTAGGAAGCAACCTGTGATGTCGTGGAGAGTGATGCAGGGAATAATAGCAGGGAATGATAGACATACACTTGGGTCCGAGGACCTCAGTTCCACAGTCATAAAGAGTTTTTAAACTCTGCCAACGATTTTTGAGCTTGAAAGAAAACTCCTCAGGTGAGATCACTGTTCTTTCCAAAAATCTTGATTTCACCCCGGTGAGACCCTGAGCAGAGGACCCACCAAACTTGTACCTGGACCTTTGACCCAAAGAAACTGTGAGATAATAAATGTGTATTATTTTTGTTTTAAACTGCTAAGTTTGGGTTAACTTAACTATGCAATAAAGAAAACTAATATGAAGAATGATATCTAGGTATATTATTTAGATATTATATGCACTATTAGAGCAGTCATATACTACAAGTCTGTATAGCCAAACATATATATGCATATGATATGTAGATATTAGCGGAGAAAGACCAAATAAGCACCATTCATATTTTCTCAGCCTGGCCAAACCAGGAAATTACATTTCCCAATCTCTTGTAGTTCTGTGGAGGCTACGTGGCTGGGTTATGTTTAATAGATTGTAAGCAGAAGTCATATAGATGCAATATCCAGTCCTGACCATAAAATGCCTTTGGAGATATACCAAGTTCTCTCCTGCCAGGGAGGAATAGCAAATTGTAATGGCCCCATTATGCTGGGTTTCCATTTGTAAAATAACCCTCAATAATGCAATCTCAGTCACAAAGAACTGGGGTTTGAGGAAAGTATACCTTTTCATCATGTTAAGCCACAAAGTCTTGAAATCGTTACAGTAGCTAGCTTTAATTTATGCAGTCGACTACAGTATATATATAGTCACCTGAAAGACAATGTTACCTTGTACAAACTCCAAGTGTGAAAGCTTGGAATAAATACAGCTATTTCATTTGCTAGATATGTGACTTTGGACAGGGTATATTGCAGTTACAAAAAAATGGGTATGCCAGAACATTTCATTCTCTACCTCTTCCTCACCCTCCTCCTCTCCTCACCCCCTTTATTTCTTTCTTTTCCTCTGTTTCTCTTTTTTTCTCCCCCTTTCATACTTTGTTTCATTTGTATTTAAGTCCACATAATTTTTACAGATTTATCTTAAAGTCCATCGACTCTTCTCAGCCATGTTACAGGTTTTTTGTTTTTTTTTTTTTTTGGTATTTGCAGAATTACCATTTAACTTTATATTGAATTTACATCTCTTTGTTGCTATTTATCATTTTATTGTTATTTTTATTTCTCTATTAGTTTCATCATTAATGTCATATCTTATTACTTTTTTCTCAGTGCACTTTTTTATACTTTTGTATATTTTTTATACTTTTTTATACATTATATATATATATATATATATATATATATATATATATATATATATTATTTTTGGTCTTGTTTTGGAAATAAAACATCCTATAATGGAGAGTAGAGAATGAGATGAAATTTTTAAGAAGTATGGATATAATTCAGATACCATTACATTTATCTATTTAAAATGTACAATTTAGTGATTTGTGTTAGAATCATAGGTCGTTCAACCATCACTGCTATAAAATTCCAGAACATTTTTATCACTCTACAAGAAACTACTAAACTCATTAGCAATCACTCACCATTCCCTCCTTTCCCCTGCCCCTAGAAATCAATATTCAACTTTCTTCTATTGATTTGCCTATTCTATAAGTAGAATAATAGAACGTGTGTCATTTTGTGACTAGAATAATGTTTGCAAAGTTTTTTTTTCATGTTGAGGTATCTGTGAATGCTTCGCTTCTTTTTATGGATGAATATTCCATTGCATAGATAGATCGCTTTTTTTTTTTTTATCTGCTAGAGACATTTATAAGCTCTTGGATTGTTTCAGCTTTTTGGCTAATTGTATTATTCTTTGATGAACACATGTAAATGTTTTTGTATACAATATGCACTTGCATAAAAGCATGTAGACATGTTTTCAGTTCTCTAGGAATGGAATTTCTGGTTCATATAGAAACTTTATGTTTAACTTTTTGATGAACTATTTTCCAAAGCAGTTTTTCCTTTTCATATTCCCATTAACAGCATTTGAAAGTTCCAGTTTTTTTACATTCTTGCCAATATTTATCATCTATGTTTTTTAAATTTATTCTGGTGGATGTGTGGTAGCATTATTACATAGTGGTTTTAAATTACACTTTATCAGTGACTATTGAGCACCTTTTCAAGTGGTTACTAGCCATTTGTAAACCTTCTTTGGAAAAACTATTCAAATCCTGTGTTCAGTTTTAAATCCAGTTATTTATTTTATTGTTGAGTTTTAAGATTAAAAAAAAACATATTCAAGATATTAGATGCTTAACCTTATAGATATATAATTTTCAAATATTTTAATACATTGCGTAAATTGTCTCGTCATTTTCTTGACAATTTTTGAAGAGTTTTAATGAAGTCCACTTTATTTTACCTTTAATCGTTGTGCTGAATGTGTCATATATAAGAAAATGTGTAGTAATCAAAGTAACAAAATAATTACATTTATGTTTTCTTCTGCTGATGAGCTTAGCACTTATGTTTAGATCACTGATTCATTTTGAATGATGGTTGTATATGCTGTAAGATGAGGGTCCATTTTTTTATATTCTTTTTCTTTTATTTATTTATGATTTTGTCAGAGCAATATTTGTTGAAAAGACTATTTTATATTCTTACCGTATTGAATAGTATTGGCACCAGGTCAAAAATCATTGACCATAAATCTGTAGGTTAGTTTCCGGAGTCTCCATTTAACACTATTGATGTCCATGTCTATTCTTATGCCAGTATCACACATTCTTGATGAGCATAACTTTGTAACAGGTTGTGAAATCAAACTGTGTGACTCCTCTATGCATGTACTTCTGTCTTAAGCTTCTTTTGGACATTCTTACATGACTGACTTTTGTTCAGACTTACCATCTTTTTGGTATCTTCTGCCATTTTGTGTCAGACACCATACCTACATTATCTTCCTAGGCTGCATTCAAGTATTTAATGTAATATTAGTGCTTCGCAATTAGATGACAGACTAAAATCTCATGTTCTCTTGATGTCAAAATCAGTTTTCCCCACTCTGTCACAATTTTTCTCTGCAATGTAATTTTTTTCATCCATATATTTTTTAAAAAATCTTTCCGTGTGTTGTCACTATGTTTAATGGTTTATTTTTTTCTTAGATAAAATGTTACTAAGATTGAGAATTAGTGGACAGACAAGCAACACAAAACAGAAGATGCCTACTGATAGAGTTCTTTTTTTTAATTGAGTTATAATTGATTTATAACATGCATAACTTTGAGGTATACAACATGTTGATTTGACATATTTATATATTTCACTATGATTACCACTGTAGCATTAGCTAACAGTACTATCATGTCACATAATTGTTTTATTAATTGTTTTATTAGTGAGAATAATTCAGGCCTACCTTAGTAACTTTGAAGTGTATAATATAATGTTGTTGAACTAATTTATCTACTATTTGCAAGCTCATGCCCTTAAATATACCCCTCATTTCTCCATCCACAGCCCCTGGTAACCACATTTCTACTCACACTTTTATGAGTTCAGCTTCATTAGATTCCATATATAAGTGATATCATACAGTATTTATTTTTGATTTATACATATTTGAATATGCTATCTATATCTATAACTATATTTATCTATCTATTTATCTATCTATCTGTCTATCTATCATCACTTCATTTATTTACTTGATGGATGCTTAGGTTGTTTCTGTATCTTGACTACTGAGAATAATGCTACAAAAAAATAATTGGTATATAACAAATAATTGGTTTTACACCTTTGAAATTTTATTTAGCCCTTACTGTCATCTGAATTGTCACTTATATATTTACAATTTATTTTCTTTGCTATATGATTTCATTCTTTTGTTAAGTAGTTGCACTTTAAGAAAATGTCCTCATAAGTCTAGGTATGTGATGTTGCCTTGTTGAAGCCATGCTCGGTTAGGTAGAGTTTTAAGTACAAAGGTCTCTGCTCACACTGTTTATTTAATTTCACCATGTACTTGCAGATTAGCAATTACTAATAGCTTCTTTAGGGCATTAAAAACTATGATTTCTCATCAAAGAGTTTACTTCAAAAAAGAATCAATATATGTTACGATCTTATCATTTGGTTTGAATGACAGAACCATATAAACAAGTGAAAAACAGCAATTAATCAATATTCATAGCCCCACCATAAGACAGTTCAGCTACTTTAATAATTAATGTTTATCACAACTTATTATCACTTTTTTTAGCACTCCAAATTAAAAGACTGAAAATCTGTGTAGTTATGTTCTAGAAATTGAGTAGCTTTCAGTATATCACAAGAAACATTAAATTCTAGAGACATTTTCAACTCTACTCTTTTATTCCACCTTACATAAAAGAATATTTAAATTCCCCCAAAGAGGTAATAAGAATAAGAAGCAACCATTCAAACAGTTGTGTTTTCAGATGACACGTCTTTTGCAAAAGAGATGTTCTGAAGATGTACATTGAAATAAGGTAAAATCTTAAGACAATCAGAGACATGGGGGAGCTTAGTTAGAGAATACACTTCAGAAAAAAAAATGTTGGCTCAGATGCAATAAAACACATCTTGAGTTTTAATTTTGGATTAGGATTTAGACTTAGATCAGACTGCTATTGCAAAAAAATCACCCACCGAGTGAATACTACTCTGTGTGCTCCACAATCACCACCATCCCACAAAGTGCGGAAAGGCACTTTTTTTTTTAGATTATTGAACTTTCATTTTTTCACACCTCCTTCACATGCAGCTGGAGTGGCTTAAAGTCTCAGTAATAAGTTTGATTCATTGCTGCTGCTATGTAGACTCGGTTTTCATATTTTTAGATTTTCACTAACAGGGATAAAACATATTAAGAGTTCATATCTTTCAGAAGGTATTTTACAATATTATTGATTCTTTCAAATATTTATTTATTTTTATTAAAGTGTCCTTGGGAGTAAGAATGATCAAGCAATGCATTATATTGTGCATATTACTTAAGTGTGTGTGTGTTTGTGTGTGTGTGTATATCTTCCTGACCATTTTAAATTCAATGTTATATAAATATATATATATATATATATACATATATATGTATACATATATGTATATATATATATAGTCCTATTTGTATTATATTTTATATGTATTATATAATAATGGTGAATAATGTTATATATACATAGAAGTATGTATCAATGCCTTATATATGTGTGTGTGTATATAATTGTGTATAATTTAAACTCCCTTGGTATTGAATTAACTTAAATTTACATATTGTAGTGAATAAAATATGAATCCAACATATTAATTTCTACCGCAGTCAGATACAAGTCTATATCTAGATATACAGATAGAAACATATGAATTAACTCGGTAAAGAACAAAAATAATTTTTATTTTGTATCACAACTTATTAACCCTGTATCTATTTAATATTTGTCAAGGTTAAGATTGAATAGAATAATAAAGGTACACAATATTATTTAAACATTGAATTTTCATTTCTGCTTTAGTACAAATATTGGAAATAAAGCTATACTAGGAAAATAATGCTTTTAACTGTATAATTTAGGAAGTTACTAATTTCATTGTTCATTACAAGTAAGCTAAAATGTTTTGCTATGTTAACATTTATGAGCTAGCTTACGTTAGGACATTTTCTATAATCTATAACTTCTACCATGTGTTAGGCATATGAATTCTCTTACACACATATTCACATCTCAACGTGTGTTCCAGTCACCTCGCAAAGGTGAGATGGAACAGCACCACACAAAATGAATTCAAATGGCCGAAATGATGATGTCACCCATGCACCAGAAAGATATGAAGGGAATTGTCACTCACATATGAGGTATCCTGGGGAGACTGGGCAGGCTCCTAAGCTGATCTGAAAATAATTCTAGAGAGCAGGGAGGGGCAACTGGCTGAGGTTCTTATTATCCTTGGAGGGTGGGCTGACCTGACAGTTTCCCCATGGACAGGGGCTTGCATAGTTTTAAATTCCCACTGGTGCCAAAGGAGGTAGCACCTGGACTCTCTTATCAGCTTTGCCTAGATGTTGAAAAGAAGGAGCAGGAGGCCAGAGCTTGAAGTCCATCAGGGATAAAAAATCATAAACAGAGTCAGACTCTATTACAATGTGATACAAACAAACCACCTGCAATAAAGTATTATTTACCAAAACAAGAAAGCTTATTTTACTTAACTACAAATAACGTGATCTAAAGTAGTTGATTCAAAATATATAGTTATACACTTCATAATGAGTAATATAGGATAATTTATGACTTCCATGCATCATATTTTAAGTAAATTTAGTTGAAAAGCTCTGTCTATCACTGTAAGGCTCTGTTTTTAACATAGACAATATGTCTGTCTTGTTCTCTGCCAGTCTGCTTGGCATTTTCCAATTTTCTTAAGCATCTCTGAATTTTGTCTTTAAGAACTAAAATTTCATTATTCCAGTTCTTACAGGGTATCACCATCAAATGGATTTTCACTCTTATCTCTGTGGCTTCCTTTCAAAACAGATGGTAACACCACGTACATTTTCTCTTCAATCTAAAATTATTTTTCCTGTCTTTTCATGTCTTTCATAGACCTTCTAATAGGATAAAAAATTGCTTTACCTGATGGATATTCACAGTGATGATTCTGCTTCTTCAGTATATGTCAAATGTATCTTCTGGGCAGTGCAAAAAAAGAAACATAAAAACAAAAATGTTACACGAGATATTGGGATTACTTTTCTTTAATTATGAGTTTTTTTTTTAATTTTCAAAATATATTATATGCAATCAATTCCCCTTTAATTAGGCTGCTGAAATATAGGTTGTAGAATTGATATTTTTATAAATCCATAAAAAACTATAATAATTATAATTTTAATGAATCTGAACAAGTGATTTATAATAACATTAGCTGTTAAATTAGTTAAAACTGTCAAAAGGCACGCTCAGAGATAATTATGCCATACTCTTATTTCTATCAAGTTACATTTCTCAGACATACTTTCTTCATGAATTATATACCCATGTACACTTCAGAAAAAAAAATCAAGAATATATTATTCATTTGGAGCCTGTATTGTTAGTATTAGTAATTCTAAAACTTTCTTTATTAACTCTACCCTCATTGTCTTTAAGTAGTATGAGAGAACTAATCAATAATGTTTGGAGTAAGAATAGGTATCACCAAATAACCCTTTCCTCAAGAAGAAGATGAATGGACAAGATGAAGAACAGACTGAAGTAAGCAAGTGAATACTTATAATTTTCTAAATGAGGGGATTTCAGAACAATATTCTGTTTGAATACTGGGGGAGGATAACACTAAGGGAATGGTCCTAAATTTACATGTAGAGTAAGTGCATTGCATGGATATTTGAGATTGAAAAGGACTGGTTACGGTTATTAATATGAAGATGAGTTCTGCTAACCAATGTATTAAACCAGTCTCTGCAGATCAATTATTTGGTAATAAGAATCATAGCAGGAAAATTCTCAATATCATATATGCTAAATTGAAGGCTCCTCATTCACCCTTTCCATTTCACTCCAATCCTCCTAAAGACAAACTCTAACGGACATGTTGGATGAAATGGATATGATGTCAAACCAAACCTAAATATTTCTATAATGTGTTCTGTTGTTGTTGTTGTTGTTGTTGTTGTTGTTGTTGTTGTTTTATGCCTACAGCGCCTGGTCTTCCTTGGTGGTCTCCCATCCAAATACTAACCAGGCCCGACCCTGCTTAGTTTCTGAGATCAGACAAGATTGGGCATATTCAGGGTGGCATGGCTATAGACAGAGAAGGTAGTTTTAAGAGCTTAATAATTCAGTAAAAGAAATGAAGATATAACAAATGTATTTATTATTCTTACTTTCTTTTCTATTAATAGAGCACCACTTTAAATGAGAATATTGAAAACATTTCAGTTTTAAAACATAAAGTGTCTTCTGCCTGGAGAGACCATTAAAGTAGATATTTAGCAATTTTTTTTTATTCCAAGATTTGTCTATTTCATCAGTATATTTTCTAAGGAGCTAACGGCTTCACATACACAATCCATCCTGTGACTTAAGTCGATTGTTCTAGGAATAAGCACTTCATGAGAGGCTGGGACATTCATTTGTTTTACTTGGATATTTAGAATATAGTTTCTATAGTATTTTTTCAATGTCCTTTAGAGGTATATAATTGGGAAGTGATTGAAAATTATTTTTCTGACATGTCCTCAAAGTCAAAGATAAGTGAGAGCAGGGATTAATTTGGGAGTGTGCAAATAATGATAATTACAAAAATAAAGATATGTATTGAGAGCAGGGGGAAAATAGAAATATCTAACCAGATGTATTTACTGGGAAATTATTGATGAGGTTTATTGTAATTATTGTAATTATTTTGGCTAAATCTTAAAAGATGTGTAGTCTTTTGCTGAGGGGACAAGACAGGGCAGAGAGAAGACCATTTGCCAATACAGGAAAGTTTGATAAAATAATGTATACTCACAAGTAGCTTAGTATTGCTGAAACAAAAAACTTTTTCAAAGAAGTGATAAGAACTGAAGCCAGATAGGTAAGTAGCTATGACATTATAAGTGGACTTTGTGATAGACAAAAACATTTACCTTGAATGTTATATTGCATGCACAAAATAGCATTTTACACCTGTGGATTAGAAATGATAAAACCACAAACTGAGAGACTAGAAATGAAGTTTTTGAAATATTCTAGAAAGCGATAATATTTCTTTAAATAAGAAAGTGACTTGGGGATAGAGAGGAAGACGGAAAATTAGAAACGATTAGAAAGTGATTATTAAGAGGCCTTATTACTCATTTGTGTGTGTGAAATTAGAGTATAAGACATCATAGTTGGTATAATATCTGTGAATTTGGTGCTAAGATTTTACAAGAACATGTGGTTTCCATCCTTGAGTTCAGCGTTGCGTACACTGAAGGTGAGAAATCTCTAGAGCTTCCAGATGGGGTGTAATGTACTCATCTCATGCTCATAACATTTGTTAGAAACTTGTAACAGCTCAAACTGTAGCAACTTTGCCACACTGACATTTGTAGCTAGATAACTTTTTATAATAGAGGAATGTCCTATGTATTATATTTAGCAGCATCCTTGGCCCACTAGACGCCAGTAACTCCCAGTTCTAATTGTGTCAACCAAAAAAAAAAAAATGTCTGTAAACATTGCCATATGTCCTCATCCATTGCAAAATGCCCCCTTTAGAAAGGGGAAAAAAATATATCTCTAGTTGGGAACCACTGAGCTAGAGTAACAGCATAATTCTGAGGCACGTGGGTAATTGCCATGTGGTGACTAGAGAATAAAGCACATGGCAGAACGCTGAAAAGAATAGCATTGAATGGTGAACAGTCAGTCTGTTCGAGCACTGTGACAGGATACCATTAACTAGGTGGCTTGTAAACAGCAGAAATGTGTTGCTCACGCTTCTGGAGGCTGGAAGTCCTAGATCAGCATGGTCACATTCTGGTGAGGTCTGGGTCACCGACTGCTGATTTCTCCTTGTATCCTTCATGAGGAAAGGATCGGGGATGCTGTTCATGGTTTGTTTTATAAGAGTACTAACCCTATTCATGAGGGCTCCTCTTTATAAGGTCATCACCTCCTAAAGTCCCCACCTCCAAATACCACAACTTTGGAAATTTCACTTCAACATATAAATTTGTGAGGGATGCAGACATTTGGGCCATCACACAGAGGGAAAGAAAGGTGTGTGAAAAAAGCACAGATAGTCAAGTGTGAGGCAGTTGAAGACAAAGTGATAAGACAAAAATCAAAGGTGAAGCCAGTCTGCAGGAGATCAAAAGAGAATTATGTAAGTGTTCAGTTAGAGATACAACCCTTTTAAGAAAGCTTTTTAATAAAAGTGTAATTTAAAAAGTGTTATGCTCATGTCTTTCAGTATCTCGGCATGGTGATGGGATTTTATGTGAGGAGGTAACCACTGTTTCATAGGGGGAAATCGTTTTAGGAATCCCATGATCATTTTTAAAGTATTGAAAGGCTTAATTTAGAATATCAGCTACTCTTATTGGCATTATCATATTCTAAAAAATGTCTGCACTATAAGAAGAATAATGCCAATTAATAATATACTTAGAAATAAGCGGAAGAATTCATAAACAGCTTCAGTAAACATTGAGATGGTATATAAAAATAAATGTTCTTTTAATGTTGAATTAAATTTTAAAGAGCAGATAACTACAATAGAAGAATATAGCTAGAAATATTTCAGGTCTCCATTTTATATTATAGAGGCATAGCTTTGAATATTTATATTTTATTTAGTAGAATTGATCAAAGTAAATGTCTCAAAAATCTAGAAATATTTCAGTATAACAAACTCATTAAGAAGCACTTCAATATCCATTGTGTGCTATGCTTAAAGGAATCAATTTTATTATTTTAAGATAATGACAAAAAAATTTTTCTGGATAAACTACCAGAAAAAGACAAAATTATTTCTACATCTTCAGCAATTCTGTTCATAGGGGACAGTGGAGCAATGTGAATATAAGAACTTGTCATAAAATTATCTCCTCTGATTTGGAAAAAGAGTGGCATCAATAAAGGGTTTGGAAATGTGCTGCTCATTTGGCACCAAGCAGGTCCCCAATCAAAGATTTCTCCTTGGAGCATTTAATCCTACCTAGAGCCCTCACTGTTAGATGTCAAAGAATATTTCTATTCCAATCGTCTAGTTCTCCATGCATTTGGCTTCAGTCTGTTATTAGCACTGATGGTGATTGGTGTGTGTGTGTGTGTGTGTGTGTGTGTATGGAGGGGGTGGTATATTGTATATAATTGTACATCAGCTGCCAATGAAATATGTGACTATCTCATGTGAAAATGTGTCTAGTTACATTTGCGGTAAATGGTAAATGATCTGCCATTTTAATTATCTTTTGCCATCGAAGGGCGGAAACCACTCCTTTAGTTTTGTTTATAAGTATTATATAACATTAAATATGCTTCAGCATTATTTAAGTACTGTTTGGAATAAAGAAGTAGTATATAAGTTAGTTTCTATCCTGAAATACTATCATTTTCTAGAAGATCTAATGGCTTTTAAACCCAAATGAAAATTTTACTTTTTTATCATCAGCTTTTCTGTTCTAACATCATTTAGATGATTTGTCCTTAATTGGGGGAATTTTTAGGATTGTATTGATTCATTCTATGGCATCAGATTTAAATCATGGAAATATAAATTATAAAAAAGCCCTAAAAAGCTAAAATTGGGATGTTAATTGGAGTAGGTGAGTACAATACATTCAGGCAAGTAGGAGGTTATGACAAGTATGTACTTACCATAAATAAATAAATAAATAAATAAATAAATAAACAAACAAACAAAATAGAGAATATGAGAATGACTATTTCATGCCATATACCAATACTTAAGTAAAGTGATTATAGAAATAGATTTTATGTTCATTTTAAATTTTCATTTTGGATATGGGTGAGGCTGAGCAGTTTTACATGTTAATTAACGATTATGTGGTTTTTCTCTTTGCATTTTTTGCCTATTATCTTTTTTCCCCTCTTTGGAGATATTGGTATTTCCATCATTTCTCTGAGAACAGGTAAATTAAATAGCCAAATCAGAAAAAAAAATAAAAATAGTTTTCAAATGAGGATACTACATTAGCAAAGGACAACACAAGGAATGGGCATTAAGCACTATTTGGACAGTGATGACATTGGTCTGACTAGAATAATAGTGGCATGCATTGATAGAGAAGGCAGTTACTTGGAAAAGCAAAGTAACATTTAAAAACTCTTTTTTTTTAAAAAAAAAAAAAGGGAAATGTTTCCAGATGAGTCAGTGAATATTAGAGCTATCAAAAAATATATATAATAAAAAAAGCGATCTAAGGATGGTGGTCTATTGATAAAGCAGTTTGGAAAAGAAGAAATTATAGACTAGGAATCCAATTAAAGATATACCTAGTGCTGTAAATCAAGGTAAAGGTCGTTAAGGTCTAGGATAGTGTGCTAAACTTAGTAGTGGTCACCTAAACGCATACCCTCATCCTAATCCGTGGAACTCATAGATGTTATCTTATATGAATAAAAATATTACAAAAACAAAAGAATTTGCAAACGTTAGGGATCTTCAGATATGGAAATTATCTTGGATGTTCTGTGTGTGGCCTAAATGCAATCATATAATCCTAATAAGAGAGAGGCAGGGGGAGATTTCAAATTATTTTAAGAGAAGGCAACATGATCAAAGACACAGAGATTGGAGTGATGTATTCACAAACCAAGCAATGCCGTCAACTTCTAGAATCTAGAAAAGGCAAAGAATGATTCTCCCCTAGAGCCTCTAAAAAAGACCCCAACTCTGCTGACACCTGGTTTTAGTTCAGTGAAATTTATTTTGATCTTTCAGTGTCTAGAACTATAAGAACAAGTCTCTGTTATTGAAGATACCATGTGTGTGGTAATTTGTTAAAGTCATTTTAGGAAACTAATACTAGTGAGGTGTCATTTAATCATTTATTCAGAAACAATGTTCCCAATCCTTTATTTCAACCATGGCATTAGGTGATATTAAAGCATTTAAAAGCAGACACTTTGAAATATATCAGATATTTTTAAATTCCTACACACAACCTATCTTTGAAACTTAAGGCATGTTATTTAATATCTCTAACCATTAGTTTTCTTTTTTTTTATTCAAAGGGAATACTGATCCTTAGCTCATAGAATGACATATGTAAAAAGTAAATTAAAAAGCATGCATGAAATACTTTGAGGGTATAAATGTGCCATAAACAGTAATAGTGAGTAGTAATTATTTTTTCAAAATTTGGTAACTAATAGCAGGTGGAAGATAAAATTGTATTTTTCCCATTTTACTTTACTTCAAAAGGTTACTCACTAATGGTAATTTAAAAAAAAATCTTTAAATGATATCTAGAATTACCCATAGGGAAAATTAAAATTAAATTCTTCACATTTACTTAGTTCTGTGAATGGTGAAAATATAAAGCGAGAGATATAATAATACTTAAATAGAGGGCCTGCTGGCAGATGTAAATAAAATTATTATGGTCATGTAAGAGATGTAGAAATAATTATAAAAACATATACCAAAATCATCTTGTCTTTAACAGCATTTCAAATGATATTTTGCTGTGTTTATAATGATTAGATTTGTTTCTCAAAAATTACCAGATGCTCATAACATTAAGGTCATTCAATGTTTATTCTGCGTTTCAGAGGCCATGCGTCAATTTTAAGTTTCTATATTTCTTCTTTAAGCTTTTGCTTGCACTTGATACATTTTCCATCTACTGTTAGATTTCTAATTAGCAAATGTTTGTCAACAATGTGCATAACATGTCCTCACACAGCAGAGCTAGCTTGGTGGCTCTCTTAAGCACATTCCCGACACACCACACTGTGTGTATGCTTCATGCGTGCACATCCGCTGTCTTAGCACATCTTTCCTTGTTTAGGTTATTTTATTTTAGATTTACAGATACAGTTATGAAGCACTGCCTTGTCTTTTTGTATAATCTGTCCCCGTATTACTATGCAGTAATGCAGTATGCATTTTCATCTGGGTGAAAATGTTGTTAAAATCAAATGCCACTGTTTTGAGTTGTTATGAGCAACAATAAATAATGATCACAAGCAGAGGTGAAAGGGATGAAGAAGATGATAACACCGCTATATGGCAAACGATTCAGATAGTTATTTGATCACTACGTTCATCATCACCATATTTCTTTGCTTCATTCCCATACCCCATTTTTCACATATATGTGTGGCATGTGTTTCCTGCTTTAAAGTGGCTAACATAGATAGAAGTGAATATCTAAGAGTGGAATGCAGTTTTACAGTCATATTACTTTTTATTCAAATAATACACATTAGAATTACTTCTAAATTTGATTAGCCTTCCTGACAAAGGATGGTTATATGCAGTCCTATATGTAAATTTATACAAAAGATTACAGTCCCTATGGAAAATTTCTTGTAAATTATAGATTACGTAAAATCTAAAATCAACAGTGTCCATAATAAAAAAAAACTGATCATAGCTTTACTAAAAGTTATTAAATTTTTTGAAATATAATCTCAGCCATGTGTTATCAGAAGAAGATAGTTTAGAAACTTGATTGCCAATTGTAAGCAGTTTAATTCATAAAGAATGAATCATTCTGTGTTCCATCATTTAGAGATTTGTAACATATTCCTAGTAGTGAAATTAATACTAACTACTTCTCTCAGCCAGTCAAAATAAGCACTTTCATAACATTAAAGTAAATTCCTTTATGTGGCTTCAACCTCATTTTTAAATCTGCCTGAGTCATTTGTTTGAACTGAAATAAAGTCATTTCAAAAGAACGTTGTCACAAGATCGATATCTTTGGAATGATGCTTTGGCTGTGACTGAGCATTTTCGTAGAATCAGAGCCATTATCTGGTGATAGGATGCCAGATCTGCTGACAATTACTTTCAGATTGAAGCATCACTGTAATAATTTCTGCTGTTTTTTTCTTATTAAATATTACATTAATGCTTTGACATGTGAAACTCTGTTAGTATGTCTTCATTAATTATTTAAAGAAATATGTATCCTCAATATTATTTCCCTGCTCGATTTTATACAATCACATGCATCAAAGTCTTTATCAGTTATATAATAAGAGAATCATCAATATAAGATGTTTCTTGAGCACCAATTACATGAGTTCATTATCTGGACAGAGAGAACACAGTCTGGGACACTTCAGCCCCTGATATCACTGTCCAGACTTCAAGGGGATGAAGTCCATGTGAATTTTAACTAAACTTTGCTATTCTTGAATCTGCTTTGTGACTCAGTTTTTCATCAGTCCGACTCTCCTTACCAATGTTCACTGGAGTGCCAGCCGTATGTTTGGACATCTCTAGCTCTGTGATGTAGCCTGGAATCCTAAGCCTAGCTCTGATCTTGTACTCAAATAGTTTTGTTATAAGATTGATGATTCTTAACCTTTGAGGGCGGGGGGAAAAACACAGGCCTCTTAAACCTCTTCTTTCTTTGCTTCAGGATATTCACTCATATTCTTGGTCATGTCCATCCAGTTCAGGGCCTGTCTTCTCACTTGCATCCTCTTTACCTCTGTATCATCTGGAATTTCCATTCCATTACAAGCAAAAATTCCATTCTTATTCTCTTCATAGAAATGTCTCTTTCCTTTCTTGCTTCATTCAAAAATTCAAAATTTTCTCTCTCCCACTCTGTCTTTCTGCACACTTGCCAATGAGAAACTGTGCTTTTTCCATATTCTACCTAATAAAGAGCCAATAGGTGGAATTAGCTTACTATTATATATAGACTACTACTTCTCAATTCACGTAGAATAAACTCTGGTCCTTTGGGATTTTATGCAATCTCATTCTATCACTTTCATTATGTGCTGTCCTTGACATCTTTTAACTTCCAGTGTCAATTCTCTACATTCATTGAGAAGATAGGTAAAAAGGATTTCTGTTTTATTCCTACCATTAAGTATGTGATTCCCCAGCATCATTTTAAAATCCATCTAGAATACTAATTAAAATACAAAGGGAGAAGTTCCTTGGCTTCATTAAATTTAGTTGTTTTCACTTTATAGCAGTGATCACACCTTTTCAAGAAAAACAGCTACATCACTTTGAAAACACTAAAATCTATTAGCCAAACATTTAATGTAATTTTTTTTGTCTTTAGTGCTTTTCTTTCTTCGGAACGGAAAACAACTGTGTTTGACCTTCTCAGAGTCTTTGTTCTCTTACTCATTTTTGTCAGTGTCCAGACAGTCTCACCTTGTACTTATATAAGGTCTGAGTATCATGGACCCAGTATGCAAACATATACATTAAGTTTTACATAAGAGAATGAGAGAAACAAAGTCAAGAAAGACAGTAGACCTCTTTCTAATAGGTTTATGGGATCATGAGCAGATTGGAAGAGAATATTTTCTTGAGAAGTAAAATGACAAAATATGTAGATATTTGTGTTAGGATGGATAAAGTAAGAAAACAGAAAAAGTATTTCAGACATGTGCTTTATAAAGGGAATAGGTTAAAAAGTTTATGAAGGGGGCTAAACTGGCAAAAACTTCATGGTGGATGAATAGACAAAAAGGAATAGACAAAAGAGCTGTAATAACATCTGATGTGGATGTTGCTTTTAACTTTCAGCTGGAGCTCACCAGCTGACACTTCCTTCTTAACTAGGGACATTGACCCTTTTTAGGCTTGAAATACTGAAGAAGTTTTTGGTACCTCTTCTATTGAAAATAGAAAAGACACCTCCCTTTCCTCCTGCTTTTTAATCTCCCAACAGAGCATCAAATCAGCAGAACCTAATATGAATCCATCACACAATGGAGTCTGACAAACATGGCTTATAGATTTCTCAGCTCCATCACTACAAAATTTAGCACAGGGGAGCATGTATGGGGTTTACTAGACAGAGATAAATAAACAGCATGTCTTGATTGTGAAAACCAGTAGAAGCCAGATAAAAAATTAGAAATTTATTTGTATGTCTTACAAGGTTTTTCAAAGTTTATCTGAATTCTTCCCTCTCTTTTTAAATTTCCTAAGAAAACCATTCCTATTTTAAGTGGTACCTTCTCTAATATAGGCACTATTTTTTACACAGGAATCAGTGCAACTGTGATTGGTAATTGCTGTTTTTATATGGCACAGCATCTTGAGTCCTTATACTTTAAAATTCTTGAAACATTCAGACCAAAGTCATCACAAATAGGCCCTGAAAGAAACAGCCTCTGCCTTAGATAAACAGAATTCTGTAAAGCAACCTAATTTTACTGAATTATTTTTTTTAGAAAATTATTTTGTTACATATGAATGAACAACTTCATGACAGTGTTAGAAATCACACTGAGAGTTTAGAACCTGGAGATTTTGCTTAATCCCAGGTATGAGAAAATAATGATCTTGTCATTGTTATTGTACCAAATTTATTTAGATATTCTCTTTGATATCATTGACATAAGAAAGATAATCATAAATCACTTAGTTTTATAGAACCCCTTTGCACACCTTTGTCATTTACTTCATTACTATTATCTATCTTATTCATTCTTAGTGTTTAATATATTCTATTTTTACTAAATAATAAAAAAATTGAAATACCATCTGTCTCACCAATCATGCAATATAAACAATGTACATATATAATCTTACCTATTTCAAAACTATTTGTTAATTTCTTGAACTTTAGAGGCAAAAAAGCTGAATGTCTTTTATATATGTTGTTGACATTTCTCCTAGCTAGCATATGATTTTATTATTTTTTTAGTAGAAATAATAGACTTATACAAATCAATCTAATCTCTAGCCCTTTATTATCAAAAGAGGACATTTTCTCTGAAAAGATTGGCTCGGTTCCTGGGGAAAAGGAGGAAACTACACAAATCAATTAAAGTATATGAAAAAGCATCAAAAATAACTCCATTCAGAACCTTTCCTATAACAGAGTACTTGAAGTACCTGGGTTCTCACTGATTCATGGATTGTTTCTCATTTATTCTTATTCCAGGAACTTTTCTGAGAGAACCAGACCTGAAACTTCACAAGAAACTCTTGCTTTGCAAGAAATATTTTTTAAATCTCACTCAAGGACCAGAACTGCAGTCTAATATATTCGCCACTATCCACATGTGGCCATTTAAATTAACCAAAATTAAATAAAATTAACTATTCATTTGCATAAGCCCCATGTCATGTGCTTCCTAGTCATCTTTGACTAGTGGTGACTATATTGGATAATATTTATGAACATTCCATTATCATGAATAGTTCTGTTTGACAATACTGATCTAGAACCAAGATAAAAGAAAAAATGGTAGTTGTTCCATTATGATCCCACGTACTCATTGGAATTTTTTTTTCCTGTCAAAATAGGTAATAGAAATATTTTGAGATGAAAAGATAGAATATACTTTCAGTACCTACCTAGAGATAAGCTATCTTTGGTACAAACAAGAGTAGAAATGAGGAGATATCAAAGTCAGAATTTAGTTTGAAATTCTATTGCCTATTCAGTAAATATCAAAACTTTCTATTTCATTAAGAGATAGTCATGAGTTGACATACTGTATGTCTTATGGAATGGCATGTAAAAAAATACCACTGAAACAATGTCATCATACCATATTGTTATGGTACATCAAAAGAAAATGCAGTTAATTCCAGCATAATACTAGTTATAAATGGAACACCTAAGTGAAGATGGAATATTCAATTGAAAGGTGATCAACACTCCAAAATCATTTGGTCTTCTAAAGCTTTATTATAACAACTAAAGTTTTAAGAAGCTTTTGTTTTGTTTTGTTTGGGCCATCAGTTTATAGCCATTGTTTGGTTCTGTGTTCAACTCCATGCAGTACGAAAACATAATACCCAATTCATACAGATGCCTAGAAATATTTGAATATGTTTGATTTTTCTACCTAAAACTGGTTGAAGAGAATCTTAGAAATTTGACATTCTAAAGAAATTCTACCTGAGATCTATAATAGTCAACAACACAGTTATCACTATTAAAAGATAATTTTCTCAGTTCTGAAATTTTGAAAAAGGTTATAATATCTTCCCTTTTCTATGTTATTACAGTTGGGGCACTATATTAATACTTTTAATTGAAAACAAAGTGAACAAAATTCTTATCTCCTTCACTTGGTGCTTATCTCATTTTAGGCTGAAAATACAAATTCTGTATGAGAACTTCAAGAATATTTTGGATTAGTTCAAAACAACAAAAGAGATAAATTAATAAAATTTAATAATATACATTTTATTAAATGTAATAATATAATGTTAATAAATATGATTTAGCGAATACTCATATCATATAAGTCAATACAAACAAGAGCATAAATTTATCAGAAGTGTGACATGAAGTTTAATATGCAAGTAAATTTCCTTAATGGTCAGTGGAGAAGATATATAGACTGCAGTTGTCAGTAATATATACTTAATACCTGGAGAGTTTATGGGATATTTCCGTATGAAGAGATTGAGGGATTATCCACACATGTAGCATTGAGAAGTAATTTATAGTGTACATAGTTTATATTCAAGAATATGAGCTGAGTATAGTTGTGGGTGTATATGTTCTGTTCTGTTTAGTAGTATTCCATGTCTTTCTTCCCATATGTGGGAAAAAATCAGTTTTGCCTCTATTTACATATTTATTTCAGTATTCCTGATCTATTCCTGATGTGTTCATTCTTTTGATTATTTTTTGAACTAGTCCTAAAACCTTCCTGGTTCTTTTAAAGTTAAGTAAAATCTTTAACACTATTTTTATATCTGCATGATAGCCATGGCTTTCATTTTTTTCTGAAAATCATCTTCACAACACTTACTTTTAGTCAATATTCTTCTGCTAGGGTGTCTTTTCTGCATGAAATAGTAAATAAAGACATCTTAATCCCTTGTGGTGCCCATGATGAAACTGCTTCTTTCTTTCCTTTGGTGTCATAAAGAGTTAGTCAGAAAACTTTGATTCTTCTCTCTCTGCACACTCCACCTCCTTATCTGCTAGCAGAAATCAGCAACAACAAAACATTTACTAACTACAAATAATAAGAGTGTGGCCTTTATCCATTAGGCATACAAGATGAAAAATAAATCAATAAGAAGATGAACAGTTCTTTATTTTGTAATCTCACTATTTCCTGGGGAATATTAGATGTTGGAAATAAATGTCGAGATCATTAAATGTTGTATCGATGAAAACTGTTGCCTAAAACTCCTGGAAAGTTTGTTTTTGTTGTTTTTATTTTTTTATTTCTTGTTGCTTCATGAGACTTTCTAGAATAATGAAAACATCTTCAGTTTATTTCATCATCAGTAAATATTTTAAATTGAGTATTGAGCAAGCTTATCAAAATATCTAATCGCTTATAGAAATTAGGTGTTTCAATAAATTAGACTTCTATTATAATATATCGAGCACTTACTCTATAATATAAAGTTTCTAAGTGCTAGAATTACCACCATAAAGAAAACAGAATAAAATCAAAATAAATAAATATACTATAATACAAAATCAAGTAAGTCTAAATGTTATAAAGAAAAACACAGTATATAAGAAAATACCATATTGTGTGTAGGGCAGATATTAAAATCAGGTCATCAAGGAAGTCACTGATAGCATAAAATATGTACAGAAATTTGAATGAAATTATTAAAGATTAAATTCAACTGCTCTTTCCTGTCTTTATTAGATCACAAGGGGAGAAAATACTGAAAATGACAAAAAAGGACCAATTTTTGTCATGCTCCATGATATCATTGAGCTAATCCAACTGCCAACCTTTGATTGATTTCAAAGAATTTCTATGCTCAAATCAGCTCTGCAGAGAGGCAGAGCAGAATGACAAATTGACTTAGAGATACTTGACATCCAATATGCTTGATTCAGTTTTTCTAACAGGTGAACATGCATTTTCTGAGGTTAAAAAAAAAATGGAGAATTTTCTCTATGACTTTATTGAACTTGAAGTTATTTTTGCAAGTATTCTCTGTGATAAATTTTTTAAAAAATAATTGAGCAATTCTTGTTTTTCTTCTAATAAAATGTTACTGAGTGAAAAAGAGAGCTCACCATCACGTATTTTGAAAAAAGATTTTCATCTACTAAGAAAATAAATCATTAACTTATAAGCCTAAGAGATATAATTAGGGACATTTTATATTATTGTACTGTGCAAAAAAAATCCATGTAATAGTTAGATATATTTCAGAAATTATTTGTGTGTGTTCTTATGTAAAACCACTGACAGCAATAGATATCTGACTGAAAATTTTTATTAACAAGACTACAACTATTATACGAAAATTCAACTTAATCCTTCAAAGACTAAAAATTTTTCCATATATCCTTTATTTTGAAAAAGGTGATAATTTAGTCTTCATCCTTAGATAGTCTTCACATGACTGCAGAGTTTTACCTTAAAGAAATGTAAAGGAGTTGCAAGATATATAGACATATAAATAACATGTTTCAGTATCTTCTGTGAGCAGGATAGAATCCTTAGATAGCAAGTTTCAAAAGATGCCAGACCAGGTGTTTAATCTTCCACTCGGCCATAATTATCACCATATACTGTATTTGTTTCTATGAATCTTCTGGTTTTGAACTGCATTTATGTTTCCATATCCTCTCTGACTTACTCTGTTAATAAATGAGCCTTGAGAAACTTGTTACAGTAAGGATCCCTGTTATTTGGGACCTAAGATATCAGAAACGTGTTATCAGATACGTTTTTCTAATCACAGAAATAAAATAATTTTTTGGAATTCATAGCTAAGACCTATACATAAAATTGGTGATTAAGATAATTTTAAAAATTAGCATCATTTTATATTTTGCCAATATAAATAATAAATAAGATTTTTAAAAATACATAGATTTAATTGCCTCATTAAACATTGTACTTAAACTTCTCCATAGGTTTTCTTTATCTCTATCATTAGGTGACATTTGAAAATCAGGATATTATTTTTATTTTCATTCTAATTAATTCATTAATTTTTATGGTGACATTGGCTAACAAAATTCAATAAGTTTCAGCTGTACATTTTAGCAGTAATCATATATATATATATATATATGTGTATATATGTGTGTGTGTGTGTGTATAATACATATACATATTTATACATATACATATCTATGTATATATACATATACATATATATACATATATATACGTGTGTGTGTATATATATATATATATATATATATATATATATATATATTTACACTGTGTGTTCATGTTCCATAATCAGATTTTAGATTTCTTTCCATCACCACACAATTGACCCACTTTACCCTGTCTACCTGTACCCTGCCTCTCTCCACTCCTCTCTGGTAACCATTAGTTCATTATCCATGACTATGAGTCTGTTTGTCCTGTTCATTTGTCACTTTTACGTTTATATCTCACATATAAGTAATAGCATGTGATTTCCAACTTTTTCTGTCTGACTTATTTCACTTAGCATGATTATCTGGAGGTCCATCCATGTCACAAATAGAAGTATTTCATCTCTTCTTCTGGCTGAGTAATATTTTATTGTATGTATGTGCCACAGCTTCTTTAGACAATCATCTATTGTAGGACACTTCAGTTGTTTCCATGTCCTGGCCACTGTGAATAACGCTGCTACAAACATCGGTGTGCAAATATCTTTTTTGAATATGGATTTTCAAGTCTTTGGGGTAAATACCCAGTAGAGGGATTGCTGGATCGTATGGTAGATAATTTCTTAGTTTTTTGAGGAACCTCCATACTGTCTTCCATAGTGGCTGTACCAATTTGCAGTCTCACCAGCCGTGTGTGAGGGGTCCTTTTTCTCCACATCCTCTCCAACATTTGTTATTACTTGTCCTGTTGATTATAGCTATTCTAACAGGTGTGAGATGGTATCCCACTGTGGTTTTGATTTGCATTTCCCTAATAGCTAGTGATGTTGAGCATCTTTCCAAATATGTATTAGCCATTTGTATGTTCTCTAGGGAGAAGTATCTGTTCAAGTCCTCTGCCCATTTTTTGATGAATTGTTTGTTTTTGTTGTTGTTGTTGTTGTTATTGAGTTGTATGAGTTATTTGTATAATTTGGATATTAGGCCCTTATTTAAGGCATTGCTTGCAGATATATTTTCCTATTCAGATAGTTTTCTCTTTACCTTGTTGACAATTTCTTTTGCTGAGCAGAAGCTTTATAGGTTGATATAGTCCCATTCATTTATTTTAGCTTTAATTGGCAGATAACTGTAATGATACAGACATAAACACATTTTAATTATACACACACACACACACACACACACACACACACACACATATGATCTAGATGTATTACTTGTTAAACATTCTCTCAGTCACATTTTTCTCCTGACATATCACAACCTTTTATTTCCACATTCAGTGTACTTTCCTAAAATAATAATTCATATTTTAAAAAAAGACAGGTTGTTGTTTACCAGAAATATTTTATTCTTCATAAAAATGAAGGACTGTTTTCTGTCTTGATCTATCTTTGGACAGAGAAATCCTACTGATTTTATGATGAGCATCAAGAGACACAGAGCAAGATGAAACAAGCTGAGTGCTACTGAGATCTGCCAAGCTGCAGGTATGATTTGGTTTATCACCACTGTCTCTTAAAAAAGAAAAACATTATATAGTGTTTGGATAATTAATACTATACATTTCCCTGTGCTTATGCTCACAGTGATATTTTTCGTGAGTGATTTTCTTATTCCTGATATAAAACTCATGATGACTTGCAAATTTTTTAAATAACATAACCCACTTTTGTGAACTATCATAAGGAAATAACATAGAAAACAGAACAAAAGTCATATCTGTTAATTAAGTAATTTCTTACATTTTTTGTATAAATTTCTTATTGGTCTGAAGTATGTTTTTATCTATTCACTAAAAAATCCACTGATTCAAGCAACTTTTCTGTAAAATTGACTAGGCTCTTTATATTGATTGGACTAAACATGGAAGATATAAAAGTGATTTAGATAACAGTTTATTCTCTGTGTCAAAATCTGTCCTGGAAAAGAAGAAATCAGGTACATATATAAAGTAGGGCTGATAGGTAGAGCTTTCTGCCATGATAGAATGATTAAGCCTCTGTAGTCTACATCACTGTAGCACTATGTGTTATGTATAGCCATTTGAAATGTGGCTAGTGTAACTGATAAACTGGTATTAAATTTTATTTAACTAATTAAAAATAAATAGCCACATTTATCTAACAGTATCATATTGGACAGTGCAGCTATATGACATTTTAAATAGTATTATACATGCAAAATAAGTATACATCATATGTTTTTTAAAAAAGAAACTCTTGGTTTTTGAACATTTTCCTTTGGACTTTTTTAGAAGATGGGGCTATAACTGAGAATAAAGCATAGATAATGGGGAAGTTTATACCTCGAAGGGTGAAACAGAAATAAAATGCATACTATGTCTGATGGCAATGACTGCTATGAACAAAATGGCTAAAGCAAGGTACAACAATAAAAACTGTCTGCAGGGCACTCTTTATATATAGGGACAAGTAAGTTTTATGACAAATTTATACTTGAGAACAGGTTTCAGCAAAATGAGAGGAGGGAGCTAGATTGATATTTGAAGAAAAACCTTTCAGGATAGATATAATGCTGACAGGTATAGAGACACTGTGACAGACACACTCTAAGAGTCCCATGACACCCAGTTTTTGATGTCTACACCCTTATGTAATCCTGAGTGTGGGCAGAAAGGTCAACTTGCTTTTAATCAATAGAGTAATGTAAAAGTGATGGGGTGTCACTTCTTCAAGTATATTGCAAACAGTTGTAATATCTGTCTTGCTAGAAGATTGTCTCTCTGGCTGGCTTTGGTGAAACAAGCAGCCATTTGAAGAGGCTCATGTGGGAAGAAACTGAGGAGACCTCCAGCCAACAACCAGCTAGGAAATGAGGGCAGCCTCTGGGTGACAGGAAGCAGGAAAATGAGGCCCTCAGGCCAGTATAGGCTGCAAGAGACTTATTTCTGCCAACGGCATCTGAGTTTTCGAATCAGATCCTTCTATGTCAAGCCTCAGATGAGACTTCCACCACAGCTGGCATGTTGATTGCAGTCTTGTGGAGCCCTGAAAAAGATGACCCAGTTAGGCCATCCCTGGACTCCTGACCTACAGAGATGGAGCTAGTAAATGAATGTTGTTTTAAACTGCCATATCTGTAGTGGTAATGGCGTGCTGCAGCAGATAACTAAGACAAATCTTAAGGAAGGAGCATATTTTGCATAATTCTAAAGTAAAATGGTAGTGAATGGGGTCAAAGAGGAAGGAAAACGTCATTTAGAGACTGGGAATTAATTTAATTAAAAATTTTTTTTTGATTAAGTGTAGATTAGAGCCATTTGGAGTGTCTTATTCAGAAGCTTATCATGCTGTGCATTTAGAAAGATCTGTGTAGATACCAAATGAAGAAAAATCCACAGGGAGTCAGACATAGTAACAAGGAGGCCTATTAGTTGGCTATTAGAAAAATCTGGATGAGAAATGAATATGGCTTGGATTGGAGTATTAGCAGTGAAAGTGCTAGAAGTGGAACGATTCTAGATATGTTTGGAAAGTGTGGCACAAAGGATTTGCTATTACTAGTGAGAGAAAGAAAAAGATTATAATAATCCAAAGGTTTTTGGCTTTCCAGCTTTGTATATTAATTTTTCCTGAGCACATCAACTTGTGATTTTTATGCAGCAATAATTCAAAGAGTATATCTTGCATCACCAATATTTAACTGTCTTACTCTATGTCAGGGTAAAGTAAGTGGCTCACCATATATACAAATAATAACAAACTGTACAGACCTACTAAAATTTATCACCAATCTCATGTATTTATATTTTTTTGCTTTTCATTATTTTGATGAGGGTTTACTAATATAAACTCAATAGATTTGAGCCATAAATAAAAAGATTGTTAACATATCAAAATGGTTAGCACTAAAAAAAAAATAAGTATAAAAAAATAGATTTTTACTTGCTTATTAGTTCATTAAAATTTTTCAAATAAATTGTTAAAATGTATTTTACATCAGTTAAAATACCTAAATAGCTATTCAAGCTTTATGTTTTGAAATAAAACAAATACAGAGGCTGATATTAAATAACTGGCCTCATGGTTCACTTTTTATATAAACAACCAAATAGTGATTGTTTAAATACAGTAATATTTACATATATGAATACAAAAAACTATTTTTAAGTGTATAATGCAAACTCATCAAAATTTCAACGGTATTTATTAAAAATATAGAACAAAAAAATTATTTGATTTATATAGGTTTACAAAATACCATAAATTTCCAAAGCAATCCTGAGAAAAAAGAACAAGGCTGGAGGTACCATATTGCCTGACTTCAAATTACACTACAAAGTGACATTAATCAAAACAACATGGTGTTGGCAGAAAAACAGAAATATAGGACAATGAAAGAAAACTCAGAGCCCAGAAATAAACCCACATATATATGGGCAAATAATTTTCAACAAAAGGGACAAAAATATATAATAAAGGGAAAAAAAGCCTCTTTAATAAATGGTGCTAGGAGAATTGAAAAGCTATATGCAAAAGAATAAAACTAGACTGCTATCTCTCACCATATACCAAATTTAACTCAAAATGCATCAAACACCTAAATATAGGACACAAAACAATAAATTGCATAGAAGAAATGTAGATACTAAACTCATGAATATGGATCTTAGAGAAGATTTTATAAATTTGATCTTAAAGGTAAGGGAAGTAAAAGCAAAAATAAATAAATGAAACTATATCAAACTAAAAGCATCTGCACAGCAAAAGAAACCATCAACAAGACAAAGAGGCAAATGAACAAGAAGGTATTTGCAAACAACGCATTCGATAAGGAGCTAATCTCCAAAATTTATAAAGAACTCATACAACTCAACAACAAACAAATAATTCAATTTAAAAATAAAAGACCTGAACAGACATTTCTCCCAAGAAAACACACAAATGGTCAACAGACATAGGAAAAGATGCTTAATTTCACTAGTTGTTAGGGAAATGCTAATCAAAACCACAATGAGATACCATCTCACACCTGTTACAATAAGACAAGTGTTGGAGAAGCTGTGGGGAGAAAAGAACCCTTATACACTGATGGTAGGAATGCAAATTGGTACAGCCACTACAGAAAACAGTATGGAGGTTCCTCAAAAAAAAAATTAAGTATAGAAATAGCATATAACCCAGAAAAATTTCTTCTGTGCATATCTACTCCCAAAATTTGAAAATATAGACTCATAAGGATATATGCACTCCACTGTTCATTGCAGCTCTATCCATGGTGGCCTTCAATAAATGATTGGCTAAAGATGATGTGCATATATATATTAGAACATTTCTCAGCCATAAGAAGAGATGAAATACTGCCATTTGTGACAACATGGATGGGTCTTGAGATAATCATGCTGTGACATAAGTCAGATGAAGAAGTTGAGAACCATATGATTTCACTCATATGTGGGATATGAAACTGAATGCAACAAACAAGCAAGACAAACAGACTCATAGACACAGACAATAGATTAGTGCTTACCTGATGGAAAGGGGAGAGGGGGGAGGTAGGTAAGCATAAAGGGGGTCTAATTTATAGTGACGAAAGGAAATATGACTTTGTGTGGTGAATGCACAAATCAATATACATGTGACATATTATTGAATTGTAATAATGTAATTTATTAACCAATGTCACCCCAATAAAGATTATTTAAAAGACGTGTAAACCTTAAACTGTATAATTAATTTATTTTTTGGTATATTTGTATAATTTTGTGTTATTTTTATTTTGTCTACTTTCCTCCAAATGCAGAATGTGTACAAAATTTTCAGTAATAGAAAATTAAATGATTAGAATAGTTACATAATTAGAAAATTAAACAAAATAGTCTTTACAAAATAAATACAATCATATTATTTGAAACAAGCTTATTTTAGACCACTCTTTCTAGGCTCATTTCAGCCCTATGACCTTAAACAAAAGAGAAATTATAGCATTATTTTAATGATAACTTATGAATAGAATCGGTAGGGCTAGTCTTTTTATTAATTAAGAATAGTTTCTTCTTTTATAAATTATGACCTGGATCACTTTAACTTAGTATTTCTTCTCCAAAAGCAATCAGCACACTACAATATAACAAATACAGTATTATTTAAAAAATTATATGTGTGTGTGTATTTGGAACAAGACTTTATGAATTTATTTCTTGAATAAACATATAACATTTTTATCTTTGATTTATAGAGCACGGTAACAGTTTAAATAATTCACAGATGATTGTTGAAGAATAGTTTTTACTTATTTAATAAAGGTGAAGTACATTTAAACCAAACATAAACTTATTTGTAGTACAGATTTAAATAAGCTCACATCTTGAGAAAATCAGAATAACATTTCTACCCATAGTATCTCAGAGACAAGCGTATTCATTGACCTAAGAAATATCATGATGGTAGATTCCTAAATCACTTAACTATAGATATAAACATATTACTGATTAGAGTCATGTGTTAGATGAGGTTGCAATTGGAGGAATAAATTAGGCAAAATCAGAAATGTGCTAATGTCTTTTATGCATAAAAAGAAAGTAATAGATGAAATTACTTGTAAAGCATACTTCATGGTATTTTAAAAAAGCATAATAAAGTTTCACAGAAATTCAAATAACATCTCTCTAAAATATTTTTTAAAAGGTTAATGGGCTGTGTCCCTTTTTACATTTCAGAATCTCCTAAATATAATGTTCCAGTGAAAATTACATATCATATTTCATTTCTCCAGCAATATATGTAAACCATTATTTGTCTGTAGTGTTTTTCTTTACATTTAGTTCCTTTTGGTTTTTAAATATGCTTATGCATAATGGTAATAGACATCAAGAATGATTGATATTCAGTTTGGAACATTAGCACTATTCATTCCTATTTCTCCGTGAAACATGAATCTGCAGTGAAAAAACATAGGCACAACCATGGACAATGCAGTTACATGTTAGGCAGTAAACTAAATACTTTTCCCATGTGATCTCACTTGCAGGTTATAAAATAAAGTGAGAATGTCTGACGTAACTGTCAGAGTGTGAATTGGAATAAAAGAGTCCATTGAAAATACAGCAATGAATACATGATGGCAACTGTCTTTCCCCAAATGTAGTCTATGAAAATTCTGATAAACACATAAATTGTTATCTCTGAGCACTGGGTTTGGTCACCTGCATTTTAAACAAAAATATTCCCACGTCATATACAAAACATTTAAAATATACTGAGTTGTGTCATCTAGAAGTATAGAAAATTCGTAAATTAAATTTTATAGTTTCATAGTATTACCTTCCTAGATTTTTTTTGTTGCTCTTCATTCCATGATTAGCTTGGAATATAAGGTCTCATAAATAGGACACGAGGGAATTAATGGGAGTTTAAATATTATCAACAAGACAAGTAATAACAAATGTTGGAGAGGTTGTGGAGAAAATAGAACCCTACTGGTGGGAATGTAAATTGGTATAGCCACTGTGGGAAACAGTATGGAGGTTTTTCAAAAAGTTAAGAAGAAAATTACCATATGACCCAGCAATCCTTGTTCTGAGTATTTACCCCCCAAATTTGAAAACATTGACTTGTAAAGATATATGCACCCCAATGTTTATTGCACTATTATTCATGGTGAACAGGACATGTCAACAACTGAAGTGCCCTTTATTGGATGATTGATTAAAGAAGGTGTGGTGCATATATACAATGGGATATTACTCAGCTCCAAGAAAAGTTGAAATACTGCCATTTGTGACACCATAAATAGATCTTGAGACTATTATATTAAGTGAAATGAGTCAGACAGAAAAAGTTGAGGACCACATGATTTCATTCATATGTGGGATATAAAACTGATAGCAACAAACAAACACAATGAAGAAACAAAATCTCAGACACACACAACAGTTCAGTGGTTACTAGAGGGAAAGTGGGGAGGGAGGGAGTTGGATAAGGGTAAAAGGATCAAATATATGGTGACTTAAGGAGATTTGACTCTGGGTGCTAAACACACAACGCAATATACTGATAGTGTATTATTGAATTATGCACTTAAAACCACTGTAATTAACCAATGTCATCTCAAAAAATTAAATTTAAAAAATATACTAGCTTCTACCCAAATTCCATGAATCTGAAATGCTTAAAAAATGCATCACTTATAGTTGTAAAAATCATGTAATTATAGATAACATGCAAAGAATTTTCTTTCTCTGTAAAATCAAAAACAAAAACAAAATGTATGTCATTTAAAGCATCTGAGTTCCTTTAAAAAAGCAGTTAATTCTGACTATGTTGGTATTCAAGTAAGATTTGTCTCTATCGGGGGTAAAAAAGTAATAATAAATAAATAGATAAATAAATAAATAAATAAATAAATAGTAAAAATCTTACTATCTATAGAGAGAAATTATCAAGTGTTTATTTAGAAATTGAAATTGTTCTTTAAGTCAACTTTTTATTAAAAAAATAACTATTATAAACTGCGGATAAAAGCAGAATAGTATCTTCCCAATTTTAGAAGCTTACCCCAAATTATGGAACTCTTTATGATTTTATAAAACACAGTTTGAAAACCATTTCTCTAAGCATATAAACTAACTAAAATGCCTTCAGTATATATGCAGTTAATGAAAATATGTGATTAAGTATAGGTGTAAGACAACTAGTGGGATAATGCTTATACTGCAATAAAGCATTACATGCCTAGCAATATTGCTTTTAAAACACTGTATCAAACTGAAAAATGCACATCTGGAGGCAATTCATAGCTCTTGTTACTGGTTTTTTTTTTCTAAAGTCTAGAGAATGTATTATAACTGATCTTTCAACAAAATCAACTCATATAATAACCATTACTACTGTTAAGTTTCTCACAAATGTTTAATCTAAATTATATTAGTTTTGCTTCTCCAGAATAGCACGGTCTGGTGATGTTATTTATTCACACTCAATTACAAGAAATTCAATTTACTTTAGAGTCTGAAGAAAAATTGTCTTCCAGAGTGAAATCATATACAAAAATCAGTTTAGTAGGGAGTTTCAAAAATTAATTGTAAACTTTTTTGTGATGTTCTGCTGTTTAGGGACCACACTATAATTATCGAATCTTTCTCATTTGCTGAAAGTATCTCTCAATCTTTTTGGTTACTTTCTAAGGAGACCTGAGATACCAGTAGCCCTTTGATATATTCACTTAGAAACTTTTTCAGAAAAGTATATTCTCTTATAGTCTAAGTAAAATTCCAGTTTTCTATGAGGAAAATTTGTCCTCTTGACAGATGCACAGCTGCAGGAGAAAAGAAAGATACAGACCTCCCTCCCCCTCACCCAAGTCTACTTGAAAAGGTTATTTATTGGCTATACAGACACTATACCCTGATCACTCGCCTATCCTACTGAAATATTTTAAAAGCCTAAGTTATAATCATTATAGTTCAAAACTACAACAGTGCTGAATAGAAGATTAATAATCATCCTTAATCTTTAATATTTTTGTGAGCAAAATTATGATCCAGTTTTCTAGGTTTATGTATATATACTTATGTATGAATGGATATTTTTATATAGTCATATAAATATATCAGAAGTTTAATTATATTTTTCAATATAATAAGTGACTACATGTTTTCAGATTTGTATTTTACATGAAAGAAATAACATAAACCTTAACTAGACAACATTTGTTGGAGCAAGTGATTACTATAGAATGCAGCATCCTTAAAAAGACAAGTACTATTTAATAACCACAAGTGTACCTTATCTGATAGCAAAAAATAAAAAAGAAACATATATTCAGTAAGAAGCCAGAAGAGAGAGTATGTATTTGTCACTCAGTACTATAATGGACTCTACTTACCATAGCCACCCAAAGAAGAAAGCATATGATTGCCCACTATCAACTACTAATTCTGAAAAATACAGACATTGTGATTAACAGCTCCCTGAGAACCTCACAAGGAACCATTATTCACAGGACAATAGAGCTGACATATTTGCCATGCCTGTGATGGTCAGTTATTAAAAATATAAAAAGAAAGAACTAGGACTAAAAAATAGTGCTGCCTCTTCTGTCAATTTATGGAAATTTTCAGTCTTTTTAAAAACCATCTTTTTTGCGGAGTCTAACCAAGACCATCATTTTCCAAATGGTGTATCAGGGAGCCAACTATAACATTCTTTCCCTTGTATGTGTAAAAGAATTAATCTTGCTCTTGGTCTTGTTGGATTGTTTAAGCCCATTTTCAAGCCCCCCCCCCTCAAAAAAAAGATAAAACCCAAGTCCTATTTGAGAGTTCCAATTGTAGTTACAGATATTAGAAGGAAATAACTTAGAATTTAGTCACCATTACAAAGAGCAATAGGATGTCTCACAGTGGAGTTAGAGAAAGCTGAAAGTCACATTTTGATAATAAAACAGAACAACCTTTCAAGCAACTGTGCAAGGCAGAATGAATCTAGGCATGAGAATGGCATAGTGCTGGGTATTAAAATGTATTATTATAGTCATTTTAAAAAGATAATTTTATCATCGTGCGCTCATAATAAAATTTGTCCTAACTTTTTGGACAGTCATAAATAATCTTTTTAGGTTATAATGTCATCTGTGAAGGTGCTTCCTTTAACATAACACAGAAAATGGTTTTAGAAAGGAAATGACAGTACAGAAACCGTGTATCTCTAAAGGAAAAAAGTATATTAGACTTAAATTTTCAGATGTCAAATTATGTTTTAAAACTAATTTATTTTTTAAAAAAAAACTTGTTTCAAGATATAAGGCTAAAATTAAAGATTTTTCCTTTATCACAGCCATTTTAGTTGGTTGTATGTTTTTTTTTTTCCTCCATAAAAGCAATAAGCAACACATTTATGTTGCCTGATGAGTACTCTTGTTTGTTTTAAGACAGCTCTGATTGGTTGCTGGATTTGCTCAATTTCTATCTGGGCAATAAAGATCACCATCTTCATTTTCTCTATAAACTTGAATTAATTTTATTTCAGTTAAAATTAAATTAAGGTTAAAAATAAAACCAAAAAAATCAGGATAATCTTTTTCTTTAAAGCTTTCTGCATGGTTTAACTTTGCATAAAACGTGTTTTAAAAGAATAAAAATTTTCTGCCTCTCTCCCTCTAACTAGTTAGTTATTTTGAATAGCTATAGAATGTCAAATGCACTGATAGACAGGAATGGTAAACAATGAACTTTAGGAGATTTCATTGCAGTTTTGCTTGTCTGCTTGCTCTTTTCTGTATTGTTATTTAATTACAGAAAAACGAGCCAATACACTAAAGCCAAGTATCGGGTTCAGTCCTTAGTTTACCCAGGACTCCCTTCTGTGATCACCACGTTCAGAAGTTCATCCTCAACAGTTGTGTTTCTTTCTCTCTCTCTCTCTCTCTCTCTCTCTCTCTTTCTCCTTTTTTATTTTTAAACAATTAGATTCACTGTAAATGCAAATATAGGATGGAAAGATCCCAAGTACCCCTCACCGTGTTTCCCACAATGATTATATCTTATATAACTAGAATTTAATATTAAAAACTAGGAAATTGACATTGGTAAATGTGTACTGTATAGTTCTATGCAGTTTATACCATGCATAAACTCATGGAAGCATTATTACAAGCAAGATATGTAACTATTTCATCATTCCCAAGATCTCTCTCTTGCTACCTCTAAATACACTTTCCCTCTACCATCTCTAATTCTTGTCAACTGCTGATTTACTCTCCATTTCTAAATACGTTATTTTGAGAATGTTATATAAGTGGAATTATACAGTATGTGACCTTTTAGATTGGCTTTTGGCAGTGAGATAATGACCTTGAGATCCATCCAAGTTGCAACATGTAATAATAGCTGACTCCTGTATTTTTCTGAGTTTCTCATGGAATGGATATACCACAGATCGGATAACCATTTACCTGTTGGAGGTCATTTTGGTTGTTTTCTGTGTTTGACTATTGAGTATGAATAAGGCTGCTATAAACATTAGTGTACAGGATTTTGTGTGGCTGTGTTTCATTTCCATGGGACCCGTGCCCAGGAGTGTGATTGCTGAATTGTACAAAAGTGTATGTTTTCCAGACTGGCAAACTGTTCCAATACCCATTCCGACCAACGGTACGTGAGAGATCCAGTTGCTCTGTATTTGGTGTTGTCATTATTTACATATAAACAAAAAAATCTTTCTGACCTGTTACCCTGAATATAGAACCATATGTGTGGGATGTGCCACTGAGTTGTCTCTGACTCCCTTCTGTGGACCCTGTTCTATGCATGAGTGATGTCTAGTGACCTGTTCTCAGAAGCCTTGCTCAGCTCCTGCAGACTCTCACCTGTGGCTTCTTTTATGAAATCAAACCACCTCATATCTGTTCTTCCTTTTTTTCTACTACCTTCTATAGTCTCATGATTATTGTCTTTTCTTAAGAATCCTGGCTTCTCATGAGATGTCTGAAGTAGGACTTCAGTTTTATCCTTGTTGCCTCCAGTGATGTTTCAGGCTTAATTTACTGTAGGGCCCACTTATATTCATCTTTCTGGTGGTCCAAGATATCAATATCGCTTCCCTCCAACACTGCATTTTAAATGAATTCATTTTTTCCCCTATCAACCTTCTTCACTTGCAAATCCATACATAGTGATTGGGAATAAAGGGTGTGGGTGATCTTAGCCGTGGTCTCTAATGACACATCTTTGTGTTTGGTGATCTTCCCTAATCCTTCCATGCTGCCCCCTTCTAGGTCTCAGCCTCTCCGCTCTTGATTTCTTGACTGAGTTCTCCATTTGAATTCATGACTCATCCAAGGTAAGCCAAATTTTTAACAATCTCAATGTCTTGATTGTCTATGTTAAAGTTGTGTGTTTCTACGGTAGTCGTGAGTTTTGTCTTCCTGATGTTCAAATACAGTCCTGTTTTGACACTTGCTTCTTTCACTTTCTTCAGAAGTCATTTCAAACAATTGTTCCTTTCTGCCAATAGGTTGCTGTCATCTACACATCATAAGTTACTGATATTTCTTTCACCAATTTTCACTCCTCTTTCCTCTGAGTCTAGACAGTTTTTCCCGTATGTTCTTTGCACAGATTAAACAAATAAGAAGATAAAAATGCATCCTTTTCTGACAACTTTGCCTATAGAAAATAATTCTGTCTCTCCATATTCTGTCCTGAGAGTGGCTTCTCATCTATAATACAGGTTATACATCAGGGCAATCAAGTGCTGAGGCACACCCATCTTTTTCAGAGCAACTCATAGCATTTCAAAATTAACACAGTCCAAAGTTTTATTTTAGTCTATATGACAGACATAGACCAAAATTCTTCTGAAATTCTTTGGAGCATTTCAGTATCCAATGAAAACTCACAGTTAGATCTGGAGCACCTCTCCCTTCTCTGAATCCAACTTGAACACCTGGCATCTCTTGCTCCATATAACACAGAAGCCTCTGTTGCATCACCTTGAGCATCACTTTACTTGTATGGGAAATTAGAGCCATGGTCCTATAATTACTATACTTCTTGGCATCTTGTTTCTTGAAGATTAAGAGGTAGTTTAAACATTTCCAATATGTAGGCCATTGTTTCATGTTCCATATTTATAGACATTTTTGTTAGAATTTTGACAAATTTGGTCTCTGTGGCTTGAAATAATTCTATCAGTATAAACATAGAGAAGAATAATTATTGCATATTTTAACACATACTTTGTAGTGATTTATTAAGTACTTTAAGTTAAAATATAACTATTCCATTATTATAAATTACTATCAGTGAAAAAACTTCAATGATATACATAGATTAAGTGAAGTTTTTATGCTTATAGCCAGAAAAAAAAGTTATATTTACTATTTGCACACAGCAAATAAAATTACATCACTATGTTTACTTAAATAAAACTTTGATTCAGAAATCATTCCACTCTCTCCTGTGACATGAAATTTTGCCAATCATGAATCTATTCTATTATAAAGTTGTGCTCTAAAAATTGAAATTGTAAAGTAAAACAAAATTCCCTGAAAAAAATTTATTTTAACCTCACATTTTCTCTCTTTAATATCTCATTATATTTTAACAGCAAAAACATGGACATTACTGTCCATGTTTTTTCTCTCAACTCTTTCACCTTTAACTAATTGCAGTCTGGCCCCAATTGCTTCACTGAATTGCATTAATTATGAAAGGTCTTCCTATTGCTCACTCCAATGTCCATTTCCATTTTCTTATCTATTTAATCTTCAACTTGACAAATGAGTTTGATACATTTGCCCTAATGTGCCTCATGAAACATTTTTGTCTTGGCATTTTTGATACCATACTCTTCCTGTCTTTCTCTTTATTTCACTCACTATTCACTTTTTAATATTATCTCATAGCTCTTTTGCTAATATTCTGATATTTGGAGGTTCAAGGATGTGTCCTTGTTCTCTTTTTCTTATCTATACAAATTTAAAAAAAAGAACAATATTATATTTTTTCCATTGAGGAATATGAAAAGTTGACTCTAAAATCAATATGGAAATGCAAAAAGATAATGATATCCAAAACAATCTTGAAGAAGTGACATAATACACTGCACATAGATGGCATTGAATCAATAGTTATCCATTGTCCAGAGTGATGGTTTTATTGAGCTGGTATATGCTTTGTATTATTTTTGTAAGTAAAGGTAAAATTTGATTCTGGGAAACAAGAAAGCACTTCACTATACTGGGTGAAAAACACATTGTTTTGACAAGAACATAGGTAAATTCATATAAAAATTGGTCCCTGATCAGAGGATCAACTATTTGCCATCTTAAAATCTCCATTTCTCTATTTCTTCAACATTTAAACACTGCAGGTTCTTCAGAGAACAATATTCTGACTTTTCTGTTCCCTGCAGGCCCCTTCCCTCTTTTTTCCTACCCCACCCCCAATCTTTTCTATTTTCTCTATTTTCCTAAGTGATCTAATCCAATTTTATGGCTTTAAATCCTATTCTTATGCTAATTTTCATCTCCTGCTCAGATTTCTTCCATAAATGCCACAACCTTCCCCTTTTTTTTCCTACAATTTTTTAGCACTCTATTCTTACAATTTCTCAAGTCCATAATCTTGGAGTATTTCTTAAATCATCTCCTTTTCCCACACCATAAAACCAGTCCACTTGCAAATTATTTTTGGCACTACCTTCAAACTATATTATGGATCTAGTCACTCATCTCCCCCTCATCTATTAATTCTTGAATAATCTCTCACAGATTATTTCAGGAGCATCCCCTCTGGCCTGCTAACTTTACTGTGCCTCCCCTCATAGCCTGTTCTTCACAAAGGAGTCAGATCTACTCATCTAAGTTATGTCACTTCTTTGACCAAAGCTCAGTCATTTTCCCATGACACCAAAATGAAAGGACAACATCTTCATATTGGTTCTAACCACTGATCTCATCTTCTATCTCTGATCATTTTGCTTACCATCGCCAAGGTACTCTGACTTTCTGAGTAGTTTTTTATTATGTTTTGCACTTATTATTTCTTTTACCCGGCCCAGAGTGTGTGTATGGGTACACACACACACACACACACACACACACACACACACACACACACACATATATGTAGAGAGAGAGAGAGACAGAGACAGAGAGAGAGAGAGAGATAGAGAAACAGAGAGACAGAGAGAGATGCTATATTCTCAAGACAGATAGATTTATATATAAGTTGAAAGGAGTTATCTCTGTCACTGGGGTCCCTGGGAGGGAGAATGCAAAGAAGAAAGTCAGAGGCCCAGGCTGCCAGGGTTGCAAATCCAGGCTCTTAAAATCCTGTGGTGGTACTCTAGTGATTGTTACCAAAGGATGGAAAGAAAATAGATGTGGGGTTGGAGAGAAAAAACAAAAAAACAAAAAACAAAAAAAAAAAAGAAAAAATATATGCACACACACATATATATGTGTACATATATATGTGTGTGTGTACATGTATGTATGTATGTATGTATGTATGTATGTATGTATATTTGGCTTGCTTCTTAAATTCTTGCATGGCATTCTTTTTGGATTCTCTGACCACTCTACATAAAATAGTAACCCCCTCTGCCAATCTCTGATACTTTCTATCCCCCTTTATTAGTCTTAGTTCTTTACCATAACACTTATCATCAAATGATATAAAATACATATATTGGATTATATACTCTTGTTTGTCAATCTACACAAAAATATAAACTCTAATAGAGAAGGGGCATTAGTTGTTATATTCTCGACCTGAAATAGCACTTGGCATGTTGTAGGCACTCATGAAATATTTGTTGGGTGAATAACTTCTTTCATCTATTATGTGAAATTAAAAGCTAAATTACAGGTCATCAGTGAAGTTTAAATTACACCTTTGTTATATGATGGATGATCAGCGGATATTAGTTTCTTTCTTTTACTCTCTGAATTGCTTTGCATTCATATTTTATGAATAATATTTATCAAATATGTGTCTATAACAGTTTTATAACAGAATTATAGAGAAATTCTCATTCTGCATATTCTGAAAAATATCTACTGCCATTGCCCATCTCTTTAGGTTAGCTTCTTTTTGTCTCATCTGTGCTGTGGCCATGAAGATACTTAGCTCTTTGATTGACTGAATTATGCCAGAAGAAAAAAATATGTCTTAAAATTATTATTTTTTAATTTCCCTGTGATTTGTTTTATTGTTATTTATTGTTTGTTTTTAATAATGGACACTCATGTCCATTGCTGTCAATTTTTTTATGGCCATTGAAGAATGGGGTTTGTTTACATGTAATACATATACTGTAGTTTGGACTTGACTTACAGTAGTTCTCAACTCTCAGATAAAACCATTTAAGCATAAAGTGGGACTGCATGTCTGAATATGAAAATTTGTCATTTTAAATATCTAACTCCTACTCTTCATTGTGTTATATATATTGTGGGCCCAGCTTTTTGCTTCTATTTCTGTTTCCTATGATTAGTTTTAACTATTTAAAAAAAAATTTTAAGTGCTCTTTATTTTAAAATTATTAAAATTGAGAATATATATTTATTGAGCAGTAAAAACTTACTTTTGGTATAAAAAGAGCAATCTATTGAGTTTTGATAAGAAAACATTACAAGTTCTATTTCTGTGTTTATTTTCATATATTCCTTAATAATTTCCATCTTGATGATAGCGCATGAATGAATAATTAAAAATATATTTATGCTTCTGATATCTGTCATAATGATTTAAAAATATTATTTAATTTTATATTATATGTTATTTTTAAATATCTAGCTGATCTATCTACAGTGCCTGATACACAGTTAACATTCAGTAATGTTTGTTGGATTGAATTGAAATCACATTTCCTTGCTTGGTATTTTCCAGGCTGCACTCTAAAACACGCTGTGATTACACCTCTAACAAAGAACTTACAGCATCTTGTATTTATGCATCATTCTTTAATTGACTAGACAAATATTTATTGTATGATTCCTCACTATGTTATGGATTTGGAATGCTCAATTGAATACAAAATGCCTCAGCTTTAAATAATTTACATTATGTTGAAAAGAAAAAAAATGGTTCTGCACAGAAAAACAAAATAAAAAAGCAAATTACAGAGTAGAATATATTTGCAAACCATGTACCTAATACAAGGTTAATATTCAAAATATATAGAGTCATATAACTTAATAACAAAAATAACAAATTATCTGATTGAAAAATAGGCAAAGGAACTAACTAGACATTTTTCCAAAGAAGATATACAAATGACCAATAGTTATATGAAAAGATGCTCAAAATTACTAATCACCAGGGAATGCAAATAAAAACCACAAATATATATTACCTCATCCTATTAAAATGGCTATCATCAAAAAGACAAGGGCTAAGTGATGGTGAGGATGTGGAGAAAAGAGAACCCTTGTACACTGTTGGTGGGAATGTAAATTGGTACAGCCACTATGGAAAATAGTATGCATGTTACTCAGAAAAATTAAAAATAGAACAACCATACGATCCAACAATTTCATTTCTTCCTATATATTTAAAATAAATGAAAACAGGGTCTTGAAGTAATATCTGCACACTCATGTCCATTGCAGCATTATTCACAAGATTCAAGATAAGGAAATCACCCAAATGACCAACAACAGATGAGTGTATAAAGAAAACGTATTATATATATATTAATGGATTATTATTTAGCCATAAAAAGAAGGAAATCCTGACAATTGCAACAACATAGATGGACTTTGAAGGCTCTATTCTAAGTGATATAAACCAGCCAGAGAAAAACAACTAATGTGTATCACTTACCTGTGGAATCTTAAAAAGCTTAACTTGTAAAACAGAAAGTAAATGTTGGTTGCCAGGGCTGGGGGGCAGGGGTGTCGGAAACAGGAAGATGCTGGCCACACTGTACAAACTTCCAGTGAGAAGATGAATAAGTTCTAGGAATCTAATGCACAGCATAGTGATTATAGTAAACAACACTGTGTTATATCCCTGAAAGTTGCTAAGAGTAAATCTTAAATGTTCTCAACACACACACACACACACACACACACACACACACACACACACACACACAAAATGGTAATTATATAGCATGATAGACATGTTAGTTAATGTTGTGGTGGTGACCATATCGCAATATATAAGTATCAAATCAACAAATTGTTCACCTTAAACTTAAGACAATTTTATATATCCCAATAGAGCAGGGGTTGGTGGCGGGGCGTGGAGCGGGCAGGGTGAGCAAAAAGGAAAAAAAATGGGTCAATTATTAAACAAACAAAAGAATTACTTGTAAAGACCTACAAAAGGGCCACACTCATAAGAAAAAAAAGGGTATGAGATAAAAATCGTTTAAAAAAAACAGAAGTGTTTTTGTTTTTGTTTTTTCCCTTTGAATGAAGTATCGTTTGTATTCAGTAATTGATTTAAATTTTTAAAAAATCAATAACAATTAATAGAGAAACCTATTTGGGGAAAGAATAATTTTATATAGGAGAACCAATGTATACAGAAAAAATGGAGATCTTTGGACAGGTTCCCACTATGTCCATTTTATTTTGGCTGGTTTATATAGTAGGAATAATAAAAGTTATAATAGTTATTTGTGGTGTTCCTAAATGTATTGATTCCTAGCTTTGCCTCACTCCAGTCATATTGTCAATTCTATTTGTTTAAAGTAATTTTCCTGGGTAACAGTAACTACATTTATTACGAAATTTTTGACTAATCATTTATACTACTCTTAAGAATAATGGCCGTGTTTGTCATCTTGTCCTTACACAGAAAATAAATGTGTTTAATATTGAAATAAATTTTAAGAATCAGAGTCAAAGGCTTGAGAGGAGGTTAATAGTACGATACTAACGTGTATTGTGATATTGTTTTTAATATTTAGTTAAATAAGCAGAATTAGGGATTCAAATGTATGTAAATTATAATTCCTTCACTTGTGTTTGTAGAGGAAGAAAAGACAGAAAGAAGCAAGAAAGGTGGGAGGAAAGGAAGGAAGGAAGGAAGGAAGGAAGGAAGGAAGGAAGGAAGGAAGGAAAGAAAAAAACATACTACCATTTACTAAAATCAGGACAATGAGAATATTCTCATAAAATTATTTGAAGACTAAATGACTAGAATGACACTTCTACAGAATAGAGAAAGAAGGAAAGAAAGCATGCTAGTTTAGTTTGGTCTTTTTTTTTTTTTTAATCACATCAACTCAATGAGCAGTTTTGCATGAATTAGCTGATTTTTTGTTTTGTTTTGTTTGTTTTGGAAGACTCTAGGCATCTCTGTCATGTAGGTTCATTGTGCTTTCACTCAATTCCTGCTATTTTCACTTCTGGATTTCATTACCGGAAAAGTGATCTCTTAAATAAAGTATAACTTGATAATATTTATCTATTCTGTAAACCAACATTTCTTAACCACTGGCAATATGCCAGCTACATTTTGTTGTAAATAGGGGTGAAAAAAACAGGCTGTATTTTGAAATTTTAATTTTAAATTTAAACACTTTTAGGACTCAAAGAGAGTCCTTTCTAATGGGGAGTCTGTAAGTTCTGAGGAAAGTGATGGAAGAACTGTTTGGGACTGATCTTTTTTTCCTTTTTTTTCTAATAATGTCATCTACGTTATTCGCAGGTCTCCACTACCTTTTAGAAGTGATTAATTAACAACCTCATTAAGTGCTAGGCTGGCTACCTGCAGGTGATATCATGGCTCAGTCTTGTTTTTAGAGATTTTACATTTATTTTCTTAATATCTATCTGTGTGAAGAAAAAAATTGTTTTATAGGTATAGACTTAAAAAAAAAGTATAGTTCATAAAAGTAGTTGAAGTTATAAGTGAGGCAATAAAACTACTTCTCATGCGACAATTTATTTATTTCAATAAATAAAAGTCACTTCTGTTCATTGTGGTAAATTAATAACCATACCTACTAAAATTTTAATTCTTACTTAATGGCAAACTAGTGAAAATTGAAACTATTCCCTGATATACACTATTGCTATAAGGTGACTAAATATAGATCACACACAAATCCTTTATTTGACAAAATTATGCCTGCTGTAATTTCTATTCTAGGCAGTCAGAAATCTTGAATATTAAGTTAAATATTTTAAACTTATGAAAATAACTGAATTGAGATCAATTTCAAATATTATTTCTAATATTAATATTGCTGAATCCTCAAATATATTAGCTTAGTATTTAATGATTTTAGAAACAGTACTAGATTTTCTCTAAATTAAAATTTAGGGTTGCATGAGTTGTGAAAACATCTTTTTTCAGATCGCCAAAACAGTCAAGCACAAGAAATACAATACTGGAGATGTTAAAATCTCCTTCACCCTAGAATTTGATGGTCTGATTTCACTCTCAAATGATTATTATTAAAAACAATGCAGTGAAAATATTAGGAAAAGATTTAATTTGTTTTTACTTTTGTGAACTTCTGTTCATTAGTTTTATTTAACATATATAGTTTAGTGATTGTTGTAACTATCTACTAAATTCAATTTTATTTGTTTGTTTAGGTACTGACAACCTTTTAGTAGACAAACTCATTCTAATTATCCTTTAGATATAAGGGAAGATTGTTGCTTTCTGTAACTTTTGGGTAATAAATAATGTTAATTGTATATTAAAATATTTTCTCTTCTCTGTCTATGCTGTTAGCTTATCCCTTCCTAAGGTTTAGGTATCACCTCTCTAAGTTAAAGCTTTTTATTTACATGGTTAAGTGTACAGGCTCTGGACACCAAAAACAGTTTTTTTAGTTCTTACACTGCCATTTACTAAAATCAAGATAAAGAGCATATTCTTCTTATAAGATTGTTCGAAGACTAAATGACGTCATATGTGTGACATACTTAAAATAGAGTTCCTACGGAATAAGTACTACATTATTTCAGGCAAAATGGTAATGTGACATTGTGGTTGAAATTTAGGATCTTGCCTGGCAATCTGGCTCATTATGGATTTCTTACAGTAGCTTCATGTCAACGGGCAACTTACTTAAACTAATTCTGCCTCAGTTGCTTTGTTGTTAAAATGAAAATAAAGTATTTAACATTTCATATTTTATTGTGAAAATTAAAAAAATCTAAAGCATTCAGGATTTCTGATCTATAACATGCTGTTGGAATTTCTGATTATTATTTTAATACATAATACATAATTCTTTTCTTAATTTTTCTGTTTTCTATCAATGACCTATATATGTACTTACCTTTATTTATCTATGTTTGAAATCAAAGATGAATCTTTATTCTCTTTCACACTCATTAACCATGTCAGTTGTCATTCCTCTCCTTGATTTTCTTAATCACTTCCTTGTATTCCCACTCCATGAAATGCAGTTTAAGTTATTATTACCTATCAAATGCAGGTAGACTCTCAATATCTTCTATACACTCCACTATAATCACCTCTACCTGTAACCGTCAGGTTATCCTCTGAAGAGCATAGCACGTAGTTTGGTTCTTATCTGTTCATGGTTTAAGAATGGTCCCTAATACTTAATTGATGCTCACATAAAGTTCAAATGTGTAGTGTGAAATTTAGGATTTTGCCTGGCAATCTGGCTCTGCTTTTTGCAGTCCCATCATCACCTACTCCTCTTCAAAGGTGAGACTTTTTAAAATAATAATTTCTACTCTTTTGAGGGTATTTTTTTCATAAGTCTTAGAAAAATATCCTCATTGTTACATACTGTTTAAACCTCAGATCAAATGTCATCTTCCATCAGAAAAATTTTCATCCTGTTCTCATGCATAAGTTGAATTGTCCTCTCCTTTATTTTATTTAACTTCTTTTTAACTAATTTCACATGTAAAATTGACTGATTACATGTTCTATTTTCTTAAATATTGCATGTCCTAGAATGTTTCTCATGCTGTGGGTGTCCAATAAATCATCGTCAGGGAAAGAAACAAATGAAATGAATAAATTCATTCAGATTTATTTCTTTAGAATTTCCAGCTTTTGGATTAGTGAAGTATTACTGTTTTCACTGCCATTTTCTTTAGGTTACCTGTACCTAGAGGAAAAGACATTGAAAATACATTCAAATTAAAGTAGTTAAAACTGTAACCGAATTAATAGGAGATACTTAGCTTTGATATAGCCTACTATTTTTATGCTAGCTTTGACAACCAAAAGTTATGAAATTATGACAACTAAAGGTATGGTGCTGCAGCCACTAAATGTGACAGCTTGCTGTGGGTCACCACATTATAACTGTATTTTCTCTTAATAAAGTGGCAATCATGGTGTTACAGTATCGTGAGCTTCTTACAAAGGTTTTCAAGGGGAGGGTTTAGTTATGCTCATGGTATAAGACAGATGCAGGCGGTAGCATTTTTGAAACTGTTTTGCAAAAGATGTAAAAGTAGTCAAACATTTTCAGTTAACATTTTTTTTTTGTTTGTCTAGTGGCTTTCACCAACCTGCCAATTTCATCATGATTGAAGCTCTACAGACACTTATCCATGTCATCATTTTCTATTTTATAATAGGTCCTTATTTAAATGTACCTTGCTATCTGGCATCAGTATTCTGATCCGAATAATGACGATTGTCATATATTATTGTTACTTGAAATTCAGTTAATTGGAAAAGAGTATCTAATATAAAGGGGTTCACTACACACCACCCCAAATGTGCCACTCTGGCATATTGACTATCTTGAGTTCAAGGCACTTGAAAAACAGCAGACACAAGAAAAACTGACCTTCTTCTCTTCTCTTCATAAAATCAGGTGAAATGTCCATGTGAAAGATGCACTTTCTAAACCAGAAAGAAGGTAGTATTTTTACCCTTAAGGATAGGAAGTTGAAACCAAGAGAATTCTGTATAGATGTTAAAATAATTCTTATCTTCCTATAGCCTTCTCATGTTGTTTAGTTACTTTTCCCCAGTTGTGTCTCTTTGTTCACCTTGGGACAAGGATTTAGGTTTTGCTACTTCTTTGGGTCTTCATTTTTTTAGGAAGGCTCCTGGGCCACATAAAACATATTAAGTAAATGTGTATGCTTTTCTCCTGTTGATCTATCTTGTGTCAGTTTAATTCTCAGGACTAACTAAAAACACAAACGGGGTAGAGGTTAAATTTTGCCTCCCCTGCAAATATAAGAATATGAGTATTAGAATGAGGGTATCTCTGGCTCTTATATTTATTATTATTTTTAATTATATAAGTTATTTAACAAATTATAACACCCAGTTTCTTCGTCAATGAAGTATAGCTAATCGCATTGGGATATTATGAATATTAAAAGGAATAATGAATATATCTGTTAGCATAATATGGAATCCTACTCCTGGTTAAAAATCTACCTGTGATTGTTGAGGTCTGGCCAAAGGCAGTTATAAGGTTTTATCTGGCAGGCCCCAGACTTGGTACACAACCAAGCATTCCGGCCCCTAGGAGAAATTGCAGTCAAAGAAAGACTCAGCCCCACCCCCAGCCCCCAAGGTCATGCTCTTATATGTATTTGCATTAAGATCCTTTAGCCCCAGTACTTAGGTCTCTTTATCTGATGACATTGACCTAAGTCCTCCTTAGGTGTCTGCAGAAGCCTCCTTGGGGAAGGAGTGGAGAAATTTGAAGACCCTTTTCCTTAATCTGACTAAGTACCCAGCACTTTTCCACACTGAGCCCTCATCTCTCACACTGCCCCCAACACCAGGATCTATGAAGCTGCTGAGCCTTCTGTTCTGGCCTTCCTCAACAGTGAGGCGACCTCCAGGCCCATGCCAGTCCATCTGACCCTCCACCTGTGTGCCATTCCATGGGGAAAATGAAAAATGGGTAGTCACTGCTATAGTCTTAGCCTCTTGCTTATTACCATCACATTTAGTGATTAAAGGCTTAACTCTTTCATTTTGGGCTTTTTCCTTTAAGGGTCTGCTCAGATACCTAGTAGCTCAGCGCTCTCTCTCTCTCTCTCTCTCTCTCTCTCTCTCTCTCTCTCTCTCTCAGCTGAATTCCTGGCACATAGTAAATAGTCCTTCATGATTAAACTTAAATGCAAAAGAAATACAGAGACTGTATTAGAAATAGAGGACATACACAGGTAAGAAATACAGGTATTTAATTTAATACCTGGTCATTATATTTATTGTGGAAATATGTTGAAAATGAATTGCCTGCCTCAGAGCAGAAATTCAGTAGGACAGTCAGTATAAAACAGTATTTAAAATTTCTTCCTGAGGTTGAACATTTCTGCCCAGTTACCGTTGGAGCAATCATAGTCTTTATTGTCAACTATTTTGTTTGCAGTGATCTAATTGCCTGGGTCTATTTTAGGTAATTTGATATTTAATCAAAAGTCAGTGTATTTTTTAAATCAATGATTAATGCTAAAGTGGATATTGAATATAACATTACTATTAGAATCCAGCTATCTCACAACTTAAATAGAATTTTGTTCATTTCTCCTGGGAACACATACTTCTGTCCAGAATTAGATATATATGATTAAAATGTTTTTTTTTATTTTATCTGAGTAACATTTTTTTCCCTAAAAGTTATTCACAAATAGTGCTGCACTGTTTATGTATACAAATAAAAAATAATAATTAAACAGCAATACAATATGTGTTTGTGAATATATAGTATGTATTGCATATAAATACAGACATCAATGCATGCAAGATTATATATTATATATAATAAAATCTGTGGTACATAAATTTGTGTGTGTGTGTGTAACACTCACATACAATATTTTTATAATAAGACATATATTTTGGTAATATAAAATAGTTTATATTGTAAAACACGCCTTTGCTAGTTATGTATTTAGCAACTTATTCTTCTATATTGATGCAATAACTGAACTGCACTATGATTTGTAAGTAACAAATGCAATTAGGTTACACATAGCATGTTGAACACACAATGCAGTTAAGAAGTGCAAATTTAAGGTGAGAATAGAAAGCTGTTCTTGGAGTATTTTCGAATCAAATCTTCAGGGGAACAAAAACAAGCAGAGGGAAACAAACTATTTTTCTGCACTACAAATGTAAATGCAAATATACGTATATAGAATGACAAAGGAATATATTTTCTTAAATTAATATATACTAAACATTATTCATATCACACTGTACTTATTTTGTACCACAAAACACTATATACATTGTTGTATCATCTAATCTTGTTACTCTATATAATATACTTAGATAGAATTCCCAATTGTTACCATTTGTATATGCCATTACCATAAGAAACATGTCCATTATGTAAATCAACTGAGGAAAGTGACCTCCACTCTTGAACTCACTTAAGCTGGTGATTTACAGCCACAGGCACTTCTATCAATCAAAGACTTTCATGAACAGAGAAAAGAAGGACATGAAATTTTCAGGTTACTTTGTACCCAAAGAAATGCGATCATATAATATTGTACATAACTACCTCAAGTGCTGTTACAAACAGAAAAAAATGTTTCGGTACAAGCTGAGGAATCAACTTGAAAAGGAAAAAAAAAGAAATAGTGAATCCAACTTTGAAAGTTCAAATACTAAGAACAAGTCTTCGACAATCAGCAAAGATTCAATAAAGCTAGCATTTTTTCATCATAACAGCTATTGATAACATTTAAATGTCCCCAATAAAAATTAAAAGCGTGACATAATACTATTGTACACAAAACCTGTACAGATTTATACTCAGGAATGAACATAATAGTTCTTCGTACCTTCAAGGAGGACTAAAGTCTGAAATAAGAGGAGATGCCCCTTTATAGCAATAAACTGACAATGTCTCAAGGCATCGGCAGAGAAAAGAATTACGACTGTTATAAAATTGTTCTCTAGGGCAGCTTATGTCATGAGACTGGAGCTATTCATTCTTTAAAAGAACTTTCAAAGATCACACACTATTTTACCCATTAAAATAATGCTGCATTGAAAAAGAATGGATAAATATTATAATAGTAAAGGAAATATAGTATTTTCAGTTTATACATATTTATGTATATGTAAAATAATCAAATTTAAATTGGCATTACATATAGACTAGACAGATTTCATTAACTTTAAAAATTGCAGATTTTCTTTTAACGTAAATCTAACAAGGATAAACTCCAAATATCTCAAATACACACAAACATACGTATACACAGAAGATAAATTTATTAAATAATAATAATTATATATAACATTCCAATAACATATATTATATATACATATACTTATATGTGTATAAAGCAGTTCAATTCTTTATCAAAAGCCTCTTTCTCCTTTTAATGATGTAAAGTAATATGATATTTTTACTTACTTTTGGTTACATAATACCTTAAAAAATCTAAATATGACAGATAAACTAAAGTACAATATATAACCAGGCAACCAATTAATAAGAGCTTACTGAGCACCTTTTATTTAATTTTTAAAAAGTGTTCTTTACTAGGAACTGCAAGATATAAAAAAAATAGAACCTGCATTATTCTCCTGGAAACTTCAAACTATTTAAAAAGAACAAAAAACTATAAAAGTTTAAGTAATTTGTCAAGTATAACCACTATATAATTATGTGTTCAAATGTAGGGCAAAAAAAAAAAAGGAAACTCAAACAGAAATACTTTGTGTTCAATAATCAAGATAATACCAATATAAAAGTCTCTTAATTTAAAATGCTGTTGAATTCAATAATGAAAAATTAGAAGGAAGATGCAAAAGGAGGGAGGTAGAAAGAAAAAAGGGGAAGAATACAGATGACTTATTTGCATTTTAAAGGATGAATTAAAATATAAATAAAATTATAAAAATGTTACTTTGGAAGCTTTGACTAAAACACAAAGAAACAGAAGTCAATATGGTATACTTCTGATATGTGTGGAGATTGATTTTTTCTGAAGACTTAAGGAAAGAGTTTAAAAATCAAGGTTGGTTATGCAAATGCGGGCCAGGGAGTATAGAAGAGCAAAATGGGCTATTGTTTGGTGTAAATTATAATTTTGTTAGAGGAAAATTAAATAAACACTAATAGATTATAATTCTGTTTTAATATGAAGATTATTTCCACATAGGTGTAGCCAAGACTCAGTATGGTATAATGAGAAAAACAAAATTGAACTAAAGTAAAAAAACTTGGCTATGTTCTTTCCTTGGCTTCTCATTTAATAACTCTACACATCCAAAATGTGGTACTCAAAAGTTATTTATCTTATCTGGTTAGTTAGCGTCTCTGTGTTTCAGAGCCTCCGCCTGCAAAATAGGATTCATAATGCTAAGGTTATTTTGTGAATTAAATTAGATAATTAATATAAAGCATTTGGAATTTAGAACAAAACACATATCTGGACCATAGAAAATACTTAACAGTTATTAAGCTAAAATTATTATTACCCTTGAACTTTACCATCAGTTCCCTTCATCCTGATCAGATTTTTAACGTCAGCGCTGAACTATTATCCCATTCACTTGCCCTCTTTAGAGCAGTCCTTTTCCACATTCCTATGAATAAATTTCAAAGGAAACCAAATGCATGCTTGATGACAAAGTTGTGAGGGAATCTGTAGCTGTAAAAATAAGAAGCAGCATGTATCAAATGCCAAAAGAGATTCAGGTGTCTTGATCTTGTGTCACTACAATGGAATTCTAATAAAAATGTGTGGGAGTCCTAGGCACAATGACCTATAAGCATACTTATAATGTAGTATTATTGCAAAAGTTGAAATGTTCATGTAGAACGGTTAATTAAATTGTAAATTATGGTACATCTTCCTAATGAAAAACTATATGCCTATTAGAAATGGTAATTAGAAAAATTATGAAGCACTATTGAGAAAAATGAATATAATGCATTAAGTGAAAAGAGGCATTATAACAGAATATAAATGTGTTATTATGATGGTAATTTTGCAGAAAATGTATATGCATAATAAAAAATATTGAAATGGGATGCATACAAAATATTAGCTTTGTTATCCTAGTGGAACTAATGACTTTTTCTATTTTCTAACATTCTGTAATGTCCAAATATTTTTTAAGTAAAAATTAGAACTCCATTTTCTCTTGGTTGCTTAAAGATGCAACACTAATACCATATTACTCTAAAAAAAAGAAAAAGGAAAAGGAAAAGAAATCAAGTTCTTTATCATGTCAGCCACAATATATCTCCAGTTTGCCACAACTGCTTTCTAGGCTCATATCCTATCATTCTAGTTCACGATTTTTTTGTTATGGGAAATTTTTCATTGTTTTCCTAAGTGTCATGCGTAGATGATTTTGCTGTTGAAGGCAGTGAGTTATGGATTAATTGTGAAAACAATTATGATAATAATTATGATAATATGAATCACACCCAAACACAACATTATTTCAAATCTATGCCTCATTTTTCTCAGGTGTAAGATGGGAATAAGGAATGATAAAAGAATGTACAAATCTAGGACTTGTTACGCTTAAAAGAGTTAATACAAAAAGAGCATTTACCATGATTGGCCCTTACTCAGTACCATATGGGTTCAAGTTTCATTAAAAAAAAAAAAAGCTAAATTCATTGAGCACTTACGCTACTGTGAGCTTTGTTTTGTTTTGTTTTGTTTTAAGTAATTCCATTTATGCTTTTACTTAATCTTCTCAAGAATTCTATGGTCTGGATGCTGTTATTAAACTGATTTATATACGAGGAAGTCAAGGCAGAGGCAAATTGAATAGCATGTGAGATAAAAGAGTTAAGGAGTATGCAAAAGAATAAATAAAACATATTTATTCTAGGACATATTTTGTTTTATTTTTGCTGTTATTCGGGCCTAAAACAAGAAAATAATGCTAAGCGAAATAAGTGAGATAGAAAATGTTGAAAACTACATGATATCACTCATATGTGGGATATAAAACTGAAAGCAACAAAGAAACATGACGAAAATAGAGATTCATGAGAAGGGACAATAGACTAGTGGTAACTAGCAGGAAGGCAGGAAGGGAAGGGTAGATATGGGTCAGGGTGATGGAAGGAACTCTAACTCTGGGTGGTGAACGCACAATGCAACATATATGTAACTTACTGTTGAATGATACACTTGAAACATTTGATTTTGTTAATCAATGTCACCCTCAATAATTTTTGTAATAAACAAACAAACAAATAAGTAAAATTAGGAACAAAAGGAAGAGCATAGCCCAATTTTCTGACTTTTAATCCATTTTTTTCCCCCCATTGAATCCTACTGTATTATATCTCACTCCTGGGCAAAAATGTCACTATAATATATTTGGAAATAGTGTTCATAGTAAACAGATTTTTAAACTGTTATTTTTTAAATTAAATTATTTGCTAATAGAAGTTTAGTTCATTGCTGTTTTCAGAGGATTTTTTTTTTTTTGGTTGGTGGAAGCTTTAAATGCCCTGTGTAATGCATGAATTTCTGTTCCTCAAAATAAGTTATTTCTGCAAATATAATTAAGAAGAGGTAAGGTGTTTTGTCATCTTAACCATTTTCAAATGCAAAGTTTAGTGGTATGAATAAGATTCTTATTATCATTCGACCATCAACACCATCTATCTCCAGAGCTCTTTTTGTCTTGCAAAACAAACTCTATACTCACTAGACTATAACTTCTGTTAACCACTGCCTCCAGCACCTGCAACACCAGTCTACATGAATTTGACTACTCTAGCTACTTTATATAAATAAAATTTTATAGTATTTGTTTTTTTGTGATTGGCTTTTTTCATGTAGTATAATGTCCTCTAGTTCCATCGAAGTTATAGCATGAGTCTGAATTTTCTTCCTTTTTGAGGCTAAATAATATTCCATATAGTGTATCTATACCACATTTTATTTGTCTCTCCATCTGACAATGGACACTTGAGTTGCTTTCAATTTTTGGCTATTGGAAATATGTTGCTCTGAACATGAGTGTATATCTCTTTGAGATTCTGCTTTCAGTTCTCTTGAATATATACCTAGAAGTTATATATGATATTGCTGTATCATATGGTAATTTTATTTTATTTTATCTTATTTTATTTATTTATTTGTTTGTTTGTTTGTTTGTTTATGGTAATTCTATTTTTAATTTGTTAAGGAAACCATACTGTCTAACACAGTGGCTTTGTCATTTTACATTTTCACTAACAGGGTCTTAATTTTTTTATATACTTGTTAACACTTATTTTTTGTTTTTTTGTGTCTTTGTTTGTTTTGACTGTACTCATCCTAATAAGGTATTATCTTATTATGGTTTTTATTTGTCTTTCCCTAATGCTTAGTGATGTTGAACATCTTTTTATATAGCATTATATATTGTTTGTATGTCTGCCTTGGAATAAAGTCTATTCAAGTAATCTGCCCACTATTGAATTGGATTACTTAAATTCTTATTGTTGAGTTTTATTAGTTCTGTATATATGCTGAATATTTATTTGGCTATAGAAGGGTTTTACCTATTCTAGATAGTTATCTCATCAAAATATATAATTTGCAATTTTTTTTATTCTGTGGGTTGTCTTTCAATATGCAAAAGTTTTTAATTTTCATGAAGTGTATTTTTTTCATTAATTTTTTTGTTGTTTATGTTTTTGGTGTCATAACCAAGAAATTTTCTATTTTTTTATTTTTAATTTATTTATGTCTTTAGGTCTAAAGTTAGTCTTTTTTAGACAATTGATAATTAGATCATTGTTTTATTCATTGTATTCAGTTATATTTTTATCCACAAAATAAATTTTCAAAAATTGTTTTCTCAGTTTTATTGAGATATAGTTACCAATAAAAAATTATATGTTTTTAAGATGTACAACTTAATGATTTAATATATGTATACATGGTGAAATAGTCAGTGCAATCAAGCTATTTAATATATTCATGACCTCACATAGTTACATTTCCTTTTTTTCTCTTTTTTTTTGTAATAAGAACACTTAAGATCTATTCTCTGTGCAAATGACTGTGAATTTAGATTACTTTTGATCCCATATAGAAGTAATATTATGCAATATTGACTTTCAGCATCTGGCTTATTTTACTGAGCATAATATCCTCCAGGTTCTGTTGGTGGAAATGTAAATTGCTATAGCTATTACAGAAAACAGTATGAAGGTTCCTCGAAAAATTAAAAATAGACCTACCTTATGATACAGCAATCCTACTTCTGGGTGTATACTTCAGGAAATATAATCAGTATCTTGCACAGATATCTCTGCTTCATGTGTAATTCAATATTATTCACAATAGCCATACTATAAAAGCAACCTAAATGTTCATCGTTGGATGAACAAAGAAAATGTGACATAAATAATGGAATATTTTTTACCCTTTAAAAAGAGGACAGTTCTATCATTACTGAACATGGATGAACCTAGGACATTACACTAAGAAAAGCAACAATTCTTTATTATTCCACTTAATATTTGCTATTCTATATATGTAACAGTGAATAGATTTTCAGATGCAACATTTTATTTAAGACTCAGGTAGTTTTTCATAAGCTGCAATTGACTTCTTTAATTTCTGAGAATATTCAAGCAAGTCCCTATGTTGAATAGCATCATGATTGGACTAGAAATATAGTAATCTCCTTGACTACCAAAATTCTTTAATAAATCCATGAGGGGGAATGTTTACCAAATTTATTCTAAAAAAGTGTATATCATTGATATAGAAGTTCAAAGATAGACATTCTAAATAAAGACATCCACCTCTCTGGGCACCCACAAGAGATTGAAGAGTTGTCAGAGTCAAGAGCATTGAATCCTCTAGCAAAACAAATGCAAATAAGCTAATTAATTAAAAGAAAACATTAATTTTTCCAATAATAGCTATAATGTTTCCAAGAGAACCAGCAGGGTTTTTAGCTTGACTGTCCAATGCCATTCCTGCTGATAAGATACATGGGAAGCCAAATCCTCTTGACTTGGCTTGGTAAGAATAATATTTGAGGAAAGTATATATCATTGGTAAAGTAATCCAAAGATACGTCAGACTCTGAAAACCTCAGGCACATATCTCTGCCATAGGATTATACTTGGCAAGCAAACCAGATGATGGCATCAGCCTAGCAAGTCATTTTCTCCCTGACACAGTTTAGATGGATAAAGCCTTTCTCATTTATTTAATATTTCTGCATAGACTCTGTACTTGAACATTGCATTAACTTAAAATTTTATTTGCACCATCCTTAATTTGGTTGACAGATTTGTGTTCTTAAAAGACAGTCCTAATATTACATTTTATATTCAAAGGCAATGAACTTAAATTCTCCAACATACGTGACTATTTTTAGATTCTGATGTGATACAATGATTTGTATCATTGAGCCTGTCCGTACTTTTATAATATATTTCTAAAACAATCTACACCCAGGGATGTTGTCATAAGTTACACATCATTTCTTTCACTTACACAAGGAGACAGCAGCAGTATTGATCATCACTCAGTTTAAATAAGTGTTTGAAATGTAACCCTTGCCCTCTGTGACAGTACACGGAGTAGGTCTTGTAAAGGTGGGGCAGAAAGTGCAACTGCTCAACTTATGGAAGGATAATTACTGAAATATAACTGGAAGATCACAGGGACACCTACATCTTGGCTGCTGAGGTGGCAGAAGCTCTGACAATATCACTGTTCTACAAAGTGAAGAAGAATACATTATTCAGGTCACTCTGTCTAATAGATCAAATGGAGTACTTTCAATTTCAGACTTATTTACACTGTCAAGACGTTCCAAAATAGGGGATTTCTAGTGTTTGAAGCCAAGAAAATTGACCCCCTTTTTAAACCACATAGCTTATTCCAGCTGTTACAGGCCTCCTCGTCAAGTTGGTTTTATTTAAGCGGTTTCACATTAATAGACTTATTTGAGCAAAGGGCATATTTGAGGTTGATATTGGCTCAGAATTCATTTCAGTATCACGTGTTCATTCCTGCTTAGAGCATTTCTCTTAAATGGCTCAGAAAAGAAAGAGCTACAGAACTTATGGCTAGTCAAAAGCTATTGAGAAGTTATAGATTAATGCTTAGTCATCCATATCTAGCTAGTTAAAAGAGAGAGATGGAAGCAAGAAAGCTAACTAGCTGACTAATTGGAAGACAGAATATCGATCAATTGATAGATAGATGATAGATAGATAGATAGATAGATAGATGATAGATAGATAGATAGATAGATAGATAGATAGATAGATAGATAGATAGATGATAGATAGAAATAGACAACCAGAAAGATGTGTGTACATACATACATACATACATACATACATAACCCCTGAAATTTATTCTTTATATTTGATTAGTTAGCATAATTTTATGACCCTCTGTGAGAAAATACTTTTTTACATTGCTTTAATTCTTGAAATAGTTTAGATTTTTAAAGTGATTCTAAGTTTAAGAATTTGTTCCTGTTAAATCTTTGATTGGCAGCTGTGGCCCTGTTACATGGCTAGCAATTTGGATCTCTACAGAAAGAGCATAGCTACTAAAATCAGCTCCCCTCAAATATCTATATCTATATCTATCTCTATCTATATCTATCTATCCCTATATACATATATATATATATATATATGTCTATATAGATATATACACATATATATGTATATGTAGTAAATATAAAGGTGGCATGTAATTTTACTGATATAAATTTTAGTTAATCAGGTTTACTATCTTAAGAAAGTGTTTCTTCTCTATTAGCATTTTCTAAGACATCATTTTATTTTATTATACAATTCTCCATTATATTTCAGTCAATTCTAAGGTTTTGTTTTACAGGTACCTTTGTCCATGGTACTGTACTTACTTGCTTTTATGGAATTTAAAAATATAAATTATTGAGGAAGAGATCATGGCGGAATTCTCACTTAGGCCTTTACATAGTTCAGTTGATTATTTGTACTTTGAATATTGAAGTATTTTGAAAATTATTCTAGAACTATGAAGAACTATAACCAAAATATTATGAATTGCTTCCTCTGTGTTAAACCTCCAGAAAAAAATTTTTTTGATCATCCACAAATCATAATAAACGCTCGACATTTTTTAACACTCATTATTTCCCAGAAACCTTAACTACATTTTGTGCCTTGTATTTCTCATATCGACTTTATAAACAGGATATCATTATGTTCACTTTACAAGTGAGGAAATTGAGAATCAAATCAACTTTTTTCTAAAATCGCAGTTTGTGAGAAAGAGCATCAGAAATCAAATCCTTGACTCTGATCCAAAGGACTAATGATATTTTCATCTCCTGCACTCTCTTGCTTTCTGGTTTTCAATCTGAGTTGAAATTAAACAGTTTAAAATACTAAAAATGCTAGCTACAGAACAAAAGCCATATAACACACAACATATATTTGTTCTGCTGACACACAGAGTATACGTGCCTAGTCTTTGTTTTTCACAAGTGATGCATCAGTGCTTTTCCTTCTCCCACACACTGGGACTGGTTGTCTCTGATTGTCAACGAACTTCGGTTAAGAGACCATATAGTGTACTCGTTATGAACCTATTTTTTTTTTTTGAGTCACATAAGAGTACACAAGTGGTTCTCAAATGGGGTAATCGTGTGCTCCAGGGAACTTTAGACAATGTCTTAAGATATTTTTGATACAGCTTCCTGTGGGAGGTATATGATTGTTATTTGCTTCTTATGGATAGTGGAGAGGGATGCTGCTAAGCATTCTCCATCTCATGACAGTCTCCCTACAACAAAAGAATTATCGGGTCTAACATATCAAGAGTGTCACAATTGAGAATACTTGGTGGATTCCGTTACTGGGTCTGCCTCTCCTAAACTAGATCATTAGCCTGTTTCAAAGCTTCTCTGAGCCTTGGTTTTATAATCTTTAAAGAAGAGTCTGCTGCTGTCTTCCACGATCATAAGGTAGATGGGAGGCATGATGGGGTAATGCATTTAGTACAATGTCAGAAAGAAAACTGGAGGTAAATAGATCATTGCTATAAACATAGGTTGCTAATACCTTCTGTAGTTCATTTATGGTCTTCATTCAAAGTAGTTTAATATCTCAATATAACTGAGGTTAAATATAATATTTTGAAATCAGTTTGCAAACTGCTACATCTATAATTTTGTTATTAGTGCAAATAACAATTGGTTAAAGAATACTTTTTAATTATTTTCAAAATATTAAATTAATATATTTTAATTTTAAAGAATATTCTGAAAATAATTTTTAAATATGTAGAAACCTATTTAATGATCTGGTCCAGAAATACATTTATAACATTTATATTACAATGTTTTATGGATCAGGATATACAAGCAATAAATCATCTATCTCTATTTATTCACCTTTCCATCTGAATTTTTCATCCTGTTAGTTAATGTAAAAATAAATTTCATATGATTTCTAAAATTGCATGTGCTTCCTACCCTATCCCTGGCAGCTGTAGATATTTTTTTTAAAGGAGAAATAAATTAAAATCTTAAGTTGAAAATACATTTTCATATGCGTGAGTGTGTATATTTTGTGCATGTATATGCATATGTGCAACATGCACATGTATGTTCGCATGTATATATGTATATAGATATGAGAATAATATGATAGCAAAAATAAATCAGCAAATGCTATTTTTCTGTTTAATTTTTTTATTATTTTCTAGGTCTGCTGTTTTAACTCTGTGTATTCTGTAGAAAGAAAACTTCAAGTTTTCTTTTCCCTCTTCTTTCCTGCCTTCATGTCATTAATTCAACGAATGTGTATCGATTGCTCAAAAAAAAAAATGTGTCAGGCCTCTAATGGTTCAGTGACACAGAACTTAGCAATGTATTGTTTCTACTCTCTAAGAATTTACAATCTAGTGAGTACCCTGACAGATAAGTCTGATCCAGCACATAAACTGACAAGTAACCATTATGAGATATGATAAATGATGTACAAATTTTACCAAAGCTCAAAAGAAGTAACCTATTTTACATACAAAGAGAGACGATAGGAAATTTTTTTTTTAGACAGCTTGAAAGTTCAGGATTGAAACCTAAAACTATTAGTTAATTAGCTTAATCTTAGTAACTGATTTGCTGAAAAGACTAACCATTTTCTAAAATATGAATCTTCCTCAGAAGCATGTTTTGCTTAGTTAAAAAAGACCTGCATATTATCAATAAGGTAGATACCATACCAAAAAAAAAGTGAATTTGTCAAACATATAGACTTTTCTAATATTAAAACATAAATAATCACTAGAACAAAAATCTAAGAGTACAGAAAGTGAATGCTTTCCTGCTTTAGATTCACTATGCAATAACTGAAATGGGTAGGGGAAGAAAGGATAGAGTTGAATACCTGCATATTCACGGTTCAGAATGCAGGGAGAGAGAAGTTCAGACTCAGGAAGCATTTTACAGCAGTGTCCAACTTCAGAAACTCAGTAGAGGTGAGTGCCTTAAAGTCATTGCCAGGCTCCTAAGGCAGTCTGAGCAGATTGACTAGACTCATATATATTGTTATAAAGAAAAAAAAAGGGAAAAGAGAAATGTTTAAAAATCAGAAACACTGTTGTTGCAACATCCTTTTTCCGTAACCCCATATTTCTCCTTATTTGTATTAGGTCCTGGCTCTTAAAGATTCTAAACTGTGCTTTTTGCCTCTGCATCACTTTCCAGTGAAATCATCTCATTTAATTTCCTCTCAGGGTATTCTGACAAGGCTGAGGTCTATTATAAAAGACATAAAGTAGAAATATTTGTTATGTGACTTGTTCTCTTTCCCGTGAAAGCCGCTTTAATGGGCTAACTATAACTAATGCCTGTACAAGCATCCCCTGGGCACAATTGCACCTTTTCTTCCTTCAAACTGACTATTCTCTTGTTACCTTCATGCATTTCTTTGTCAGGATTCTCTTTTCATTTTCCTGTAACTTACTCATTTTTACGATACTCTTTTTTTTTTTTTTGCCTCCTCTCTTTGTAATTTATTTATTTATGTATTTATTTATCTATCTATCTATTTATTTATTTATTTTTGTATATCCATTTAGGTTTGCCCTTCATAACTATTGTTTGTTTCACTTAAAAAATAACAACAACAACAACTTCTTTATTTCTGTTTAACTCAAGACTTTATTTATTCTTCCTCTTCTATTTTTCACTAATCTATTTTATCTTTTTCTTTTTCTTTAACTCCTCCTCTCCTCTGTTGTCTCCTTGTCTTCTTTCTTAATTCTGTAATTTATTTTTTATCTTCTACCTTTCTTTTAAAAAACACCTTCTATTGATGTCAATCTTTAATACTTTCATTACTCATTTTTCTTTGTTCTTTTATTGCTTAACACACTCTGTTCTTTTATTTTCTTGTTTATTCTTGTTTATTCCCCATTGCTATCAAAAAAGAACAGCAACTGACCTATAAATATTTTCTTGCCTCTTATTTATTCACCTACACAATCCTATCATCCTGGCCACTATCACTCACTATTTTTATCAGACTCTTCATGAGCTGGTTATTTTTTTTTGGACTCAGATAAGAGATAGTTTAATCCAACGATTATAAATAAATACAATAGATTGCCTTGGTTACTAAAAAATGAACTTGTTCCAAAAGAATAGGTAAAATTAATCATGTTAACACAAGTTAATCAGAACATGATGTTTAGATATAAAATAAATTTAGATTGAGCCTATGAAAATCTATGCTATTGCCTGTTATACTTAGAATTTTCTATTGAGGTCTAGAATTATGATTACTCTATTTTAAGCAATTGCTTGAACATATTAAAACTTCATTTTTCCCCATGCCATCATGGTGTCAGATTTACAAAAAAAAATACAAAATACATATATTAAAGAGAAAATCAAATAGCTTTATATAACTTTTTCTTGTAGAACCTTATTCACTGACAATAATGAGCAATAATCTGTGGGGAATATCATAGCTTATGGAAAATGGAGATGTGTTTAATAAACAGAGTCAAGCTATTTATTAATTACTGGGCTATATTTTCAAAGTCAACGTTTATAAAAATTGTGTACTATTTGGAAAGATTAAAGTGAAGTAAATAATGTAAACCATTATATCTTATAAAATGTAATGCATAAAGTAAATGTTTATTAGGACTAGTGTAAGAGGGAAAATAAAAACATTAGAAAATATTTGCTTAAGATCCAGTTAGACATTATTTCCTTCAGTATTAGAAACCTATCATCATTCTGTGGGTTTGTATAGTGCAATGATTAAATGATTAAGGAGATTCTTATAAGACTATATATGTTTCAGATATTTATATATTTATTTTATTTGCATTATATAAATAATTTGATAAAGAGAATGTTATAGAAATCAAATAACTTGAAGGACTTTGCCAGTTTGGTGAAAAACTCCACATTAATATTTCTTATAAATCCTAGAAAACATTATGCAAATATAGCACACATTATAAAAGCATTATTTTTCAAATTATCAAAGTTACTTTTTAGCAGGAGTCAAACTATCATATTGACAAAAAGTTTCTTATAACATGATTGTTTTGAAACTCGATCTTCAAATTACTGTGGCGTTTTAGCAGCTTTTAAATAGTACATGGCCTGCTCAAAATAATACAAATTCACTTTTTTATTTGCTTTCATATAGTTTTATTGAATGTAAATTAGATTGTTTTCCAAGATAATGAAACGCATAATCATATATTCATAGGAAAAATATTCATTAGACCTTGAATTGTGCTTTAAGCTCCACAAAGTAAATGAAAAATTAAACTATTTACTATTTTCATAAGTCATTGAACCTTGGTCTTTTCCTCGGGTGCACAAAAAATATCAACTGTCCTTACTTTTTACCAATTAGGGTATATTTTGATGCTGCCATTTCATGTGGTTAGTTTGGGGAGAGATTTCAAGTGATCCCTTACTGAAACCCGGCAGAGGTCTGGAATCTACATGTTGCCAAGACACCAGATAGGATCTTTAATTATTTTCATCAATCTACACTGGCTTATTGCCAAAAGTCACTACAGAGTGATGTCAGGTCTCCAGTTCAGTTCCTTGCATTTCATTCTCGGCATTGGTGGTTCTTGAGTGAGGCTTGGAACCCCACCTTATGGGAGTGACTGCTTAGCCTCTCCACACGGAACCAGTATCATAACTACAGGCATTCCAATTTTGCAGCTTGCAGGCCCAGAGATGTTTACATTTCTCTATCCCACGTCCCCAGGCTGGGGTGCTGTTGTCTTTCAGTTCCAGTTAAAAGGAGTTACTCACTGTTTCACTTTCTATTTTCCTTAGAGAAGTTTGTCATTTAGTCTTTGACTCCGGGACATCTAGCCTAATGTCTGAGAGGTTTAGACTGAATTTTCTGGACCAACCTTTTCTGAGAGATGAGATGTCCAGGGGCCAAGGGGAAAATAGCAACCTCAATCCCTTCATACATGCTTTTATTTCGGAAGCAGCAGTGATGGTCTGCTGCGCAGAACGGTAATTAAGTGGGACAAAGAGACCTGTGTCTCTAATTACTCCTTATACTCATCTTTGCAGGTGAGAACCTCTGATATTCGTGAGAACATCTGGGGACAGGAAGAGAATTGAAATAGAGTATGCTGGCCTTGATTGATTTATGTTTTCCATACTTTTATGGAATAAACTATTTTAAAGGTAATTTTGTGTCTATCTAGAGAAACATATTGTTTTTTTTCACTCATTATATGATAACATCATAAATATTATCATGAAAAAATGATTTTTAAATATTCATAAAGATTGTATATTATTTTTTTAAAATAAGGCTTGAGGGTTTGCAAGCCTTAGTATCAGCAGACTGTCTCTATACTTAATGAATATATTACTATATTATTTCTAGAAAATATATGTTCTCACATCAAGTATGTTTAATCATTACTGAGCCAGTTAAATCAAAAGACAATAACCTGGAAAATCAACTAATAGGTCACTTTGGTCTATCTGAGAGCTCGTCAAAATTCTTTGCTTTTTGGTGACAATATTGTATTTGTTAAGTGAATACTTATGGAATGTCCATTGCACACAGGTTCCTAACAAGACACAGTAAGGGACATAAAATGGTGCAAAAACCTTCCTTGTTAGGCTTGTGATGTACAAGGGGACTTAAGGCTAAAATCATGTTAGAAAATAGACAGTGCCATGGCAGGACATAATAAAGACTTGTAGAGTTCAGAAGAAATAATAACTTCTCATTTTCAGCTCTCTTTAAGGGTGTTTTATTAAACCCTGGGTTTAAAATGATTAAATTTCAAAAGATGGTAATAGAAAGAAGAGAAAGTTCAAGTAAAAAAAAAAAAATAACAAAATGACAAGTATGGCCATGCAGGCATAAACAATTTAATCCAGCTGTTGTATGTGGCGTGGAGAACACCGCAGTGGAAGGAGAGCTTGAGTGGGAAAAATGTTATGAAAACTTCTCAAATACTGAAGAAATGTTTTTCTTTGAAACCATTAGATACATGTTGTTATTTTGTTTTGCTTTGACCAGTGTGGGTCTGTTTTTGGGGTAGAAGAAAATAGCACGAGGAAAATAGTAAGAACTACCCACCCCCACAGCTCCCTCATGACTACATTTAGATGAACGCCAATGACGCAAAAGATAAAAAAACTATCATCACCCAAAAAGATCTCCACCAGAGTCTATGTTTAAATCTCTAATAGTTCCAAAAATCCAAATAAATGAAGGCTGTTTTTGAAGAGGATGTTTAAAAGGTAAAAGAGTTTATATGGATATAGGAGGTAAATTAGGAAGTACTGCAGAAGTCCAAGTAGAAGATAATATAGGAATTAGAATAGCACTGTAGACAAGAATATTAGGAAAAAAATGGGGTGTTGGACTGGACAAGTATATGGAAAAATAAAAGAATGAGCAGACCAATTTAATTGATCTGATTTAATATAGAAGATAAGCAAGAAGGAGATATGACAGTTGACTCAGAGTTTATGAATTAATAGTCAATTAATGATGATATAGCTAGTGACTAATAATCACAAAGGTTGCCATGTTAAATACTCATAATATTTTGGCTGATCACATAAATGCGAGCTCATTGTGCTTTGGGACATAACGTATCCCCAATTTCTGTCATGAAACAAAATTTTAGCTGATATCTAAGTTCGTGAGAATTTTGATCAATCTTCTCTGTGTTCCTTTTTCAGCCTCTGTGCTGAGTTCTCTTTTGGTCACTGTGACCTTATTTACCGTACTGTGAAAGCAGCCCTCTTGGAAGAGAAGCACGGAACAAACTGTAACTTCTCCACTTTGGAGGTTCTCACATTTGTACAAAAGCTCTGGTTTCCCAAGAGACCGCAATGTTTGATATAAGTACATGATGACGCACCCTAAAAATCTGCTTCCTTACCATTTCTAAGGAGAATCTTTTCTTCACATTCTCAGAAACCCTTGTATTTCTCAACATTAAAGGCATGTAGGTGTAAATAGTTGCTAAAATAAGTATAGGGAAATTTCTGGCAAAAAATAAGCCAGCACTTTTTCAACAGATTTTGAAAGTAATATCATACTGTTGTAAAAACATATTTTGTTGACATTATTGTAATGTAGTATACAATGAAACCCTGTGGTAAAATGTAAGTTCTATATAAGCATTAATATTATATGGGCACTGAAAATAATTTAAGGTTATAAAGTCAGAAATAATACATGCATTTGTATACTAGTAAATACTAGGCTACAAAACCCTGTATAAGCTAATACTGTAATATATTTGAGTAATGATGGTAACTGGAAAGCAAGACATAATATACAATAAATTTGAATGAATTTCTACACAGCATATGTAGACAAGGTAAATATGAGTAAACATTCATACAAAGCAAGCAGCAAAATATAATAAATTTTAATGGATTTCTACATAGTTAGCCTCAGTACATGTAGACAAGCAAATATTTCAATAAAAAGAGTTTCCAGTGCATAAAAAAATAATGTATTTGAAGGAATTCTAATGGCATGCCCATGCATTCAGTAAAAGTAAATATTATTAAATATTAGTATACAACAAACAGTAGGAAGTATTTAAATTAAGGTTTATTAGTAACAAGTCTTAAGGCATCTCATAGCTTTACAATAAGCAGCAATAATATTCTTTCAAAACTATCTCCAAGATTTTAATCTTCATTTTTTAAATCTAAGAAATCATGTCAGCAGAACCAAGTCATCATATTGTTAAGGTCTGAAACCACAGTTGTACACTAGTTGTTTTACTGAAAGAATGTTATAGCTGAAGAGGATTGTGGCCTACACTACACTTAGAGACTATCTACAGATTTTTTCCAGAACAATCCCTGTCCCTTCATCTCCTTCACTCAGCATCCATGACTGTGGCACTGGGGAGTGGGAGTATGTGATGAACCCCATCAGCATAGAGATTTGTATCTGTAATAAACAGCTATTTGATATAGTACACATTTTGTCTCTTTTCTCCTGGATGAGAGAGGATTCCATTTGCTGTGATTGGAAATTAAATGCTTACACTGACATTCGTTATTTTATTTTTAGATGCTCATTTTAAAACTCTTTAAATGCATCAATGAAATATGTAATGGCCTCAATGCATGTAAAGGGAACTATACCTTTCTGTATTCTTCATGTGTAGTAGCAAACTCAGTATGACTTTAAGCTTGCGTCTCTGTAATGCTTATATTCTAATGGGATAGAGCATTTAGAACTGCACATAGGACTACACCTGCGTGTGATTCTTGTTGTTGGAGACAGAGAGAATGGTGCTAAGGGAATCCACAAAACATCAGAGGGATAGTCATTTCACCAATTGGGTCAAGTTTATTCCAACAATCTGGAGGAGCTATTGGTCCCTTCCATCTTCACTTTTGTAAATTTGCCTAAGAAGATCCTTGAGCAGCAGTTACTTCATCACTCACATTATCTTCCAATTTGCACAAGCACATATTTTCCCCCCCTTTTCACACTTCTGTTTGCTATACAATGAACATCTCTATTGGTTTCTGCATCTTTCTTGCTCAGATTGTCATGGTAAAAAGACTTCCTAAACCTCCTCTGTATCTACAGCTTCCACCAAATAAACTGGATGCCTTCTTTATTCACTGTGATCATTAGCAGTGACATTGAGTAAACATTTTCTATGTAAATTTAATAAGCTTTTTCATTTTAAAACTGTCCCCATGCTGAGCATTCTACCTGATAATTTTTGTTGTAGGCAATGCCCCTGTCACCAGCAGTAACCTGTCATCTACAGGCATAAAGGCTTAGTGCTCTGTGGCTCCAGCAGAGGCCTAAACCGTGGGTACATCCATGAGAAGTAGCTGAGTAAATATTTATGCTGAGAAAATTTTAACCATCCTGCTCTTCAACATTAATCATAGAAAACAGAGTCATGTATAGTTATTCTTCTCATGGGACGGCTTGCTCTTTCACTAAGAGTACCCAAAAGGAATAAAAGGAGTTTTATAATTTTCATATTGTTATTAATTTCAAAATGTGTTTCATATGGTGAGAATATTAAAATATTTGCTGTTTATTTAGTGCAAATCTTATTTATTGATTAAATTGATTTCTCTTGGCATGCCAGAAAACAGATGAATAATAGGATATATCTAATACTAAAAACAAATAATACAATCTTACTTATGATTCTTCTTAACTGACTCCTGAGCAGAATTGAGCAGACTGTGACTGTCCATTCATAGTTGGTAAGGGTGGGGTAAGCAGAGACAGCCAAGTTATTCTGACAGAATGGTATTTTTCTAATATATAGAGTAATATTCAACAAGTTTTGAATGAGACTGCTGTACACAGCACACTAGATTAAATATTGTAGGGATATTGGAAAAAATGATGCTCATATTGTAGTCATTATAATTAAGCTAGGATTATAAAGATTAAACATCTGTGAGTAGATAAGTAAGGATGAGATGAATAATAGGCTGATTAAAGAACATTTTTAGAAAAGCAAGTTTTGAATTAATTTCTATTGAAAAGGTTGAAAAGAAATTATTCGAGATGTAGAATAATATATTTTATTTAGAACAATAGCATGTGGAAGGGCATTCTAGGACATACTAAGCTATAGAAGACAGATTTATGTGGAAGCATATTTTCTAGTAGGTATGCTTTGATAAAATATTCACTAAAGATGATATTTTTTTCTAAATTTAGCTCTCTTGTTTTGTAGCACAATCCCTGTTAATATGCTTTATTCTATTCTTACCAAACTGCATTAATAATTTATTGATTATTTCAAAAGAAATGAAAATACCACCTTCTGTACAAGAAATAAGACTGAATTTTACCCAATAAATAACTTAATGCTAGCTGAGAGAGCCAATTAATCATATGGGTGCATTTAACTGTGAAGAAAGCCAATTGTGAGAAGGTTGCAGGAGAAATCTATATCCAACATTTGGGTAGGAAGAAATATATATAAACAATGAAGATTTCAAAATTGTTAAAGATTTTTCTTACCTTGTTGCTGTCATCAATTCAAATGGAGATGCAGCCAAGAATTCAAGAGAAGGCTGAGACTCAGAGGGTCAGCAATGGAAGCTTTAGAAAATATATTAGGGGCAAAGATGTGTCACGAGAGACCAAGGCTAAGATGATCCATACCCTGTCTTCCCAAGTACTATGTGAAGTATTATTAAAAAGTGAAGAAGGCTGATAGGAAAAAAAATTGGATCACTTAAAATTTGGTGTTGGAGGAGAGCTCTGCAGATACCCTGGACCACTAGAAAGACAAACAAGTGGGCCTTAGGGCAATTAAGCCTGAAACATCACCCAAAGCAAAAATGACAAAACTAAAGCTGTCCCGCTTCAAGCATATCATGAGAAGACAAGATTCTTTGGAAAAGACAGTAATGCTTGGAAAAAATAGGAAGCAGCAGGAAAAGTGAGAGACCAAATATAAGATGGGGTGACTCCATGAAAAAAGCCATGAGAGTAAGTCTACAGTTGCCGAGCTGGGGTGTTGAGGACCCTTAAGGATTGTAGATGTCACTCACTCATAGAGTCTCCAAGTGTGAGAACTGACCCAATATCCTGTAACACACAAAAGATAATTATCTATATAGTTTTCAATCACCTTAGATCTGTTATATGGGATTGTTAGTGAAATACATTTAATCAATAGATAATATTTGAAATAAACAGCAAATAAACACTTTTATCATATAAAACACAGTTTATAGTGAATGATAATATGCATACTCTGATATTAGAGAGTAAATATTACACCCTAAAACTTAAAAAAGAAAAAAAAAGACTAATGAGAATATGAGACATTTTCAATTTCAAGAGTAAATAAATCCACGTTACATTAAAATGAGACTTTTTTGTTATTGGAAAGATGAATATTGTTAAATGATAATACTCAGTGGTGAAGGGGTAGTAAATGGGATGCTTTCATGATGCTGGTGAGAAGATTAATCTGGAGAATTTTTTAGTTGAAACTAATATAAAATTCAACCCCCAGAGGGTAACAGGGGTTTATGTCTCATGAAACAGAAAGACTCAAGTCAGGCTCTTCAGGATGACAGCTCGAAGATGCCACCTACTAGGAATCACAGCTTCTCACTCCCTTTTTCTCCACTGTGTATATCTATTGTCTTCATGTTTGTGGCTTCAAGATCACAAGATGGATGAAATAGAATTTTACTGCTGCATAGATTTTTAATCTATAAGTCTTATATTCATTAATTCTTATAGTTTAAATTTTTAAAAAACAGAATTTTATCTTACTGTAGGTTTCATTGTAGACCTTCTCACATAGATGTCTATGTTCCACCTCTCTTTTAGATATTATTTATCTCTATATATCTGTACTTCCTTCTTAATATTACTAGATCTTTCTTTCAGATTATTAATTCTATCTTTAGCTCAGTTCAAATATGCTATTGAATATATCACATGACACTTTAATTTTAATTATTTTATTTTTATATTTAGGCATTTTGTTTTTCAATATTGCTTAATATTTACTCACATTTTCAAATCTTTTTTATAATCTTCAGCACATTAATCAAGTTAAATTTATATTTGGGAAATAATAATTATGGTATCTGAAGTTTTACACTCCTGATTTTGTTCTTTTTCATTTACAATTTATGTGTTTTTCCCCTACATGTTTTGTGTTTTTTGATGATGAAATCCTTATTTTTCTTAAAATTTTTCTTGTTGGATTTCTTTGAGTCTTAGAATGGAGGTAGTGTCTTCACATAGAATTGGCATTTGTGTTAATCAGTTGATCACCCCAATAAAATAAATTCTGATGTTGAGAATTTTGGAGTATAGTAGCAGTGTTTATGCTACAAACCCACACCAGAACTAGATGATGGATATACATTCTCAGAAGAGGTGATCTGATTTATTTTCACCCATTTTCATATTTTGACAATAGTAATTTTCATTTCAGGCCCCTAGGAGTGTATTATTAGTAGAACATTTTGTTTCTCACTCACTGTTGTGGAAGAATCAATCTTGTGGAAGAATAGCTTAAGGAGAATTCTTAATAGCCTACTCAATTTAATCAGCATTCCTTGAGTTTGTTTACTAGCCCTTGCGTCTTGTGAAAGAGAGCCTGTACTAACCTGACTTTTGGTGTGCATTCTTTACATTTTCAGTTCAACGATTTATTTAAGGTCTTTTTTTGTTGTTATTTATCCAACATTTTAATCGAGTTCTGCATGAGGGTCAATCCAGGTATTTTGTCTGAAATACAACAGAAAATAGAAGTGCATTCATTGCCTTAATAGAATGTAGAAATAATTAGTATTGCCTTGAAACTTAATGGAAGGTAGTGATTCTAGCTTATTAATTAAAGTTTTGAATTCAGGCAATATTTTAACAATATTTTTGAAATAAATTTTATTTAATAAACCAAATATATCTTTACTATTTTGATTTTTTTTATATTGATTGTTTTAAACCTAAAATTCTTCTTAAGGAAATATTATGTTGTTCACTTCAAGTAACAACTAGCTTTAATTTTCAAATTGATAGACACAAAATGTGTCCGAATTATTCCAATCAATATCAATCATTATCACTTCATTATGAACGTTTATATTTAAATGAATTGAAAGATAAGACATAAAAATGTTTGTCAAGCTGGAACTGAAAATGGTAGGATTTATTTTAACTTCCTTGGCCTAGTTTCTAGTTTTCATCCAAATGGAATTAATTAAAATTTGAGAAAATAATTGCTCTAATCAAATTAATTGGTTCATTCTTTTTGTTCCTTAGATTCTGCATATAAGTGAAACCATATGGTATTTATCTTTGTCTGTCTTATTTCGCTCAGCATAATAACCTCTAGAACTAACCAAAAACAGATTCACAAATATAGAGGACAGTCTGATGATGACCAGAAGTGAGTTGGGGAACTGGAATAAAGGGGTGAAGGGTTAACAAGGACAAATTAGTAGTTGATAGATGGTCACGGGGATGGGAGCATAACATAAGGAACACAGTAGTAATGTAATGGCTAGGTGTAGAGCCAGAGGAGAGAGAGTAATCAGGGGGATTGTTTCATAAACGATACAAATGTTTAACCAATGTACTATATACTTGAAACTAATAATTAAATTAAATTACATTAATTAAACCACATTTTAAAATAAAATATTTCAAAATAAAAATAAAATGTTATATATATATGTAAAGAACTCAAAACAATCTTAAGTAGTTTTGTAGTGCTAGCAAACATTTCATAGGGAAACACAAATATCAATATGTTTTTCATATTCATTTCAGATATATGCAGTTAACTAGTCATTTGTTATAAAATATGCATATAAATATCATAGGGAATCAAAGAAGGGTCTTTTTGTATTACTATTATGTCACTAAAACTTAGAGTAAAATTTTATTTTTCTTTCTAATCTATTTAGAATTTATTTAAGGAGTGGGCGATGAAAGAAGAATATGCATTCAACCTTATATTATATCTTCATGTTTTTCAGATGGGAGAACATGATGATACAATGAATAAGTGTGGAAACAATAATGCTGTTCATTATTGCATCTTGCTATGGTGTCTGTCTTTTATTAGAGCTGTGCTCTAGAACATTAGAAACATACCATAAGCAAGATGCACTTAACAAAGGGCATTAAAGTGTTATGTGAACACTTATGCCCTACTTCTTTCTGTTTTAAGGAGGAAGAACTCTACCCTAATTAATACCCCTGGCTATATCCGTCTCACCACTCTTCCTCGTTTCTACTGCAATCAGTTATGCTGTTGATTTGTAAGAGCAGATTCTATCTTTATGGTGTAAAGCTTATGGTTGTCTCACAATGTCTGCAATTATGTTCAAAGACTAATTCTTATGTTCAATATACAGGAAGCCTACATATGGAGCCATGTCTTCCAATCTATATTTCATCAATAATCACATTCATGTTTTTTTTTTTTATATCTGCTATCCTTATCTTCTGTTTTTCTCTTGACTGATTCTGAATTTGGATAGAAAATATAATCAATATTTTTTTGTTTCTTTTCCATTCCATATGACATTAATATATAGAATTTTAATACTTAATAAGACATCTGAAATATACTGAATTTCTTATTGAAACAACAGCAATTTAATTAGAAGAGACACCAGTAAGATAGCATAATTCTCTAACTTTTAATCTATATATTATAGTTATAGTTATATAAATAAATAGAGAATTATATATAATAACTTTCCCTTTTAATTTCCAGTTTAGTTCTATATTTATGGTATTCCATTTTTACATAAATTATAGGGGAGAAAGTCTGATTTAGAGAAATGCCCTCTTTTGGGGAGAAGGGTAGTGCATTTTCAGTATAAGCAGGACACTTGTATCATTTTAAAAAGAAACATGGCCATGTCATTCTCTTTATTTGGATATTAATCATGGTGTAAGAAGGTATATATTTGTGGCACATTAACAAATGGTGGACTATAATGATTAAGTTTATGTGTCAACTCAGCTAAGCTATGGTACTCATTTGCTTGGTCAATACAAGTCTAGATGTTGCTGTGAAAGTATGTTTTTAGGTGTGGGTAACATTTAAATATGCAAGCTTTTAGTAATGTGGATCACCCTCCATAATACTGGTGGGCCTCATCTAATCAGTAGAAGATCCTAAAAGAAAAGTCTGAGGTTTCTGAACAAGAGATTCTGTGTAGAGACTATTTTAGAACTGAGATTTCAGCCATCAGCTCTTACTGGAATTTCCAGACTGCTACCTACTCTGAAAATTTTGGACTTGCCAGCCCCCAAAATCACTTTAGCTAATTCCTTAAAGTCAATCTCTCTATATATGTATAGATAGATAGATAAATAGATAAACAATGAGATAGACAGATATATAGATAGATGATATATATGATAGATGATAGATGGATAGATAGATAGATAGATAGATAGATAGATAGATAGATAGATAGATAGATGATAGGCATAATATTGGACTTGTTCCTCTGGAGAACTCTGATGAATGCATAAAGTAATATTTAAATAGCACATTTTAGATGATTCTTTATTCGATGATTAAATTTAAATGTTTAAATTCTATAGAATGGGTTATATATTTTTGTAGGCTAAGTGTGTCTATAAAAATATTGATTCTTAGTGAAAGAACATTGAAATACTTAATTTTAATTCTATAAAGCTTACCAAGAAAAGAAAAACAGGAACACAGATTAAAATATGATGTTTTCAAGGATCACAAAAGTTGCAAAGAGATTTGAAATAAAAGATATCGTATATATATATTGCTTTACAATAACTATCACCTTCTTAAAAGCATTAAATTATCTTTGATCAGGTAGGTACTCTACACAATAGCCTTCTTAAAGCACTTCTTAAAGCACAATCGCCTTCCTAAAGCACCTCACAAATCATACACGATTTTTAAAACAGAATCTCCTATACAGTTTAGAAATTGGAACTTAAATGATAACGTGGTATTTTTAACTTCTTAATGAAAGTGAAAAATAAAAAGTAGTGTTGCCTGATTAAGAGATAGATTAATGATTTATTGTTTTATTTAAACTTACTGAATAGGTATAAATTGAGGGGAAGAAGTCATCTTAAAGTAATTTTGTATTAGGTATCATCAGCCTATACGGTGTGGTATGATTTATGCTTTTAACCTAAAAGTAAAAAAGTCCAAAGTAAGTGGCAAGGAGCATTTATTTGAGCCCCAAAAGAATAGCTATGGGGAAGAACTGATTCAGGTAGAAACCCGAATAGTGTTCTCATTAGGAAGTGAAGGCAATGCAGTATGATAAAGGGAAGGGGAATCATGACCTAAATAGAAGAGAGGAATGAATATCTGTGTATGTTAATAAGCTGGGGAAGGAATTTCTATAGGTGCAGATAAGATAACAATGATGCTAATTCTAAAGAATGCCTTCAGCTTTCAGTCAGTCCTAACAAATGTTTAAATACAATGCTATTTTGGGCCCAGTCTATCCCATTTCTAGCTGTTTATCCAAAGAAAATGAAAACAGTAATTTGAAAAGATATATGCATCCCTTTGTTCATTACAATTTTATTTACAATAGCCAAGATATGGAAGTAAGCTTGGTGTCTATCCATAGATGAATGGATAAATATAGTGTGTGTGTGTGTATGTGTGTGTGTGTGTGTTTGTGCACATATATATATCACATATATATATACATATATACATATATATATGTATATATATATGTGCACACACATTTATATACTCGATGGAATATTAAGCAGCAATAAAAAATAAAATAAAATTTTGCTACTTGTGACAACTTGATTGGACCTAGAGGCTATCATGCTAAGTGAAGTAAGTCAGGCAGAGAAAGACAAATACCTATGGTTTTACGTAAATGTAGAATCTAAAATAGAAAAAAAAAAAGACTGATTCATAGAAACAGAGACCAAAGTGATGGTTACCAGAAGGGAGTGGACAGGGGATGGGTAAAAAGAGAAAGTGAAATGTAGTTAGCAATATTGTGATAAGTTTTCAGGGTGATGAATAATTATTAGAATTAATGGGATGATCACACAGTAAAATATAAAAATGTCAAATCACTATATTATACATCTGAAATAAGTATAACCAATATAAGCTTGTATACCAACTATACTTATATACTTAAATTTTTTTAAAAAAAAGATTACTTTGCTCATTTTTAACAGTTCAAGGTTTTCTGGAATAAGATATGCAAAGTAGTGCAATGCCTTGCTCTGTGATGGCGGCTCCGATTCCATTTTAAAGTAGCTTCGTTTATGTATTTTTTTACTTACGTGAGGTTTTTTTTATTTTTTTAATTTTGGTCTTTCTTTTAGTCTTTTGGTTATTCTAGGGTCTATACAAGAATCTACAATTCTCCTAAACAAAAAACCTAGCCATTTATCCTTTTTACCTTCACATTTGAGAATCTTCTATATTGGTTTTCTGTAGATAGATAGATAGATAGATAGATAGATAGATAGATAGATAGATAGTGTGTGTGTGTATATATATATATATAATGTCCAGAGTTCTCAACTCTGTTTAGTGGGAAGATGAGGGAAAAGTATATCTACTCTCTCTTGCCAGTAACAATATATCCTATCATGCTATTTCAAATTTGTATAATTTATTTTGTATATAGTTTGTTAGGGTAAATTAAAATTATTTTTTTCCATTTATAAAGAGCAAAAAGATCTAACTCTAATTTTTAGAACATAGGTAAATCTCTGGGAATTAAACCCTATGTCAAATTTTTACAATGTAGAGATATCACCAAAACCATGGTCCATATAACCTCTGCATATGTAAATACATATCTCCAGAGTTAACTCAGGGCTTTTTCTTTTAAGATGGCAGGAGAGACCATCATAAGATATATCCTTTGCCTCCTGAAGAATTAAAAGAAATTAATGTTTTGTCTTCCACTTTGCTATGTAAATTACTTGAGATTCTGTCAACTTTTCAGTCACTTGCATGCATAAAATCTGTTCATGTTTACTCAGTAATAAATTGTGTCTTCTCCTTCTTCCATATTGTATGGAAAGTAACCACACAAGGTCATCTGATCATAAACTCTGAAAGGTGCAGGTTTTGGAGGGCAGTCACACCCCAGGCACATAACTTTTTTTGTAAAAGGTTTAGCTTTGCCTCCAGCTAGCCCTGTCCATTGTTTCTGTGCATCTAGACTGATGCCTCTCCGAAATGCTTCTTTTCAGATTCCGCTTTCTAAAGGGGACCACCCTCAATAGAGCACATAATCTCATTAAACTATCCTGTAATAGGATCCACCTTGCTTTCTCCCACCTTCCTGTAATCTTCCTTAGGGCCCCCTCTTAATTCTAAGTGCATAAAAGAAGCTGCAAACTGTCATTGCTTGGAAGCATTTCTCAGTGTGTTGAGATCATGCTGCCAGGCATATCCTCTATTTGAATCAAATAAACTCATAAGAATTCTCTACAGTTTTGGACATTTCTTATTTCAACAGTTGGAATAAAGGATTCTTTTTTATTGGCAGGATTATTTGCTTTCTCCAATATTTTGGTAATGAATGGTAGCTTAACAGTTTCTGACTGAGCAGACAAGTTGAAGGTTTTTTTGTGGACACTCCAGAGTCCATGAGAGACTTTGAATTAAAAAAAAGTATGCCTTTTAGTTCTCTCCTTCTTAGGTAATATATCCAGATATCCAGGTGGGCAGTCCTCGCCACACTCTAAATCAGATTATTATGTATGTTAATCCTGGCTCATTAGTACCACTTTAAGGAGAGAAAGGGCGGGAATAATGGGGGAAAGGATATGTTGCCTGCAGGTCCATTAAAAGGCTAATAACTCTCAGTATTGTTGGGAACAGGTGTATACACAGAGAAGAAAGAAGTGAGAGATCAAAACTATCTTTCCTCTTTGGGCTGGAATCCATTCCTTTCTTTGATGTCTCTGCCTTTCTGGTCTCTATCTCTCTTTATCTCTCTCTGCCTAAAGCTGAACCCTGGAAATGGGAAAGCACAGATATTTTAGACAGGCAATTCCCGTTCTTAGCGGGTTTCCGTGCAGAAAAAGATGAAGGTTTAACTGCTTTGACACGTGATCCATTACCAGCTCAGTTTGGGGACATTGGATTAGGTGTTACATGCCACTTGCAAAATTTCTTTTACACGCCAACTAGCTAGAGAAGCAGAAATCCTAAAATTTCTCAGGCAGAGGATGAACTGAGAACGTCACACAGAAGACAATGTTACAGTATAAATGAACTGGATGCAGAGCAGATACGCCACTCGCATGGAAAAAGGTAGACGAAAGAGGAGTTAGACTGACACATGCTCCATGAGAAGGAAAATGCAATGCCATGCAAATCAATACTTCTTTTATCGCCGAAATGCAGGGAAAGCAAGATTTTAAAATTTGGAGCACTGGTGTCTCCTACGTAATTAAAACCCTGCCAGGGGCGACCTGGAGAACTTGAAACATTAAGAGGAGATGGGCATGCCTCTTTTTATTGTACTTTGCTTTATTGTGCTAAATTTACAAGTGTTGTGTTTTTTACAAACTGGAGGCAAAACCCTCCACCAGCAAAAAGATTGTGACTTGCTTTTTTGCGATACTTGCTTTAACACGGTGATCTAGAGCCGAACCTGCTGTATCTCCAAGGTCTGCCTGTGTAGACCTTAGCCCCAGCCACTATTACCAATTTAAGACTTCCACATCCGGGAGCGCAGCATGAGCCTGCAGAAACGCTTACACCTATGTACATCACTACAAGCTTACACCTGCGTGCACACACAACTGTGTTGAGTTCTGATGCTAGAAGACTTTGCTTGTTTATTGATGTAAGCACTTCAGCGGCCTCACAATAATTCCCCTCATTAGGAGATGCTGTGGTCACAAAAGTTTAATTACCTATCGACCTTGAGAATGAAAGCAGGCCTGAAAGCATTAAGCCTACCAAGGAGGGCTGTGGGCAACTGTACTTGAAGACTGTCAGCAAAATGTGACCTGGGAGGAGTGCCTCGTGATCCTCAGAAATCAGGTGAGTTCCCCACTAATTTTCACCAGTGGTTTGTTGAAACTTTCTCAAACTTTACAGCAATAGGTCTAGAGGCAGAGTAAAATTTCCCTCTGGTCTTATCCACTTTCTTTTTAACACATTTGCCTACTGTCCTATGTCGTTAGTAAAAAACTGAAAGAACAAAGGATATGGCGAATGGATATAACTCCTACTCTGGTCAACTTAAAAGGGGAAAAAGTAGGAGGAAAATTAATGTGTCAGTCTATAAGAAGCCAACATTTTGGAAGATGAAGATGTTTCCCGAACAAAGGAATCAGGAAAACCCAGAGAGATAGAACCACTTAGAAAGGAATAATTGGAAAATGGTTCAAAATGGATGAGTTGACAAAGTCTTGAGGGCAGAAACTGCTGAATCATCTGTTTATAACTTTTTCTAATGTTAAACTTTCTTTGTCTTTCCTGATAGATACTCGTCTTCTAACATTTTCACTAAAATTTATTTCTTTTTCTCTGTGATAGATCAATAAAGGCTATTCTTATTTCTGGTTGGTTTTTGGTTTGTTCCTTTTCACCATGATTCCCATACAGATAGATAGGACCTGCTTTATTAATTCTTCCTGATTCTTTTGTAAATCGATTGAGGAAAGATTTGCTGTGCAAATTAAAAGTCACCATATTCAGTATGCAGAAACATAGGGCTTGATTTGGTTACCATGTGCCTTCATTAAGAAAAGGGGATAAGAAGAGAGCAAGAGTCTCACTCTAATCTGGGATGCACTCTGAGCTGAAACATCCCTTTGGGCTCTAGGAAATGATGATACATGCTTAATCATAGATATCGAGCCAATAAAATAGCTTATCAAAAGAATAAGCTATGGCTCCGTGTAAACAATATCCTGTGTCAAGAGCTCAATTAGAGGGAATCAAACCAGTTATAAAAGAATTAAAAGTACAAGGGATATAAGATTTTAGAGAAGTAAATAAATTTGTAATTCCTTTAATCCATATAACATTGTGCTCTTTCAATTCTCTGTTGAACAGCTTATATCATCTGCTGATTCATTCACATTACGTGAATAAAATACAACCTTTAACACATTTTTATGATTTTATCTTTTACTGAAAATTATCTTTAAACAGTTTTAGAGGTCTTTCATTGGGATGCCCAATGGATTCACCTAACAGAGCTTGGTAAACTCTGTTACCAGGGCAATCCCTACTGCGTGGTAAAAGACCAGGTGTGTCTTTTCTTGGTTTCTAGAGGTGAATCTAAAGCAGCAGTAAAATTTTACTGGTTTTCTGTTTTTCACATTTTAATTTAAACCTCACTATTTTGATTTTTGTTTTGTTAAAATCCGTTAAATTATTTTCCATTTATTTAGAATATGGTTATAGGTTCTGTCACTTAATTATCTCTTGTAAATTGGTTGATTTTATAGAGATCTATTTTCTGTTGAATTAGAAATGACAGATTTTTTTTTAGTTTTGTTAGTGTTTTTTATTTGTTTTTAGTTTTCAGTTTTTCTGTTTGACTACTTGTCTCTTTTGATATCGACTTTATTAAGAATTTGATGCCCACTGAAAAGTGTATTTCTGGACTCACTCATTTATAAAACTGACTCATTGGTGAGTTATTTTTCTGTGTCTACACTTTACTCATGGCTTAAGTTTTTAATTGACGCAATGACTTCTTTGTCTTGCTGTTTCTTTTTGCATCTCAAAAGGTTTTTATTAGCTACTGTGTGCAATATTTTAATATCTCTTGATGATATTTATAAATGTGGATTATAAAACATTCTAAATTAAAGAAACTCTAATCAGTTAGGGTTATTAAGGTAAATATGTGCTTATATGCAGTTAACCCTTGAAAAACACAAATTGAACTGTGTGGTTCTATAGACAGAAGAAATAGCTGTACTTTTTTTTTTATTACAGTTGGGAGTCAGTGGACATGGAGGACTAATTGTATGTATCAATCTACACCATGTTCTATAGGGAATTGAGCATCTGTGATATCAGTGGGGGATTCTGGAACCACAAACATACCAAGGGACAACTTAAGTTTTGGGGAACTCTAAAGTTATACTCAGATTTTCAGCTATGTGGGGGTTTGGTGCCCCAATCCCTGAGTTGTTTAATAATTGAATATTACTAAATTTCCCAGAAAATTATAAAACTGAACTTAAAATACTTTCACTATGTTAGAAAAGTATTAATACAGAAACAATTCATGAACATTTAAGAATCCAAATTTGTGTAATTTAGATAAAATATTGACTACTGAGACTAGTTTAATAGTTTTGGTTTAATAAAAAGTTATGTTATCTCTGATTATCAATTTTATATGTAATACTAACATACCTTTGCAATCTGCTTGGATATGTTCTTGCTGATCAGAAACTAATGAGTAAATTTAATGTTTAAATTATAAGAAAAAGTATATTTGCATTTAACCAAATTGAATTGTTATTCTGATAAACATCAATCCAACAACACTTACATTTTCTAGTATGTAAAATTAAAGACAATTTCCAAGAGTTTTAGGTAACTTAAAATTGAGTTAATAGAGCCCATTAATATTAAAATAATTTCTGAGCAAGATAGAAAATTGAAACATTAATTTCTGACTGCAATGTTTTATAATTTGCCATTTATATTATATTTATGGTAAAGAGAAGTTATGTACTTGGATCATAAACAAACATGTTTATGTTTGCCACTTTGAGAATTTATAATATAATAGGAATAAGGAATATGTATATATTCTGTATATATATATAGCTGTAGAAAATTGTGAGATGTGTATCCATGAGGTCTGCTAATCTGCTGAAGAACACCGGTGTGTGACAGTCCAAAATTATCCACCCTCTAAATTTCTTTGTGAAATAGAGTCACTTTTGTGACAAATTATAAACAGTATACATAAATGAGACTCTACTAGGTATAATACTGGCAGACCGAAACATTTTTGTGCAAAAGGTATGGAAGATATGTTTCTGTTCAGAGAAGAGAAAAATAGTTTTGTAGTAGAGAAAATGGCTGGCTGTACTAGAATGAGAGAGGGGACAGTGAAAAACAAAACCTGACTGAGTGCACAGAATTTGAGAAGCTTGCAGAAAAGAATTGTATTCACCATAATCAAAGCTGGCTAAAATTCGATAGGTTTATTCATAAGAATTTCCATAAAATGCTATGTTTTTTTGGTATCAAATATTATTCTATCGATGCAAAAATAGAATTTGTTTTCTCTTTGTTAAATTAACATTTTTCTTAGAGTTATTGATCTGTTCTTAGTAAGAGGTTGTAACACGTTCATTTTCTTTAAGTTTGGATTCTGTATCTTACCAGGAAGATTTTTTATGCTTTCTGTTGATTTTATATTAGGTCTCTGATTCTTTGAGAACAAAGCTTTCTCATTTTTGAAAGAGCTAAGATTCTTTACAATCATGCTACCTTCTCTGCTTACTTTTGAAATCTTTTATTATTGTCATTTTGATTGCATAGATAACCAACTATTGTTTCTAAGTAACCTATGATCCTACTTAATCAAGTACAAATCAAGGATAACTTTTACTTTTTTTTTCTAAAATTGAACTTCATTTAGAAGAAATTAAAATGAAAATGTCAAGACATATTTTATATCTAAAGTTCTTTTTGAGATTTTTCAGAGGTCATCTGAAAAAAAATCACAAGAATTTGTTCACTCACAAATTTGATGAGTTTCATGAACCAACTTTTAATTCTTAAGAAATACTTGCCTTCTCTACATTAAATTTGCAGAGATGTAATATTATTAATACAGAGCCACTATATGCTAGAGATGTTTAATGCCCTCCCTCTGTATGATATGTTTCTATTTAACAAAGTGCTAGGGATGCTTTGCTTCACGATATTAGGCAACAATAGCACAGTATTTGTTATTAATCATAATTTCAGCTATTCATTTTGTAACATCAACTTAACCTCAACTTGACCTTACCTCTTTAATTTGAATCTAGTATCTTTTTCTAGGGCAGAATCACATCAGATTTATCTATGGAGTTTTTTTCTAGGGCAGGTACACATCAGATTTATCTATGGAGTTTTATTAAAATACAGATATGAAATTATTCAAAACATGTTAGAGATGTGCCATTTGTCAACACAATTCTTCACTGCCTAATTTTTTCTGACCAACTATTATGGACTGACCAACAAAATTCATATGTTGAAACACGACCTCCCAATGTGATGGCATTAGGAGGTGAGGCCTTTAGAAGGTGATTAGGATTAGGTAGGACTCAGTAAGGGTGCAAACCTTCTGAGTTGGATTAGTGCACTTATGAGTCATGAGGGAGCTTGTTTTCGCTCTGTGCTCTCAGCTGTGTGCAGATACATGGAGAATTTGACAGTCTGCAATCAAGAAGGTTCTTAACGAAACTAACACGGTTATCTTAGACTTCCAGACTCCATAAATGTGAGAAAAAAAATTTCTGTTGTTTATAAGCCACCCAGTTTATGATATTTTGTTATAGCAGTCTGAACTAAGGAACCAACTTTATCCAAAACCTGGTGGCAAGCCAAGAAGTTTCTATTTTGTTATGGTTTTAAGATGGCCTGATATTCTTCCTGATTCAAAGATAGATTCCTAAAAAGTGGTAAAGGCTCTTATGATAGACATACTTCTCACTTTGGGAAGATAGGAGCATGTCAGATCAGATAAAATAATTCATTGTGTTTCCACTGTTACTCAGGGATTATATAAATGTTTGCAGTATCTTATAACCACATTCCCTATCATCCTTATTCTTCAGAACAAGTGTAATAAACAAATAGAGCTCTTTAAAACTCATTGACTGAGATTCAGCATTCTACCATGTTAAAGTATCCTTACCATTAGCCTTGTTAAGAAAAAACAAAATTAGAAAAACTCTTTCAAGTAATCTGGGTATTGCTACATTTTTACTTATGTTGGGCAGGACCACAAATTTGAACATGACACCATATCCCATGCTCTACTTAATGGAATCTCTTGTAATTATATACACTATTTAAAAGGATTCTCTCTTTCCTAAAAGACTCAGACACAATGTTATAAGGGCTTGAAATGACTCATTGGTAAAAGTCTGCCATATGAATCAACTGATAAAACTGCCTTATATGAAAGTGTTCTGAAGAATAGATAATCGCCCAATGGGGAGGGGCGTACTCAGGGGACGCTAATCACAGGTATTATCAAAATAAAAGAAAAGCCTCCTGAACTCATGTTTCTTGTGTGAACCCAGCTCAAGAAGACCAGACTGTGATTACCACGAATTGCTTAAAACTCGTTATTCCAAACACTGAAATACACTAAACTGAAAAAGTGATATTCTAGAGGGCTTACTGCTACTCCATGAGATTGTTTCACTGTTGTATTCATATTACTTAATTTCTTATTGCTATTTTGTTGGCTATATAATTCCCAGAGAAGAGTAAATATGACAATGGAATCATTTAGAAAATTGTAATGTTACCACAAAGGAGTAACAGAGGAACTGTAAGGGTAAATGAAAATGTTTTCTTCTGTTTATAAAAGGCAAAGAGACTATTTTCCCTCCTCCTTTTCTCAGAGTGTTTCCTTGGAGACCTAGTGAACCTGAGTCTTTGTTCTAACCATTGGAAAATAAATAAACCTCTCTAAGTATAAAGGCCAGTCTCAACTTTTTACAGTTTAATGGTATTTCCAGAGTCACATGCTAACTAACCATAGATATGTAAACAAGTACCTCCAAAATTAACTCAGGGTTCTTTCTCATGAGGTCACAGGAGATTGTCCAAAGGTGTAGCCTTCTTCTTTTAAGAGCTAAGAGTAGTTATTCTGTTTTCTACTTTAAAGTATTATTTATGTGAGACTTTGTACTAATTTGTAGTCATTTTTTCACTACTTTGCATGCAAGTGGCCTTTTAATGCCTACTCAATATAAATTTTTTTTCTCTTTCATATTGATAAGGAAGGATCTTTCCGTTGACAGGATTATTGTATTTTCCAAATAGATTCAACTATACTGTTTTGGGAAGTCTGCTGCTTATATATTCATGAATCTGTTTATAACAGACTGAATTCTGGGTAAGCACATGTGCAGTAGGCAAAGAATTATATAGTAGTGAAGTGTCAATCAAAATGATTTCACATGCCAATCACCTGGGAACACTTTTGTAACAACCCATCAGGGCCCTAATATACTACAGACCTTCTCCTTGTCCTCCTCTGGGGTTACAGCTCTTTTCAAGGAAAACCCATTCCTCCCTTGGAGCGTGCTCTGAAATTTCTAAAATATACATTTAATAAATCTTTTCTAAATCTTGCTGACCTATGATTCTTTGCTGTGTCAGAGGGGAAGAACCAAGGGAAAAAAAGCTAATTACACTTCTGCATCATTATCTCCCCTATGCCCCTAAGGTGACACCAAAGTTCAATTTGCCTCCAAATGGTAACACCATGATATTATCTAATACCATGCTCATATGCACATTTTTAAAGTGTGTTCTATAGTTTCATTTAACCTAAGTATTTATGTCCAATCTTTCCCCAACCTAGATATTTTACTTGTGTGTTCTGTAATCTCTAATGCTCCACTAGATGACATTTTTAGAAGCTATTACTTTTATCACCCACTTTTGAATTCTTGTGTTCTGTTGATATGGCATTGAATATTTACTACCAAGAAATTTTTTAAATTTAGTTTAACAATTTTTTTCTTTATATAAATAATAACACAATTTCTACCCAAAGTATTATATTAAATTTAGAATAGCTATATATTTGCTATTATCTTTACACATAATTATATTTTCTAAGTATAATGACCCATAATTTAAAAATTTAAATCTCTTTTATTAAAGTAAAATGTGTATGTGATTATTCAAAAAGGTTTAAACCCTTTACTTGTCTGAATAACTTTTCATTACACCCAAAATAAATACAACCCTGTGAATTTACTCAAAATGTTTATGTGGTTTGTTTTATATCTGTTTTTATGCAGCTCACTAGATATATTTTTCAATACTATCATAAAAGAATGAAGTATGGTGATTGATAGCTAGAAATGCCTTAAGTTATTGTTGTTTTGTTTAATTATCTCTCATTATCTTCACCTTAACATCAAGAAAGTATAGTTATACAAATGCAACCTCAGCTGTTTTCTCACTTCTTCCATGTAATATGCTCTTTCTATATAGTATGTTATAAAATTATTTATTTGATATTTAGATTTGTGACATCTGCCAGATTATGTTTATGCTTTTCTTTTACTTATATATATATATAAGTATATATTAATTCAACAAGCAAGCAAGCAAAAGACTTAAAAAACTGTTTTAAATCTGAAGATGTATGTAAGTCTTCAGAGTAATGAAAAATTCACCCTTTTATTTCTTTATTTTTTTTTATATAACCACATCTCCATATATTCTGGTTTTCTTTGCTGGCTATACTATATATTTTTAGTATATTCCAATGGCTGGATTTTTCTCTCATAATTTTTTAAACTTTTTCATTATTTTTTGTTTGTGTTATGAAATACTTCCTTCTATTGAAGTCTTCAAAAAATTAGCACATTTTGTTTAATTTTTATAAAAGTATAACTTATATAGATTAAATCATCAGATCATAAATATTGAGTTGAATGAATTTTGACAATTGTGTATACTCATGCAACCATTTGAAATAAGACATAAGCATTCATAGCATGTGATAAATCATGGGAAAACATTTGGTGGGATTGTGGGTGGCACTTCTTTTGTTTGATTTCCTCATGATAGTGTGGAGTTGTCAATTGTACATTACAAGTCATCCTACTTTCTCTTGCTTCATCTTTGCTTCATCAAATACCTTCTGCTATTACCACTCTAACAGAAAAGCACACAAATGGGTCTCTTCTCTCCTATAAAAAGTTTATTATTCTCTTGAATTTGCTTAATTTATATATATATATATATATATATAATTTATATATATATAATTTATATATATATAATTTATATATATATATAACTTGAATTTGCTTTATATATATAATTGTGTGTGTGTGTGTGTATATATATATATATACACACACACACAATTCTCAGATGGGTTTTAAATACCACATTTTGTAGCCTTTCGTTGCTTATGTGAAAGCGATGATTTTTTACTATTGTCTATATCTCAGCCAGAAGCTAAAACCCTAATTAGAGTAAATCACTTAAAATACTCAAATTTAATATTAATTCTGTTTCTAGCATCATGTGTATTTGTATGTTCTGGTATACAATCTCTGGGGATAATTGTTCAGTTTGTCCTTCACAAAATTAATTCAGTTTACCAAGTGAAAATTTTTACCCTGTCTGTGTCCAAAGAATATGTTATTTGTTCTATTTTACTTTTTCTAAAGTTTTTCTTGTATCATTAATGTATCACTCATCTTTTTGCCTATTTAATCTTTCTCCACATGAATTTATGATTCTATTTAAAAGAATTTTCTTAATTATTTCTACTAGGATGCTCAATACTTATTTTCTATTTTTAAAAATGACTTTAGAAGCATGCTGTTAGAGCCAGTCAAAGCAAGAGATTAGCAGAATGCAATCATATACTTTTTAAATAATTACAAGAATTATGGGCCAATAAGATGGAAAAGTACAAAAATCTTTGAAAATAAAATGGAGCAGTATGTAGTTTGATTCGATTCAACCAGTTGTTAAGAATACTGGATTGAGGTTATATCATTTTATATAACCTATTTAGATTATGCAGTTGATAAAAGTTTTTTTAAAACAGTTCATATGTTATATCTCCTTACGCCACCATAACAAAATAGTATAGACTGGGTGGCTTATACAATAGACGTGTGTTCTTCTCTCAGTCCCAGAGGCTTGAACCTGAGACCAGGGTGCCGATATAGTTGTTTCTGGTGAGGTCTGTCTTCCTGCTTGTAGGTGGCTGCCTTCTTGTGTGCTCATATAAGCTTCCTCATCTATATATATGACAAAGAGTGAGAGAGAGCAAGGGTGAGCAAGCTCTAGTATCTCTTCTTATAAGGACCCTAATCCTAGGGTACCAGGGCTCCATCTTTATGATCTCATTAACCTTAATCACCTCCTTATAGGATCTACCTCCAAATATGGTCGCATTGGGGTTAGGGCTTCAGCATAGGAATTATTAGTGGACACAATTCAGTTCATAGTACCATACTGGCATAAACATGTAAAATGGCTTGGCATGGCAGTCTTGGTGATGAGAAAAAAAAATACATAATAGTTCTTTAGTTCCAGATCTCACATCCTAGGTTTGTGAGGATCTTTATCCAGCTAAGAAATTAATTCAAAATTGCTTAATAAGTAACTCTTAATTTTCTCTCTAATGAGTACTTTACTTTAAACTATTTTAACATTAAAAAAAGGATAAATCAAAATTAGAGTGCTCATTTTGTGTGTAGGGTTTAGAAATTGCCGAGTATTTTCTAAATTGAATTTGTGAAATTTTTAAGACAATTTGTTCAGAAGAGTAAAAAAGTCAAATATTATTAAAATTCTTAATTGAGCAGTTGATTTAAGCTTATTATTTATAATAGAAACAATATTAGGATATTTAAGAGAACTTGAATTTTATTAAATTTACTAGTTTATTGTATGCAGGTAATATTTAGGAAATAATAATAGTTTGATCTGATCTTTTTACTTAATCTATCCAATCTATCTTTTCAGAAGGTATCTTTATCTTCCTCAGTTAACACATGTAGACATTATATTCTAAAGAATGTTACAAGTCTTCTCAATGCCATACACACGCACTATATATGATGGAGTTAGAGCTTGAATCCAGGTGTCCTAATTTCAGAGCTTATACTCTTGTAGTTCTGCCTCTCATAGTAAGGCTTGCTAGCATTAAAAAAAAAGTTTTTAAATGTTTGTTATCATTAAAGATTAATATTAACATTAAAAAAATAAAATTGAATATAAATATAAACACATTTTACTGTATTTGAGAGTTTATTTTACTAATGGTTATCATATTTAAAATGCTTGTTAAATTTGCTATATTTTAAAAAGAAAAAATATTTTTCAAACCTTAAAACAATAAAAATCATTTTTACTTGATCATTGAGATTAATCATTAATTTTTAAAATAATAGTAACCTCCAAATAACCATTTATTTTTATATAATACCAAACACCCTTTGATAATACTCTTCTAAGAATTTAGTATGCTGTTCTAGTTCCCTTTTTGTACAGTAAATGCTTTAGGAAATTCAGGAATGTATTTTTAGTTTTATTTTTGACAAATAAGATTGGTTTAAATTCTTCTCAGGTGGGATATTTGTAATATAGTTTTTCTGCTCACTGTCTGCTTTAATGATAATCAAGATAACTTAAAGGATTTATAGCTGAAGTAAATGAAAATGAGCATAATTTCTAAATTTATCCAATTAGCAGGCCCTCACTCCACTGTGAGGACATGATATTGAACACTAATAAAGTCCATTAACCCCTATAATTTTCTGCATGCACTATAGCCACCAGAAGTCCTGCTGTGGTCATTTATATTAGGAGACACACCTGTGTCATTGTCTTCTGCCTTCCAGGTCGAAGTGTGGCAGTAAGTCTCTATGCCAACCTCTATCCCACACAGTTTCTATTTTTAGGTATTTGAAAGCCTGTGTTATACTGTGTTCCAGATCAAACTTAAACTGAAAGATGTTTTCCCTTTCCTTTTGATGAATCCAACAAAATACAACATCTTGGCAAATACTTTGGGGAGATTAGTACAAGATATATGTGAAGGGGACAAAGGAGGGCGGCATTTAAGGATCCACAGTCTATAATGGTGAGACTGGCATTATATCTAACACGAAATAGTGCAGAGACTGCTAGAGAACATTAGAATATCTGAAGAATTCTACCCTAGATTAATCATCTTTGAAATACAACTTTCTTTAATGTTTAACATAGAGGCATTTAAATAGTTAAGTGCAAAGAAAACTTATATTTCTAGGAAAGAGAAAGGTTTATTTTATTTGCTTTCTGATTAGAAACATACACTATAAAGAAAAGGTATTTGGCTTCAATTCTCATTTTCTCTATTAGCAGTCCTCAACCTTTCTAGCACTAGGGACCAGTGTTCCTATGAGAATCTAATGCCTAATGGTCTGAGGTGGAGCTGAGGTGGTGATGCTGGCACTGGAGAGTGGCTGCAGATACAGATGAAGCTTCTCTGGGTGGCCCACCACTCACCTCCTGCTGTACGGCCTGGTTCCTAACAGGCCACAGACCGATATACCCCATGCAGCCCAGGGGTTTGGGACTCCTGCTCTATATAACACATGAATTTGTCAACTAAATTAATATTTCCGAACGTGAATTTGTCATATGTTAATGAAATATACTTCACTTCATATTTTAAGAATTTTAAAAAATTGTATATTACAAAGGCATAAATACAAATTTATAAGTATACTCATTTAGCACTGTTAGAAATCATAAGGACTGCATAAATTAAAATATTATCTTCCATTATTCTAAATTTTCATGACTTTGTTTGGACCTTTTATTTATTATCATTTAATACCTAGTTTTACACTTATTTGGATATTCTCATAGGCTTTCAACTATTTAAGAGCAGGACTCATTTTTATGTCAGTGTGCATGCATCACATATATTCTATAATAATAAAAATAATGCAAATTAGCCAATTTCTAGCATTTTTGGTAGTAGATTTTTATTGTTTTCTATTTGTTTACAATATATGTATTTAAATACAGGACTCTCCAGTTCAATACTAGATACTAGGCAACCTATTGGGCAGTTATGCAACAAATTTTTTGTAATTAAAAATTGACTTTAAAATCACTATAAATTATTTTAGTTGACTATTGCACTGAATTGGACATTGATTCTAACTAATGAAGTAAAATATTGTAAAAAGTTTAATTTACTTTATTATATTCAATGAATTCATGAGTAAACCTTTTTTCATATTGGTACATGATAGGCACATTGAGTAAAACAGTTTTATTTTTTTTTATAAAAGCAAAATGTCTTCATGAGGAGCAATAAACCTAGAACAGAATGAGTAAAAAGTTTTATAAACTGCCGAACTTTCTTAAAAGAAATGATAAATTCTGTGTCATTATAAAAGTGATATTCACTACTTTGAATATATCTTTAATTTTTTCAGATATCAGAAATGAAAACATTTAAAATCAGTGCCTAGTCACAGTTATATGACTCGCATATTTTATTTAAATTTGAATTTAGTTTAAATTAGAAATTATTCAAACTATTCACTAAATTGTAAAAGGAAATTCTTCTGGACCTGTTGTTTTATAACTCTAAGCTCGAATGAGTTAGCTCATTTAAAATAAACTTCATATTTCTTACTAAGGTTAATAAAGTTCTCCATGATTTGAACTTTTCTTTCTCAAAACTTGATTTCATATCACCTCTTCCTATCTCGATTCTCTCTCTGTCTCTCTGTCTCTCTGTCTGTCTCTCTCTCTCTCTCTCTCTCTCTCTCTCTCTCTCTCTGTCTCTCTGTCTCTCTCTGTGGTATGTTGTGTGAGACATAACTTTAGATTAACTTTATATTTTACCTTGTAGTTATCTTTATATAATCCAGATAACATTAGAGGTCCAGAAACTTCACTGAGGTGATGAGCATCTAAATTTTTGAGACATGCATGTATCTCATTCCCTCTGTTTCATGTATGTCTTACTAAAGTATTACTACTTCTGGGTCATGAGGTTCAATCAACTTAACATCCTCTATTAGGGACAAGTGTGTTATTTTGAAGAATGAGACAATAAAGATTTTTGTGGTCTATACTATAGCAGAGCAAAGGAGAGGTGATAAAATAATGTAAAAATATTTTTTTGGCCATACCAAGAAAATAAGTTCTTGTATTTTTTTTTTATATAATTTAAATAAATAAGTAAAAATAAAACATGCTTCATGCTAATAGCTACATACCTGGTTCCAGATGCTGTGTTATTTTGCTCTAGCTAGATCAGCTACTGCAGATGGAGTCTCATTTGATCATGTGAAAAACCGTAGTAATTTATCAATATTCATCTGCTTTCTGCCCAAGCCAATCAAGTTGTGATAATATTATCCCTCTTCCTCTTGCATCTTTCACATTTTTGTTAGCGACACTTGTTTACAGCTTCTGGAGAGATTTGATTTACTATCCCAGGAAGGAGGTGACATGCTAGAGGCTTCTACATAATCCTTTCTACCATGAGATCAGTCCAGGGGGCAGAGTGCTCATGAGAGAGCATCCTGCCTGTTGTTGAGTAGTTAAAGTACATATTAAGTAACTAATTTAAAAACAAATCAGAGTGGGCTCCTGAACCTACTGGGATGAGATTGTGTGTCAAAACTCCATTTATCATCTGACCATCACTCAATCCCATTTTGAACAGTGATATTTTAGGTCTTAAGAAATTAGTTTCAATCCAGAGCCTTTGTCTAAAATGCCTAAAGTATTTCGGTATTTTCTTTTGCCCAGTCCACAGTCATTGTAGTAAAAAGTCACTGATCCCTCCGTAAAAGCACAGGAAACACTCTTCTGGCATCACCGACTGATCGTTTCTCAAGGGCCTCCAGTTTCTGTTCCTCTCAGTGGTCTCAGCTGATAAACCAGCTTTGTTGAAAGGCCCTGACTTCACATTATGAAGACTTCAGGTGTGTTTCCAATGGCAAGACTTGGTACTTTTCTGCTATATAGATTATGAAGCAACTTATTGGGCCATCCAACTATTTCATTATTGACAATATTGTGGCTGTTTAGCCATATTCTTAGATTTCTACAGGCAAAACCTTCTAATACCACATCATCTCTGTTTCTCATTAAGTAAAAGGACCCCTGCTGTCTTTAGCTATTAATTACTTTGGCTTTGCCTCTATTATTTTAGGATAGCAACCCATGTACTAAAATCAGGACACCCATCTCAACCATGGCATCTTGCATTGCTGGAGCACAGTGAACACAAAGCTTTTCAATCATACGTTTGTTTCCCCTCATTAATGTCTGTCACCGTGTATTATTAAAATAACTGTTCTTTCTGAGACTCTCAGAGATTATAGCTTAGAAATAGATGGGTTGTAGGTATCACATGTTGAAACCACTTTGATATTTCTATCTCCTTTTAGTTTTTAGCTTTTAGTTTTTTTTCTCCAGGTTATGGCAGAGAGGTTATAGCATCTTCAATGTAATTAAATAGATGCCACTACTGAACCCAAGATTTTCTCAGTAAACTAAGTAAACTGTTAGTGCTGCTTGAGTTATGTGAGCTAACAAATCAAATCCAGAGTCTACCGATTTAGCCTAATCCAATGTTATAGTCTCTCCTACTTGTTCCAAAAGTAGTGTAATTTATCTCCACATAGATTATTTCAGTTTCTGTAGACATAAATTAACAAAATTTTGTGCTTTTTTTTTTTTTTTTTGGTATATGAACAGTTTATACTTGTAACACTGGACCATGCCGATGTCATGATTATAGGTTTACTAGTAACAAAGAAGACTATAGTAGCCATTGAGGAGAATAGACATCACTTTCCAGTCAAATCCACTTGCGGTTATTAGATGTTCTTATAACAGGGGAAATCTCGCTTCCCCACATGATGTGGTCAGATCAGAGAGTCTCAGAGACTCGAACCCCACAGCTCCATTCAGATTCCCCATATGTCTCTACATGAAGCCAGTTTCCCAGTCTTTCCCAACTGACATGAAAGACTTGAATTGTATACCAACTCAGCAGAAGTTGTGATTCTGCAACCAAAACAGTTACAATTTCAATGTTATTTTAAGAAATACTGACCCAGATGCTAAAGAGCTTATTTTAGGGTTGATTTCAATGCCCTCATATTTCCAGATAATGACTTAGAGTTATTTTTTAAAAATGAGCTTTTTAGATCTCTTTTGTAAATTTATAGCCTCAGAAGAAACATTTTTATAAGCTAGTCTTTGAGTTTTTATTATTCCCAAAATGTTAAAGTGTATTAGTTCCTTGGTCTCCTATGGCACTGCCTTCATTGCCATAGGACTTCATCATAGTCAATCACAAACATTTTAATTAATTGTGAAATGATTTATAAAATGTATCTTATCACTGCATAATAAGTAATTCTAAGCTTTGTGGCTTAAATACAACAATAAACATTTATTATCCCTTATAGTTTATGGTGACAGAATTTTGAGATGAATTTTGGATCCACAGGTCACATACAGTTTTACTAATTCTAGAACAATTCTGTGAAATTGCAGCACAAATAGAAGTTAACTGTGATTTGAAGAACTGAATAAAATTGGTGAATACCAAGGTTTCACAGGCATAGAAATTCCAGGAAGCTGCTACCCCCTACAGAACTTTGAGAACCAAAGAAAAGGATTTGAAATATTAAAATATGAAGAATAGAGGAGAAATCCAGAGGAAAAACTTAGACCTTTGAGAATACTGAATGGTGGAGGCTGGTCTCTCTGTGCTTGAAGGAGAGCCCCACAGAGATGAGACTCAGAACTCTGGGATGAAAGGCTGGTTTCTAGGGACATAGTGGTGCCAGTTTGGCTATAGTTAGAAAAGTAAATGGCAAAAGATTAATCTGATGATTCTGGAACTCTTTGCCATTGCCAAGTTGAAAAACAAATGCTTAGGAAAGATGCTAACATAAACTAGAAACAAACAGTGAATAAAAAAGAACAAAACTTTTTTTTTCTTTTTTTAGTTTTTAATCTCATTTTAGGGACTCTGTTTATAGAATCTTATACAAATTCTGATTACAAAGTAGCACATGTTTTTGCAGAGTCCTAGCCCAGGTATCGAGAGTACAGAAAACCGGGTTTATAGCTAATAGATATCACATTAATAGCTGGCATAGTTGTGTTCATAAACATAGTGAGCATAGATTGAGTTTGTCTCAGGTGAAATATCCAACTTCTTTAAAGGCAGCAATTTCACAATTCCCCTTGATAATCTGATTAAATTCTTAGTTATGTTCTAGATGATCCATACAAATGGCAGCAACCACCTAACAAGATATATTACATCCAAAATATCATCACCATTTCAGTGTCATCTTTATATACATATATATAAAATAAATATATATAATGAATATCAGTCTCTATCTTCCTATTTGCAAGAAATATAGCTTTCTTTTCCATAATTTATAATACCTAATCTAGAATCAGTTGACATAGAAAAAAAATGCAATCTTAGTTCATGCTGGCTTTCACCTCCCACTGAAAATGTGTGACACCTTCCTGTTTTCTATCTTCCATCACCACGTATTTACCATAGAGAGTTCCACTGTCCTTCTTCATGTGGCACCTTCAGATCGGGACCCCATTGTTGCTTCCTGGTCAGTAGTGGGACAGGAGAATTTATGGATGTTATTTTATAGAAATATTCTGCAGATATTCCTCACTTGGATTGCTGGTGTCATGAGGTTTTGGCTGGAGCCTGGCTCTGATCCTCTTATATGGAACCTACAGAAATCCCCCTTTGCACCATCCCCATCCCATCCAATGAACTCATATCTAGAAGACAAATTCCCACTTTTTATCTTGTATCTTCAAGACATTCCACCTCTTCCTGCAATATTTTTTTTACCCTTCCTATTACTCTACAGTCTGCATATTTATTTCAATAAATTTTATTTCTCAAACAGGTGCCAGAGATCTATATTGTTTGCTTTCTCTTCTTTTATGACTGTTGCTTTCTCTCCTACTACATCTGTCTTTTGAACGATGAAACACTGCTTTCACCCATTCTGGCTGTGTGAATTTTGGCAGATAGCCTAACCTTTTTTGTACCACACTTGTCAATAAAATACTGAGAATAATATTTCTATCTCATAGAGCTTTTAGGTGGATTAAATACATCACTGTAAAATTATTAAGTAAGTACCTGGCACACAGTAAGAATTACATGCTTTTGGTGTTATTTTATTGTTTTCATTATTGATACTATTGCAATAATAATTATTATTACTCTTGTGAATGGCAATGGAATGAACACATTTCATAAAAATTACCAACATCCAAAAATTCATATATCAAATATATAACCACATTTTGATACAGTTAATATTTGTAGGGGGAAATAAAATCGAACAATTATATTGTAAATTGACAAATAAAGAAAAGCAGCCAAGATAATTTATATCAAATAAAGCTTTGCAACTGAATTATCCACTTAATTGACTCGATTCTCCAATTTATTTTATCAATTAAGTTCTTGACTCAAATAATAATCATACTTTTTCAACACTGTAAGAATGTAAAAATAAAAACATTACCAAGATTTAGCAAAGATAGTTGTCTTTACAATGCTTCAGAAGCCCATCTATTCCCCAACGATTACTAAACACAATGCCATGTTATATCTAAATCTATCTTTTAAAAAATTCACGTGGAAACTACTTTTGGTTATTAGATTTTGAATTAGCTGGAGTACATCATTTATACCACCCATGCATGTAATCATTCATTGATTTAATATGCATTGTAGGAGAGCCATCAAGGGAAATAGAGGGTTGATATTAGAATGTGAAATTGCATAAAAGAAGATGAATGATAAGGAATTAACCATAACTGTATCTGTTTTTTTTTTTTTTTTCACACAGGAGCTTGACTCAAACAGGAAACTCTATAAGCAGAATTCAAATACTCTATATTATTGAAGGGTTAGATGACATATATTTTTTAATTTAAAATGTTCCGTTGTGAGAGAAACAAACCATTTCAAAACACTGAAGTGCTTTAAAGTGCTTTTCAAATATGAGCAGTCTATATATTTAAAACTGGGTTGTTGAGTATAAGTGCATTTATACAATGATAATGGAATTTGAAAAAATTTTATATAAAGAGATTTATACTTTAGTTCCCACCACCCACCTCAAAGCACATAGATACTTACAAACTAATAGAATCATTGGAGAAATGAAAGTAAGAGAAAGTTCTTTTCTTACATCAAATTTTGCAGTTAAAACTCAGCCTGCCTCTTTATGTTTTTGGTAATGGTTTAGTTCCTTTTTATTACTTTGGTATTAGAAGGCTCATATCTAGAATATTGGACTAGCCTGTAAAAATGCTTTGGGATGAAACAAGATTAGGAAGAAGAAAAAAAATGACCTGTAGAGGACCCAGAGAAGTGTGGATGAGGTCATTCAGAGAGCCAGAATAATGGCTTGCTTGGGAGAGAGGAATAATAGTAGAATTCATACAAGGATCCCAAATGACAGTGTAGTTCATATCACCAAGAGTTTATACTGTGGAATAAGTTAGAGCTGAGAGGATAGAGAACCTCTTTTCTGAGGACACAATTGAGACGTGAGGATGAGATTTACCTTAAAATTACAGGTCTCATAAATAGCAGAGAAACACCTTGAGCTCAGACTTTTTCACTCTAGAACAGGAGTCCAGCTCTTCTGGAATGGCCAGTTTCCCACTATCTTTTCAAACTGTAAGGCTTTATGACCTTCAGTTTGATTCTCTGAAGTAAGGATAAATATTGTTAAGTTTAGAATGACTAGAGGTATAAAAAGACTTTTCACTCTCCAGACTTAAAATCTTTTAAAATATAATAATTAAATTTCACTTTTACCTTTTCATTTCACATAAAATCTCAGTTCATTGGTAATAAGTAAACATGGTATTTTTCGGATAAGAATATAGAGTATCAGGCCTTATTTCCCAGCCCCAGTCAGCTACAAATAAGGGGCTCTCTAACTCCAAAGGCTGTGTCTTCTCGCTGCATGTGGCTAACTAACCAATGTGCTCCTGTTTGGCATACAGTTGGATTACATCTTCTGCTATTTTGCATTCCCACGGGTATACTGACCAACTTTAGGTGGTCTATTTTAGACAATAATCATAGAGAACTAAAGCTGTTCTCTCCAATTTTTTTAAAAGCTCTTCTGGAAATAATAATTGATAATAAAATAAGCAATAGTGAGGAGTGTTATATAAGATCATAAATTAAGAAAGAAAATCATATCTTTGCAATATTTTTAGAACATGTAATAATATTTGACATATTGGTATTTTATATCTGAGTGACAGTTTTATATTTTTATTTATTTTTTTTTATTTTTTAATAAATGTATTTAAGTATAGTTGGTAGATAATTTTATGTTGGTATATTATTTTCAAGTGTACAATATAGTGATTTGACATTTTTATACCTTACAATGTTATCACTCTACTAATTCTAGTGATCATCTGTCTATGAATATTTATCACAATGTTACTGACTGTATTCTCATTTCCCTTTTAACTCACCCTCTCAGCCCCTGTGGTAATCATCCTTTTTGTCTATGTTTTTGTTTCTATTTTATTTGTTTGTTTTGTTTTCTTGATTCTTCAGATAAGTGAAACCATATAGTATTTGTCTTTCTCTGCCTGACTTATTTCACTTAGCATAATACCCTCTAGATCCATTCATGTAGTCACAAATGGCAATATTTCATTTTTTATTACTGCATAATATTCCATTGTGTGTGTATAAATAGTCATTCATCTATTGATGGATACCAGGGTTGCTTTCATACCTTAGCTATTGCAATAATGCTGCAATGAAAATAGAGGTATCTTTTTGAATTAAAGTTTTCTTTTTCTTTGGATAAATATCCAGATGTAGAATATAATATATCTATTTTTAGTTTTTTGAGGAATATTAATTTTGTTTTTTATAGGGGCTATACCAGTTTGCAGTCCCACCAACAGTGCACAAGTGTTCCTTTTTGCCCACATCCTCACCAACACATGTTATTTTTGACTTTTTGATAATAGCCACTCTGACTGGTGAGAGGTAGTTATCTCACTGTGGTTTTTATTTACATTTCTATGACAGAAACCAAGAAAACAGATGTCCTGTGATGTCTTTTTCTTTTGTAGTTTCATGCGTATTGGAGCTTTCTTTGGGAAAATAAAACATCAAGAGTTTGATGTTTTATCTTCTTAATCTATCTTTTACATCCATATTTACCAGATATTAGAGAAATAACATCTTGTAAGCTGCATTGTGTCACTTTTTCAGAAAAAAAATCTACTTCTGCCCGCGCACATGGCTCTTATATTAATATCAGCACGGTGTGAAGTAAAATACAGTCAAAGGGATTATTAAGCCATTTATATCTTGATTTAATATCATAAGTTCATCATTACTTAGAATAAAGAGGAATATGTCAGGGATATAGAGATCACATTCTGTACAGTTCACAGTGATATACCAGGAGAATTTGAGATCTTACCTCCCAGCATGTGTTGTCAGTTTGGCTCAAATAAACTCCTAAAATGTTTCTACAGGCTTGGACTTTTCTTACATGGATATTTGCTTGGCAGAGTACAGCAGGATTCTGAAGAAGCCCACTGAGGACCACCCTGAGGACCCAGACCAGTGCCAGATACCAGCACGAGCCTCTGATGGTACCTACTTTGCATCGGGTGAGTTTGAGAGAATTTCTCTAAGAATGCCATGCCTCCTTGCTTTTAGCAGCAGGCCATGACTTTATTTGAGCTGTTTTAGAAAGTCCTCATGGTGGATAAGTGTTGAGATAGCCCAGAAAAAGGGGAAAAAAATAAAATGAGTTGCTGCTTTTAATTTTATTTTTAATTGGATTACTTAGTAAAAGTCTAAACAATATCTTTGCTGGTTAAAGGAGACATGGAACACTCTTTGGCTCTGAAAGAAAAAGGATACTTGCTTCTCCAACTCGAATAACTGATGGGTGATGATAATTGTTCAGATCTCCTAATCCAGAGTGGCAGAGATGGGTGCAGTGTTGTCTAGTGTGGTCATGAGTCACTTGTGGAGAAGCTGCCAGGAGCCCTGGGGGAGAAGGGCAGGGTGCCCTGAAATGGGCACACCCTGAGAGAGGGACGTAAGGGAGGGGCCATGACTTGGATAGTGTCTTGGTTTCAGTGGCTTCTGGTGAGCTCTCGCTGGTCCTTGCTCGGGTATTTTTGCATCTCTGTGGGATTACCTAAGGAAAAATTTCTTCTGGGGTGTAAAACGGTCCTATAGGGATGTCGACTGCATTTGGCTTGCCTAGAGATGTATATGGAAGGGCTGGGTTTCTTTTGAGAAGTTTGTTCAGATTCTATAGGTCTCAAAATTAACAGGAAAAATGATGCCTCTTAGAACAATGAGGCCCCTTTATTACCAAGCCCCCCTTTATAACTAAGATGGCTGAGATGAGGATCCTCTGATACTTTTAAATTATTTTTTTTATTTAGAAAAAGCCAGCTATAAAATTAGACAGAATGAACGAAAATCACTTAATTGCTTTCTTGAAGCTTAGAAGAGAAGATTTAGATAAATCGATCAACTATATTGTTTTTGATGTTTTTTAAGTGTCAACCCGATTCTTTGAGATATTAAAAATGGCATTCCTTATTTTAAAAGCGGGGAGATTATTTAAAACTTGGCTAGTCAAGGACAGATATAAATTGTAAATGCCTCCAGGGAAAATTTTGGAACCAGTTTTTTTTTATAAACTAGTGAGTTTTTCTCATGGCAAAAATGTCTGTGTTTCTGTCTGTGTGCATATGTGTCCATATATTTGTATTCTGTAAATGTGAGATAATTTTCTACTGCTGACAGTGTTAAAATTAATTTAAAGGCAAACTCTTGTAAGAATTGGATATTCTAAAATTTTTGGAAATATAGAAACTAACTTGAATGCTTCTTAAGTTCTCACAATTTAGGATTAATCCTTAGAAAATAAAAGCTAGCTTGCATTTGTTGGTTGAGATACAACAGATAGGTCTTTGGTTTGCCTGGGTTTTGCAAAAATAAGTTCGTGTTAATAATTTACTTTTGTGTCTATGAAAAACTTTTCTAGCAGTTATAAAATATCCAAGCTAAAGAATGTCAATTGATCTTCATTAGACATTGAGCTTTTAGTGGTTAAAATCTTAATAGGTGTAGGAAAACTTCTAAGGTATATTGTACAGGTAAACAAAGGTTTCGATGAAACAAAGAGTTGGGGCTATGGGAAACCCAAGACGGCCACTTGGTTTTTCCCTGCTCCCTGGCTCCCCATTTTTCAGTTTTTGCATTCCTTCATGCATCGCAGTGAATTTAAGTTGGACTTAAATTCGAGCTGACATTAGTGTAAGGAGCCATCTTATACTATTGCCAAGGTTTGATAGAGTCATTTCAAGAAAAGTAACTACTTCCTTTCATAGTGAGCGAGCTCCCAGGTGACAGACATTAGATACTGTTTTTTCTTGGAAAGAATATCAAATAAAAGACATTCTCCATCCTCACTGTAAGGGACCTTAACAGGTGTCTAACTGTGAATAGACATCTATTCATGTTTATGGACATCACAGTTTCCTCGTGGACAAGAAGCTGCCAACACCAGAGTCAGACAGCTGTCCCAAGACGTCACCAAGGTCTGTATACCTATGGAATGATATTGAATTCAGAATCCATTTTGTTTGATTGTTTTTACCTATTTGCTAATGATGTTAGTCATAATAATAGTTATACTTGTTCTTTAGGTTTTTCTATACGGTCTGTTTTTGATTACTAAACATGTGCAATGCTCTTTTTATGGCTATGTAAATGTCATATTAGATGGGAAATACAGAAAACTGAAACAGAAGGTAAAACTCAGATCATGATAGCTGATAGGATAGAAATGATCCAGACTATTTTTTTTTTTTTCACAATGAACACCATGAGACTTGACTGCCTTTCATTTACCTGCTCTTCTCTTTTTGGAAAAACAAAAAACAAAAACAAAAAACAAAAAACAAAAAAACAAAAAAACACAAAAAACAGCCTCATCTCAAATCCCATGGTTAGGGTATTGCCACATCGCCAGTGGTCAACGAGATAAGATTGATACTGAGACTTCTGGCTGTGAGACCATATACCCTACCACAAGGTCGGTCATTAATGCATCCTTCAGATTGATTAATGACCCAAATGAGGGACTGTGGATGAAAGAAGGATAAAAGTTACCTCTTAGGGTGATCTGATCATAAATTCCTAACTGGGCAGCTCATGGTGGGTAGTAACATCCCAGGCCTATAACTTCTTTAGTGAAAGGTTTTTAAGCCCTGCCCATTGTTCTTATGCATCTAGGTTACTACACCTTTGCAATGACAGAAGTAATGACCCTGGAAGGGAATGGGTATGAACCCTCAAGTGAGCACATAATATTATTAACTGTCTTGCAATATAATCCTTGCCTTGCTTTCTCAAATCTTCCTTATAGCTCCTCCTTATTTCAAATGCACAAAAGAAGCTGCAAAATTATTCTTTCTGGAGCATTTGAGATCTTGCTCCCTCACATATGTCATCAGTTTGGCTCAAATAAACTCATACAAATTCAAAAAAAATTATTATGACATCATATAAAATGTCTAAATTACTGATATATTATCATGTCAAAAATTACAAATAATTGTGAGAGTATTAGGCATTTGAAGAAATGAGCTAATCACTAATCATAACTATTCTTTATTCAAGTATTTTCAAGACATAGCAGATTATACCAGAATATATATTATGATCACTATTCATCAGGAAGCCTGAAGTAGAAGATAACTACTCTTATGAATATATGTTAGAAAAGTAAATTCATTATAAAGTCTCATTTTATTTTAAACATTCAGCAATAAAGACTATATAGAAAACATTATGTTATAAATAATGTAAAATAATTGATGTAGTGAATGTCCAAGTTCTTCTATAAGATATTTTCAAATTGCCAGTGTCACCGTTGGGGATGATCTAAGTCCCTCATTGTCCCAGTGACTTTGAGGACCTTGTTTCTTTCAGCTGACATAATAAAGAATTACAGATGAGCAAAGATTAGGAAAGTAAGATTTAGTGAAGTACATTTTAAGAGAAAAACAAGCTACACCAGAGAGGACTGTAGCCTTGTGGAGGTGGGGCGGTCTGTCTTATATTTGGACCGTGATGGATGGCTACAAGGGCAGTGCTAGCAGACTGATGTGTGAGATCATTTTGATTGAGAGTTAGCTGTTATAGAACTATTGTTAACTGCTCATGTTCCTTCCCAGAATTCAGTCTGTTCCAATTAGATTAATGAACTTCTGGGAATATGCATGACATTATAATAATAGTATAATGAGGCTGAGATGAAAAGAAGATCAGACTACTCCTTACTGCACAAGCGCTTGTTGCTTGCCTAAACTGGTTGCTATGCTATGGTCATTTATTTCCTTGGACTCCAGGATGTAGGGGTATTGTCACCTAAAAAATGAATTTCCTCTGGGAGGGCGGAGGGGTGGCCTCTTGGGCTGAGCTATCAGTGTTGTAATTTCTATGGTTACGGAGCCGGGCCTTCATCCCTGTCGCTCATGGCTACCTAACTACCTAACACCAGGAGCCTAGTTCTCTTTCTTATGATGCCCACTTCTGTTTGTATTGTTGCTTTTATACAAAACCTGAAAAATCTTTAACTACTAAGAACAAATTCTATATGTTACCATTTGGGGGAGATTTGCATTCTGGCGTGGCCCCAGCGACATGGAGCAGGTAGCAACGCAGGATGGCAATTTGTGTTTATCCATTCTTCTCTGTTGACACGGCAAAGAATTATAGGTCAGCGAGATTTAGAAAAAGTAAGATTTATTAAAGTGCATTTTAGAAGGAGATGGGCCATGCTAAGGAAGACTATAGCCCTGTGAAATCTGGGAGGTGAAAAGGTAAAAAAATAAAAGAGGCTCCAAAAGAGGAGCGGGTTTTCAGCAAAGAGCTGTAACAATGCAGAAATGGGGAGATCTGTATTGTATTGGAGCCATGATGGATGGTTACAGAAGAGCTCCTAACTGATTGGCACATGAGATCATTTTGATTGACGTTTGGCTATTACATAACTCCCTGCCTACGGCACATGCAGTTATCCAGAATTCAGGAGGCTGAGGTTGTAGCCAGGTTAGGATGGTAGCTTCTGTGCAAGTGTCTGTGGCCAGACTAAACCAGTAATAAGTTTAGCTCTTTGTCTCATAGGATGCAGAAGTAAGTCTTTATCTATTAATGGGGTGTTCTTTGGGTGATCTCTGAGCTGTCTCTGGGATGGGCTTCCAATCCTTTGTTCCCCTTGTCGCTCATGTCTGACTAGCTACTTAATAAGTATATTTTAACAAATCAATAGATTATTGATCTGGGAACTCCCACTTTTTTTCCTGACTAATAAAACTTAAATTACAGAATTAAAAAATGAGTTTACAAATACATAATATTATTGCTTAACAGATACTGTATTAGTTGAGTACTCTATGTCATTTCCCTATATTATTCTTGTATAGAACCCAGGTTTTGACTAAGCAGCAATATGAATATGCTTGGGAATTAATCATATTCATATAGGCTAATTTTTACCAGTGTTTAATCTAGGGATGAATATAGGGCAGTTTGCCATGTGATACCTTGAGCTAAAGTTTCTATATTGGAAAAGTGAGGCCATAAGCCTCAGAATGAAAGCCAAATTGGGAAGATTGGAGAAAGTCTGTATTCTTAAGTAACTGAAGAAAACCCTGGTTCATGTGTCTTCAGATACCTTAATACATGCAGGATATATTTCTTATGGTTTGATCTTGGCATAGTCTGGTTAAAATATTACATCTCATACATACATTGATAAGGGATTATATTATAGTCAAGAAGCTCTAGCTTCCTTAGAGGCAAAATGAAGAATAGGCATCAACTGAAATTAACTCATAGGGAGAATATAAAATAAAGCATTTAATTTATTTATTAATGTACACACTTTACTTATAAATAAAAAGGAAAATAAGAATTATTTAAGGTAATTTTTAAGCAAGTTAAAATATTATATAATGCTTAAGATAACAATATTATCCTTGAATTGCATAATTTTTGTAAACCAGATTTTGCCACAAATAACTTTAGGAATTCTGAATATTATAACTGTACTTCAGCTTAAAAATCTTGGATATTGTGAAAAAGATGTATAGATTATGGTTATTAGAAAGTTAAAGGGAATTTTCTTCCAGTAGTGTTGTTGTTTCTATTTCCACTGGTATTGATAAAAGTTGCTATTTTGAATCTTCTATCCACCACTAATTTAAGTCAACTATGCTAGGTTAAAGTATTCTATATTTCTTTATTTAGAGGGGTTCATTTTCACTTTTTAATATGTTTTATGTATTTCTCACATGCTTCTTCACTCATTAGTTCATCTAGTTCTGAAGGGTCACTCAGTGTCAGCCTGAGCAGCCAACCATCTTCATAACAAAATCTGTTGACAAATCCTAGATTTTCTGCAAAAGCTTCATTAATTTCAGCTATTTCTTCTGTAAGAGAAGACTAGAGTTCACTAGCACTTTCACATTTTCCAAAGCACCAAACTAATTTTATTCTGTTCAAATTTATCCCTACTTTAGATGAACTACAATATATCACATTTCCCAAAGCTTCCTGTGCAAAATTGCTGGTTCCCACTGTTCCAATAAGGTTTTCTGTTGTTATTCATTTATGTGTCTCTCTAAATTTGCATATGGAGAGTAGATTGGGGTTGATGCTCAGACGGTGTCCCACCTTCAGGCCCCAGGGCAGTGGCAGGCAGGGTGTAGCCAGCACCCAGGCAGAACTGACACCACTTGTAGTGATGAGTTCACTTTAGATATTTCTTAAAAAGGAAAATGTGTTCCAATATTTTGGGAATCATGGAAAACCATTTTAACCATAAATGAAATTATAAATATGCATTTCTTGTACAAATTATTGTCTTCTTTCTTAGGAAAGGATAGACATTTCTTTCTACACCTCCCCAAATACAAAATCCCGTTCTCTTCAGATTTTGGCTTCCATAATACCTTTACACTTTTTGGCTTCCATATTACCTTTACAATTTTCAAAGTTATTGAAAACTTCATATAGTTCTATTCTTCTGTGTTTATATATATATATATATATATATATATATATATATACACACACATTATATATATATATATTTATTTATTTATTTACCAAATTAGAAATAAAAATTTAGAAATTTGATTAACTTAAAAGTCAACAATAATAATTTTAACCTAAATAACATATTTTATAAAAAAAATTTTCCAAAACAACAAAAAAATTATTGAGAAAAATACAAGTATTATAAATTTTTTCCAACTCTCTTTAATATATGACTTAATGGAGGGAAGTTATTTTCTTATATCTGCTTCTTCAATCATGCTGTTGAGATAATATTTTAGTAGTTGTATAGAAAGAGAATGCATCCTCCCACAGAAATGTAGTTGAAAAAGTCAGCCTTTTCATATAATTGTGGCTATTCTTTAATGCTATATCAAACTAAACAAGCAATAGTTTGTTAAAATACAGTTGTGATGTGGAATCTAAAGTCATGTAAACTTCTTGAACTCTTTTTTATTCAAATCCATTGGTCTGTTTTACCTATTAACTGCATATTTTACCCATGTATGAATATGTAACATTATGTGTTGCTCATTTGGAAAGTATTTACTTACTTTCTATACACTTTGAGTTTTGACATTCCATTTTAAAATATAAAATAGTATTAATTGATATCAAAACTCATCAGAGCCATCTTTAAATATCGAGAAGTTATTAAGTCCATGATTACAAATAAAACTTTTGAAAATTCTACTTTCAGTTGAAAACTTGAATTTTATTATTAGTTTAAAAAAATATATTGTAAGTTGTTTTTCTTGAAATGGAAGAATCAATTAGTTTCTTTTAAAGAAAATTCTGCTAAATACCCAAATCTGAAAAACCATAGTGTTTCTATCAGTTGTCATTTCAAGTAATTTTTTTTTTTTTAATAAAAATAACAACCAGTTCATCTTTCAACCCAAAGGAAAAACACAAGTGCTTTCTTTGGAGACATCTGTCATGCTCTGCAACAAAAGTACTTCAAGTGTATCTCCCATTTGGTCACATTGAATATTAAATGTTACATCCACGAGTACATGATTTAATATAATTGATTATATTTATAGCTTCATCAAGGAGATAACTCAATAAAACTGTTTTTGGGTCTGTGCTGGTGGTAGCTCCCCCACATTCACCTCCCTCAGGGTATGAGTTGGATCCAGTGACTATTAGAGCAGTCAGTGCCACTGACTCTTTGTGTAATTTGTCATCAAGAGTCACTCCCACCACTATTTTTCGGCATCACTAGAAATATTCACACAGGTAACAAAGGCAATTAACATCTTCATATTAGTATGAAAGTGGTTTTGATCTTATGAACCCCCTGAAATGGAATCTGGTTCCCACAGAGGTTGACAAACTGCACAATTATAGAATACAACTCCATAGCAATATTATATAATCAATCATCAAAGGAAAAATACTTGAAGAATATGTAAAGCAAATTATAAATGCAGGGAGACATGTTTTGCATTTATCCTGCTGCTTAACAGATACCCTTATTCATAGTCACATTAAAATATTAAATGTAATTGATGTGAATTACTAATTCAGTAATGAACTTGATAGTATTTTCTAGAGGGCAAAAAAACTTCTTTAAGAGTAAGAGAAATCGAGAGATCTGTTTCACGTTATTTTATTTTTTGATTCCAGATCAGCAAAGAATTCTATTACATTTCTAGAACAAAAGTTGTTTTATGGTTAAACTTCTAATTTACTTGAGAGTCAGCATACCAAACAACAAATTTCAGATTTCAATTTCACTCCTATTGTATATGTTCAATTGTGTGTCTTGAAACACAACAGATATTTTATTTTTTTTTCTTTGCTTCTTCTGAGAAAACAGAACAGTATAAAACATACGTTTTATAAAATGGAATGTCAGTACAAATGAAACATACTCCTGGACATAACCAAAATTAGTTTGTATAATTTCAGTATTACTTTACTGAAAAACAAAAGCCTCAGCATATGTTACACATATTGATATGCTAAATTTAGATAGATTTAAAGTCTTTCCTGTATTGCTTCCCTGGAGCTGAGAATTCTAGCATGCACAGTACATTCTTTAGTATAATTGAAAATGATGGTTTACAATATGAATTTGATAATCAATTATGGAATACAACTCCATAGTCATATTATGTAATCAGTCATCAAACGAAAAATACTTGAAGAATATGCATTAAATTTCAGATTCTAATTAATGTGGCATATTGATCTTAAACTTGATGCACATATAAAAGCTTTCATTGATTTGCTTTTGAAAAGATGATTCTCTAAAATGATTTAGAGGAATATTTGCAAGTAAAATTCTTTATTTTTATCTACAATAGTACCAATTAAAACAGTATTTTAATTTAAATATTCATAAATGGCTCATCTCTGAATGATACTGAGAAATAGGCAAGTGACAGATTGATCTTATGCAACTATGCAATTAAAATAATTTGCTGGGCCTGTTTCATAGGATATGAAACCCATAATCTTACTTCTTCATAATTTCAATTAGACTGCAAATTAATTGATGATAAATTCCTTTGCTCTTTTATATGGGAATAAAATGAAAATTTAAAAAAGTATTTCATATGGAGTTATGAAATATAACAGTAGTCAGTTCAATATACATGTAATTTTAAGTACTAATAGGAAGTAGGAAAAATAGTAATTCAGCCTATTCTTCTTACTACTTTTACTTTTTAAACTAGATAATGATATAGCCTGGGAAGAAATCTCTATTTGATGTTTCTCTTGATGAGGGGAGTGAGAATACAGAATTTGATGATACTGGACTGTAAGAAATTTTTTCTAATAATCAAGTTATATTTTTAAATTTTTTTCATGACCTCTGTAATTTAGATGTCATATCATCAAAATTTGATCCAATCACCACTATTTTATACTCTTTTCCTACATTAATTACTGATTCACAATAAACAGAAAGAAAACTGAGCTGTCTAAATTTTTCATTTGAATGCTAATTACATGAAAACTTTCTATCAAACGTGATGAATTTATCTTATTTTTTATTATTTTTATAAGTGAGGAGTGGGAGGTATGAGAAAATATAAAGACCCTGTTCAATGAGCTTTATGTGTTAATTTTTGCAGCTATATTGAAGTATAATAGAAAAATAAAAATTGTATATATTTAATGGATACAACATGGTGGCTTGTTTATTAAATGTCTATTGAATATTTACTTAATGCTAGGTTTTGGAATGAATCAAATGATGAAAACCAGACTGGAATCCTGAACTTGGGATAATTACAGCCTAGGGGAGAAGATAGCATTTAATAAATAGTCACAGAAATGAACATTAAGGTAGAATCGGAATATGTACTTTAACTCCGAATGCTTCATACTTTTATTAATGCATGTCATAGGAGATTTATCATATTAGGTCATTTACATGTCTTTTAGGAAGATACAATTGAACTGGTATCTGAAATATAAGAACAAATCTATTATTTAATGAATCTTTATCTAAGAGAAGTAGAAAACAACATTACATTCAGATGGAAAGCATGGGCAAAGACACTCTAGCATGAGGAACCAGAATGGCCAGTGGGACTAGAGTGGAGAAGGGAGATGATAGTAATGAAGAAGGGAATGGTGAATAGAAACAAAAAAAAAGTTTAGAACTTAGCGATAAATTAGATAAGAGTGTCTTATGTAGAATGCAAGGTCATATACGATGCCTACGTTTGTGGCTCAAGCAATTCTGTAAACTGAGATAAATGACATTGGAAAAGCATCAAGCTTTATCTCTGTAGAGTGGAGATGGGAAAAGGTGGTATGGGAGAGGGAATGAGGAAGATGAGCAATTCGGTTTTGTACATTTGGAGGTTTATTTTCTCTTGAAATATCTAAAATTAAATATTAAACTGGACAATAAGCTAGAGTTTGGAATTCTGTGGAGGGCTTTTAGGTAATTTTGCAAGTCAGTGTTTATAGAAATAAATATTAAATCTTCAGACTTCAGGAATAAAAAATGGAAGGAGAAAGTGTCTATGTACCAAGACTTGGGCGAACTCTAGGAGGTTGAGCATAAAAAGAAGACAGAGAGGCCAAAGGTGGGTTAGGGGGAGCCCTGGGAGAGTTTCATGATATAGAATCTAAAAGAAGATAATGTTTTAGGAAGAAAGAGGGGTCCCTGGTTTGCATTTCATAGAGAGGTAAATTAAATGAGTCTGTCTTGTATGAGACACCTAATATAGTCACACTCATAGAAGAAAAGAGGAGATTGGTGGTTGCCAGAGACTAGAAAGGAGGAAATAACAGAGAATAGTTATTCAGTGAGCATAAACTTTCAGTTATGCAACATGAATTGATTCTGGACTTCTGCTGTGCAGTATTGTGCTTATAGCTAAAGATGTTGTATTGTACATTTTAAAGTTTGTTAAGGGGCAGATCTCATGGGTGTTCTTACCTCAATAGATGATAGATAGATAGATAGATAGATAGATAGATAGATAGATAGATAGATAGATAGATAGATAGATAGATGATAGGTAGATGATAGATGATAGATAGATAGATAGATAGATAGATAGATAGATAGATAGATAGATAGATAGATAGATAATAAAATGGAGACTAAAAAATATCCTTGGTTTTACTGACATAGCAATGAATTACAATTTTTATGAGGCTTTTTGAAAACGTGGTAGTTTGAAGGCTATTTCAGAGTAGATCGATGAGTGAGTAGAGGGTGATGAGATAGAGCGAGCCAACCTAGAAAGGTTTTCTGACAAAGTAGTTTAAAAGGGAGAGTTTAAATCTGAGTGTGCATTTATATGCTATAAATACTATGAAAATACTATAGGTAATACACCCTTCAACAATACCAGCTTACTTTCTGAGATTAACTAAAAATATTAATAGTTTTCAAAAATTAAGCATTAAACAGATATTGAGGATCACATATGGGAAATTCTGGAAGAGAAACTTTTGGGACTTGAAAATCAAATCAGGACCTCTGACTTATCAGGTTTTATTTAAAACCATGTGTTTATATGTTTTTTTCTGCCACTATATGCATTTAACTATTAGGTTTAGCAACCTGAAATAAACAACCCAATGTAACACCACCTGCATTATTTTAAATGTAATTTATAATAAAGTTAGGAAATCCTAGAAGAAATAGCTTAGCATTTTATGAAAAATTGCTAAACTATTGGAATGCTGAAATGATCCATTATTGTAACACTGAATATCTAACTAGACCTTGTTTAGAATTTTGATTTTAATCACATGCTTATTGACTATATTCCTATAATATGGAATTTTAGGTGGCATTTCCAAAGCTGAGACACGCATTTATATGAATTTAAATGTATATACCTGCACACACATTTGTAATACTCAGGTTTCTGTTCATTAGGGAATATTCACATTTATGAGGGGTTCTAATTTGGAATTACATAAATTGTTAATCTGAGGCACTAGGTCACATGTATAAGACAGGAATTTAGTGCCAGAACTAGAAATGAGTCCCCAAAATTGGGGAAGCTAACAGAGCTAGATACATATCTGCATGTTCAAAATTTAACTAAAATTATTATGTACTGTTTACAGATAAAATAAATAAAAATTTTTCAGAAGCATAGTATATTTTACTAGGTCCATTCATAGGAACTTTACATGGGCTTTGGAAGGAGATAGAGATTGTAAAGAATTCTGATAGTACAGACTCAGGGACCAACTCCTCTCTCTCATGTTTCTGAGGTTAAAATTTGTTTGACATTTTATACTTTTGCTTCTGGTGAAAAACCTTAGTCTAATGGATGTATCTTGTTAATACTTGATAATGAAGTAGAATGAAATGGTGTCTTAGAAACAGAAGGTTAGTGACTATTTTGTACAACTTTGCACATTCTTCCTCTCTTGTACCTGTAGAAATACTTAATATTGAGGTTTAGTTTATCATATTGCAAGAAGAAAAATTACACTAAGCAAAACTAGATACAAAAGTTACATGAAGAGATACATTTGGATTAATTGAATATAAACAAAAAGGCAAGTACCATTCATGTTTATTCAGTTTGCTATTTAGAGATAAGACGAGAATTTGCACAGTTTCGCAAAATTGCATAATATTGTATTAAGGTTCCTATTGTTGTTGTAACAAATGGCCACAAACTAAGTTGCTTCAAACAAAGACATTTTAGTATATTTTTGAGGTAAGAAGTACAAAATGGCTTTCACAGGATTAAAATAATGTGATGGCATGACTGGGTTCCTTCTGAAAGCTCTAGGAAAAATCCATTCCCTTGCTTTTCCAGATTCCAGAAGCTTCCTGCAGTTCTTGGCTTATGTCCTCTTCTTCTATCTTGGAAGCCAGAAAGATAGAATCTTCAAACTTCTCTCTGATGCTGCTTTTGTTCTCTCATCTCTTTCTATGGTGTGTTTAAGGATTCTTGTGATAACATTGGGTTACCCCAGATAATCCAGGGTAATCTTCCTATCCTGAGGTTATTAATTTAATCATATCTTCAAAGTCCTTTATGATATGCAAAGTGATTCCAGAGATTAGGATGTGGACATCTTGGAGGCATTATTGTGTCTGGCATAAGCAGTATATTCCTTTTCCATTCAAAAAGTAAATATTTTACTATCTCTTTTTTTAAACATAAAGGGAAAAACCTTATGAATTCCAATACCTATTCAATGAAGCCTCATTAACAAGATCCCATTAGCATTTTTTCCTTGAATACCTGAATCCTCTCTTTGCTTGAGTTCCTTGTTAGCACTCCATTGGCACCTCCTTAGCATATTTCTATTAGCACTTTACCGCTGTATGAATATATATGATTATATATTTATTATATGCATATATGTGTTTGTCTATATAGATATATATAGTCTCAATGTTTTCACTAAATTCAAATCAAAATGAGTCATAGTCACTAAAGCTTTGAAGAAAAAGTATTTCAAATATGAAAATATGTAGCCTGATAGGCAAATAACATATTTCTCTCCTCATTATCATCTCATTCTAATTTGCATTCATTTTCTTTCAAAACATGACAGGTGCTGAATGCTAATAATATATGTTCTAACAGCAGATATTTCAGGTCATTACTTTTGGAATCAAACTCCAGAATCAAATGCCAGATGAATAGGGTTACTACAGAATATTTGGGTGTATTACTGAGTATCTAGTATTATAAGTAGGCCATCTGTTACATTTAACATTATTTAAATGCAAAATAACAATGTGTTATACAAGTTTGGAGTGGTGACTACATTTCTTTTAAATGATCATAAATGAAATATAATGTTTTAATATAGAGAAAGTAAATTAATTTGTGGAAAAAAGATAGAACTAGCCTCTTCAGTTCTTTTAGTTATGATAGACTTTGCACCCTAAATGCAATTATTCAATACATTTTATGTCTTAAATCCTCTGATAACAATATGACATCTAAAGTCAAGTAATTTACGTGGAATTAAAATAGAAAAAAATACTATTGATATGTTGTATGTTTCATTACCACTTTATAGATATGGTGGTAACATGTGCTTTTTCTTCTGAATTCACAAACACAATAACATGGTATGTTTTTATTTATTTATTTTTTCTGACAGTATGTCTTTGTTTCCAAAAGCACAGGGAACAATTTGGCTTTTATCCCATATATATAACCGTGTAAAGAAATTCTCTTATATTTGGAGGCCTAGCAAGGAACCAATATCAATGGAGATGGCTGGTTAATAAGAGGTACATTAGACCAAAATGAAATATCCAGAAATATTAATTTAAAAAAGTATGTTTTTTGGGAAAAAAACATTAATGCCCACTATTAGGAATAAAAGCCTAGCTGTTAGAGAATTTGAAATTCTGAGGATGGAATGTTTTGTTCATATGTATTTACCATTTATTCTTTTAGCCAATCCACACGTTTACTATTTACTATTTCCTGTTTTCACTAAACTCAAGCTTGGGATTTTTGCTGTACAACTCAGTTTCTCAGATACTTGTTCACTGTTTTCAAGCACATATATTTATATATCTTCTCACATTCATTTTACTGATTATCTTTCCTCCATCTGATGCAGTGTCTCTAACCATACTGACATTTTTCATCATCACAGATGGAACCCTGATACTGTTTTCATTGAAGTTGTTTTGTAGATACATATATTAATTAATTTCCTTTTTCATGAAATATCTTTTTCCATTTCTTTGCTTTTAGTCTGTGTGTGTCTTCAATCTGAAGTGGGTCTTTCATAGGCAGCATTTGTTTTTGTTTTGTTTTCTTATCCGTTCAGCCACCTTATGTCTTTTGATTAGATCACTTAAATACTTTACATTGAAAGTAATTATTTATGGGTATGTCATTATTGCCATTTTATTATTCATATTACTTATTTTTAACATTTCTTCTAATACTGATTGGTAGTGATGAACTCCTTTAACTTTTTCTTGTCTGGGACAAATGGAATCTTTTGAGACTGGCTTCTTTTAATTAGCATAATAAAATTGAAATTTACCTAAGTTGTTACCTGTATTAATTAATACACAGTTCATTTTAATTGATGAGAGTTGTATCCAGTGTGTAGATATACCAGAGTGCCTTTATCCATTCATTCCTTAAAAGACATTTGGTTAATGTGTAGTGTTTTGAAAATGTAAATAATGCTTCTATATTTGTATACAGGTTTCTACTGTGGAAATGGCACTGGTTTTTCTAAGGTAAATGTCTAGAAGTGGCACTGCTGGTCATATGATAAATGCACACATAACTTCATGGGAAACTAACAAAGTCTTTCAGAGTTTTTATACCATTTTCTCTAGTAATTAAGAGTTTAAGTTCCCACTTATCTTCATCCTTGATTTTTTTATTTAAATTTTTTTTTCAATTATATGTAGGCTTTGATAACTCGTTTGATTTAAATTTTTACTTTTTTAATTACTAAGAAAATTGATGATTTTCTAATTACTAATTTACAATTCATAAATCTGTTTTGAATTATATATTTAGATATTATACCTATTAATTTCTGTGTTGCCTGTTTTCTTATCATTATTTTTTAAAATTAAGATACAATTTATGTGCCACAAAATTTGTACTTACAAAGTATAAATTTAGTGGTTTAAAGTATTTACAAGGTTGTGACACCATTACCACAATCTAATCCCAGAATATTTTTATCACCACAAAACGAAAGCCCATACCCTACAGCTACCATTGCTCAATATCCCCAACCCCCAGCACTAGATAACCACTAATAAACTTTCAATATCTTATAGATTATTCTGAATACTTTATATAAAGGAAATCACACAACATATGCCTTTGTTTCTGTCTTATTTCACTTGGCATAGTGTTTTCAAAGTTCATCCATGTAGTAGCATGTATCATACATTATTTCTTCTACACTTAAGTAATATCAATTGCAGGTCTATTTGTACCACATTTTGTTGGTTTTGATATACATTAATGACAAATAATGTTGAGTATCTTTTTATGTTTTTATTGGTTATATATCTTCTTTGAAAAAATGTTTATTCAAAGATATCCCACTTTTTAAAAATATTGTGTTAGTTTTCGTTTTATGGTTGAGTTATGAGTTCTTTATATATTCTGAATACTTTCTACATAACATAGGATTTCCAAATATATATCACAATCTTTAGATATCTTTTTACTTCATTGATATCATTTGATTTTTTTTAAATTCTGAGTAAACTTAATTTATCTAGTTTGTTGCTTTATGTTGTCATACCTTTGAATAATGCTAAATCCAAAGTCATGAAGAATTACTCTTATGTTTACATCAAAAGCTTTGTAGTTTTAACTCTTACATTTAGATATCTGATAAATTTTGAGTTAAGTTTTGTATGGTGTCACATAGAGATCTAACTTCATTTCTTAGCATAGATATCCAGTTGTTCCAACACCATTTAGTGAAGTTTCTTTTACCCCATTGAATTTTCTTTGTACCCCCATCAAAAATAATTTGACCATAGACACATTGGTTTGTTTCTGGACTCTTAATTCTATTTTATTGAGTGATGTATTTCAGAACCGTAGTACATAGTCTTGATTACTGTAGTATTGTAGAAAGTTTCAAAACTAGTAAATGTGAGCCCTCTAGCTTTCTTCTTTTTAAGATTATTTTGGCCCTTCTGGGTCTCTTGCACATTCAATATAAATTTTAAAATAAGCTTTTCTAATTCTGTGAAAAATATAAAAGCTGTTGAAGTCTTTATAGGAATTGCATTGACTTTGTAGATTAATTTAGGAGTTATTAATTTCTTAACAATATCAAATCTTCTATCCATTAATGCAAAATGTTGTTCTATTTTTACTTTTAGTTCTTATTTTTTTAGAATAATTTGTAGTCTTCATATACAATTCTTGCTTTTCTATTAAATTTATTTTTAAGTTATTTATTTATTTTTAATGTAGTTGTATTTTATTCTTCATAATACTATTATTCATAAAAAAATTTTGTTAATTTAGTTTTTAGATTTTTTATTGCTATGTATAGAAATAGAACTGATTTTTATATATTGCCATTATATCCTGTAGCCCTACTGAATGTGTTTAGTAGTTCATATTATTTGTTTGTTGGTGGTGGATTCTTTACAACTTTCTATATACAAGACCATGGCATTCGCAAATGGTTGAGTTTTATTTCTTTTTTTTTCCAGTCTAGACGTTTTAAATTTATTTCTTCTGCCTAATTGCCCTGGGTACTACCTCCAATACAATGTTGAATAATAGAAGTTAAATGAGTGCACAAACTTGTTTTGTTTATGATGTTGGGAGGATGGATTTCACTCATTCACTATTAAGTGGGATGTTAGCTGTAGGTTTTTAAAGATTTACTTTTCAGGTTAAGGAAATTTATTTTTGTCATGAAAAGGTATTAAAATTTGTCAAATAATTTTTCTGTATCTATTCATGATCTGTCTTTAATTGGTTCATTTAGACCATTTATATTCAGATTATTGGTACAGTTGAATTAATATCTACCATAGTTTTGCTGTTTTGTATTTGTTGTCTTTGTTCTTTCCTCCTATTCTTGCTTTCCATTCCTTTTCTGCTCTTTGTGGTTTTAAATGAGTATCTTATAGAATTCCATCTTTTCTTTCTTAGCATATTGTCATATTGTTTTTTTTCTTTTTTTCTATTTTTAGTGGTTGCAATATACATTTTCATTTAATCTAAATCCACTTTTAAATAATATTATTTATTACCACTGCATGGGTAGTGTGGGTACCCATGCCTTTCTTACAAGGCAGGTCCAGTGGCAAATGATTTTCTCAATTTTTGTTTGTCTGAGATTGCCATTATTTCTTCTTTATTTTTGAAAGATAATTTCTCATGATACAGAATTCTAGTTTGGTGTTTGTTTGTTTGTTTGTTTGTTTCTCTCTCAACACTTTATATAGTTTATTCCACTCATGCTTTCTTGGTTTCTGAGGGAAAGTTGAATGTAATTATCATCTTTGCTGCTCTATAGATAAAGTATTTATTTTCCTCTGGAGTCTTTCAGGATTTTTTTCTTTATCTTTGATTTTCTATACTTTGAATATGATATGCCTAGATGTTGGTTTTTGGAGTGTTTTCCCTTCTTGGTGTTTTCTGAGATTATTGAATCTGTGGTTTGGTATCGGGCATTAATGTTGGAAAATTTCTTAGTCATTGTTGTTTTAAATATTGTTTCCATTTCTTTTTTTCTTCTTCTAGTATTTCCATTATGCATATGTTATACTATTGGTAGTTATCCCACAATCCTTTGATTTTTATCAGCCTTTTTTCTCTGTTGCTGCATCTGATGACCTTGTTGTGTCTAATAGGATCAAGCTTATGATGGGCAGTTTTTAGCAGTGTGGTCATTTGTCTTTAGTTTTCAGGTCTTGCCTTTCCACAAAGACACAAAAGTATGGCAAGAGTTGTTTATCAAAGAAATTTTCATCAGCTTTACCAGTTTATTTTCTCTGCACGTATAACTCTAAGACCAGAGGGTCTTCTGGGCTGATTGTGCACCAGGCAGGCTTGTTTGACTGCAGAACAGAGCTGCTGTAGAGCCTCTTCTCGCTGTGGGTCTTACCCACATCTGGCAACCTCTTCTGTCACCCAGTATATCTACAGGAGCAATAACTTCAAAAAAAGGAATCCACTGCCTCTAGAACCTGAAGAGGAATAATCTCTAGGTAATAAAATGTATGAAATGCCATATTGTTTTTTTATCCTGCTGACATGCTGCTGGCCACTAGACCTAAACCTGTTATAGACATGGTAGGCTGCTGAATCTTCACAGAGTTTATCTTTCACCTTTGAGGATGCATGTGCTTTCCTAGACACCCAGTGTATTAGGTACCACTTGCTTATTCTGATTGGTCAATCTAAAATCATTAATGAACTTTTTAGTGATGCTGTTGTCACTCCCAGTGGGACATTACTCTTATCTTTGATAAATAATTGTTTTGTTTTGTTTTTTTTATTTTCTGTAGAAGATAATTCTCTGATAGGTCTTCTATTCATGTGCATTATCTCCATTTCAGCAAAGTTACTTCTTTGAAACATCTGTCATGGCAATTCTGATATTTCAACTATGATCAGTGCAGGACATTCTAGTAGCAATTCTCACCATCTCCTAGGAAATTGTTAGGATGCTACATCCTATAAATTGAGAGTGTACTCTGAAATCAAAATATTCTTTCCTACCCAATTTAATATATTATTCATTTGATCAAAGACCCTCACACTTCCTTCCTCTCTACATTCACTCAGCTATTGCTCTTTTAAAGAAGTTATATCTTACAGTTCCTTTGGGAAATAATTCTTTCTTCCCTTAGGTAGGCTGGCATGGGGGCGAATTCTGAGGGGAAGCATTTTTTCCATGGAAAATAGAGGATTCTACAATATCTTCAGCACAAGATGTAGAAAAATGCTAACTTTTAGTAGGTAAGAACTGGTCATGTGAGCAGAATCAGAAGATTCAAAGAAATCTTAAAAATTAATTTCTTCAGGGCATTCATGTAGATGTTATCATCTTATGTGTTGGGAAACCAGACTTTTCAAATTAGAACCCTGCTCTTATAGGAAAATAAATAAATAAATAAAAGAGCTGCTTTTCTTAGACATTTAACCATAAATAATGTTTCACCACATGCCTCTATGTCCTGGGCTTGGTCTTAGAATTGTCCCTAAGCTCTACTGTTAAGATGTAAATGATGGGAATTTCTTCGTATGAAATTAAGAATGCCCTCTAACTTTCATATCTAGCTTTAACTGACTGGTACCCCAACTGTTTATTATCTTGCTATAGAGTCTTAACATTAGTAAACATAGTTATCTGATTCTATTTTTCTTATAACTTCTATATCTTCTCTAGATCTCAAACATTTGATATATAGCACCATCTATGGTATTCTCTTCTACCAGTGCACCCTGCCAATTCACCATCAGTAAGTATTTTAAAAGTTGGACAGCCAGAGGCGGTTTTCTAATTTCTGTCATTGATGGGAGTTATCACTTCAAATAAGATTCTCTGATAATTTGTTTTCTCAGGCAACTCTGGCATCAAAATCTTGCAGTTCTCTAGAAGCAGAAGTTAGAATAATGTTTTGGGTACCAATTATTTATCATGAATCAACAACTGTGAAGAAGGAAAAGAGGCAGGGATGGCTAATCTATCATCTAGAGTTATAAAACCTTGACCAAATCATTAAGGTCCTCTGGAGCAAGTAGGTTTCCATGTTGAAGTGAGAAGTCCAGATATTTATAACCTCATATTGCCCAGGAAATGACTTCAGATGAGATAGTCTGAAGCTGAGTGAGACCTGGAAGTGGCTGAAAATGGAGATTAAGTGCTGACTGCATTCCCCACAGCCAGGCATCAAGCTTTCCTCTGAAGAGTGATCTGGGAAGAATATTTCCTTTTCTGTCAGCCTGGCAAAAGAAGTTGCAACATGGAGATGGTTTAACTAAAATATGCTTCTAGAAACTGGGCTTAAAATATTTCCTGATATTTGCACCATACATTTAATAAAATCTTTCAAAATTCATGCAGGAAAGACATAGCTATTTCCTCAAATTGTTATGGTGTCCAAGAAGGCTAATGAATGAGAGAAAAATGAGACCAAATGATAACTGGAGCTCTTGGGTTCTGTTCTGAATTTTGAAGTTTTTTTTTTTGTCCTAATTGTTATTTAAAAAATAGTTTATTGAGAAAACGTCACACAAGTAAGGGAAACAGGGTTGGCAAGGTCAAAACCTATAACCTACAATTGGCAGAAACAAGGCACACTGGTAGTGAAATATTCATTTTGGTTATAGGTAGTAAGCTAGTAGTTAATTTAGCCTCTTGATAAAAAGACCAAGTACAAACTTCCAGGAAATGAACCAGGAAACACTAGAGAAGCTATGCATGTTGAATCTTCAGGGAATTTGTTAAGAAGTATTTTAAATACCACGATGAAGAGTTCTAAATCAGTTGAATAATTCATAATCTATTGCTTTTGGTAATATTGAGAATTAACACTAAGCAATGACTTCAGAGGTACACAAACAAGCCTGATGCTGCTGGTTGTTTCTGGATGTTCAAAGAAAAAAAAAGTATGATTGCTTAAAAATATTCTGTTCATAAAATGTGACTTGGAGAAATAAAGGTTTTTCTTCATCTTGAATTAAATTTGAGCTACAAAGCATATACAAATTGTACATTTAAATATTACAATGAATTCCCCAAACTAGAGAAGTAAATGTCTTAGAAAATGCAAAAATTTATGCTTTTTAAAAATGTATAAATTTACTAAGGAAAAGAACATAATGGAGCTTTCTGTACAGGCTCTTCCTCATTTTGCTGTTGTGTTTCTGAAAGGTACATATTTGTCTATGTAAGCTTTTAAAATTAATACAGCCATACAAAAGGGAAAAAATCAATGCTACATGTCAGCATGCATATATTATAACTGAGCTTAGAGAAAAAGCAGATATATCCTATATTGGTGTGCTATTTTTAAAGTCTTTAGCTGTTAAAATGCTATATACTTTAAGCTTTCTTTTTAATAGGACATATTTATTCTTTATTAAACTACCATTTAGATTTGAAATTCACTAAATATGACAATGTCTTTTTAAGACCTAATGACCATTTAAATTTTATAATTTTACCTCATGTGAAAACTGTAAACTCATGTTTCCTTTTAATAATAATGGTTATGACTGATGAAGTACTGTTTTGTTTTAATTTTTTAAATTACATTTGACATACATTATTATATCAGTTTTGGTGCACACTATAGTGATTAGACACACACACACATATATTTTTGGTGCACAACGTAGTATTAGACACACACACACACACACACACACACACACACACACACACACATATAAACTTACAAAGCGATCCTTGTATTAGTCTAGTACCTACCTGGTGTTATACATAGTTATTATTATGTTATTATCTATAGTCCATATTCAGTATTTTACATCCTCATAATTGTGGTTAATTATTCTTGAAGAATTTTAGTTTATTACTCTAATTTTTTTTTATTATTACTCAGTTGTCTCGTGTATTTGAGTGGGAAAATAGAATGAAGAAAAACTATTTACCCAGTGCTATTATGCTGTTTGTGCTGTGCTAAATCTTTCACCAAAATGATCACACTTATACACCCTGTGTGGTCAACATTCTTGCTTTTTATGGAAAGGAAGACTATGTGCCTCACAGAATACCCTTCTCTCCCTAAAATGAGGAATGGAGCTGTTCTCAAGTTCAAGAGGAGGGTGGACTTTCATAGATTGCAGAGATATTCATCTGAAAAAGAAAAAAAACATTCGAATAGATTCATTCCATCATTGTTGAGAGACAATTTTCGATGAGTCTTTTGCAAAAAAAGAGTAAAGGCCTTACAAAATTTTCTTCCAGACTATCTTTTCTGGACCTTTGTATCATAAGCAGTCTTGTACAGTTTCGTATGAGAGCTCCAGTTCCATCATATTCTCACTAATAGTAACGTTTAGTTGTTTTGTTTTGTTTTTTATTTTCATGCTAGAATTTCTGATTGAGGCATAGAGGTATTTCTCTGTGATTTTAATATTAATTTCCCTCATGATTAATCATTTCAACATCTTTGCAGGTACTTATTGGTATTTAGAATATCCTCTTTTGTAGAATTTCTTTCAATTTTTTGATACTTTTAAATGGCTTTTTTAAAGATGTATTTTATGTACTATGTGTAAAAACCTTTGTCAGACACACAACAAATATATTCCCCTCTTTTCGTGGCTTTTTCTTTTGCCATTTCAATAGTACATTTTAATAAGTGAACAATCATGGATTAATAAAATTTATTTTATGAATCTCTGTATTTTTGGTTTCTATTGTTCGCGTCATGAATTTCAAAAAAATCACTTTGACTTCTTTAATACCATAAAGATATTCTCCTATATTATTGTTTAGAATATTTATGGTCAATCTTGAAACAAATTTAATTTGCTTATGATACTTTTTTTAATATATAATATAATTTTATAGACATTTTGTTTTGGTGTTTGTATCTATTTTTATGACAGATTAGACTATAATTTCCTTTATTGAAATATTTGTAACAGATTTTTCTGAAAATATGCATTGTTCATACACTGAAGTGTATTCTGTTTTTTCTATACTTGAAAGAATTCATATAAATTTAATAATATTTTATTCTGTATGTTTAGGAAATTTACAAGTGAAGTAATCTACGCCTGATTTTTTTGAAGAGGTTTTTACACTCAAATTCAATTTCTTAGTAAATGTAAGATTATTTGCACATTCTCTTCTCCTATAAGTTTTATTTATTGTTTTTATTGTGTTTTGCAAGGAATTCTTTATTTCAACTATGTTCTCAATGAATTTATTCATAATTTAAAAAATTATATACTTCAATCTTTTTTAATTACTGTAAACATCTATAGAAATGCCCCTTTTCATTTGATTTAGTAATTGATTCCTTGTCTCATATATTCCTCTTGATAATATTGCTAGAGTTTTAGTAATTTTATGAGTTTTGATGAACACTGTTCAGTATCACCCAGATTCTTCTTAGAGAGTTAGCACAAATTCCTCCAGCTGCTGGGATTACTGCTGAAAGATGGAACTGGGCTATTAACCATCATTGGCCATTGCTTCAGCAGTGGAGTACTATTTTATCCAAGGTCACCAGTCTTTTCAAGAACAGCTCAATTCAATGAACAATTAATACAAAGATATAAAAATCCAGCTCTTGGAACAGGTAGGGGACAACTCTAACAGGCTGTCCTAACTCCAGAGCTCCCCATGGGTTCAACTGAAGCCTTCATTGAGATATATGGGTCTGTAGTCTAAAAATGTAGGACCTAGGGGGCTGGAACATACATTTAGAAAACAAAGAGCATATCAATGTAAGCCCTCTCCCTACGTGCATGCATTAACATAAAATAGTATAAACCTGCTTCTCCGATAAATCACAAAACCAAGGAAGAAACAATGCTATAAGCCAAGTGAGGTAAAAATAGTAAAATTACTGTGATAGGAAGTAGAAGGGATTGAAAGGCTCAGGGAAATGAAGATGTTGAGTGGATTCCTGAAGGCCAGCAAACACCATGTGACTTTGTCCCACAGGAGGGTTCAGATGATATATTTATCACTTACCAGGGCGACAAGCAGTGTGCTGCTGAAGGGGTACCAGCATCACGAAGAAGTCTCTGTGGTACCTTAGCTCTACAGGCTAGCATTGATGGTTGGAGATGACATTGGAGATTGGGGCCCATTAATAGTGACACAGTAACTATAATAAAGTAATAATATATATTAGTAATGGAAGTGCAGACTCCAAACTATAAAGAATAGGTTGTATCATTTAACTTGGAAACCAAGTATCATTTAACTTAGAAACCAAGTGAATTTATCAAAGTAATTGGTATAGTAAAGCTTTTCTCAGTCACTTAGCCTCTCTTCTGTATTCACCTTTGTTTTTTCTTATGTTTCAAACTGGATATTTTCTACTGCCCATTGTCTCATTTACCTATACTACACTCTGTTCCTTTGTTTCTAATATTCTTTCAAACTTAAGTTTTAATTTATGAATTTTAATTTTTTTCAGTTTTAGAATTTTCACTCGATTCTACTTTTCTAGTCAATTATTATTTTCATTGATTTTCTTTTAATAATAACTATTTTAACATCTGTATTGTAAAAGTACAACATACAAAAGCATCTAGTTCTGCATCTATTGCACCTTTCTCCTATGGAATTTTGGTCATATCATTCTGTTTCTTGTCATGACTAAACAAATTTGATGTTGGGTTTGGTTTATAAAAAATTACAGAATTTTGGAGGATATTATTATTCTTTAATTTTCCTGTCAGGCAATTAGAATACAGGCAAATTAGCTCGCTATGTTCAAGACTGAATTTCAGACTGGCAAGGCTCATGTTATATCTAGTTTGCCTTAATTTCTTAGATATGAAATTTTAGCGGTAGCATTGGAAAGTTTGTGTTTTTACTAGAGCCCCACTCCTTGGCATGCCCTTATCTCTACGTCTTCCTTGGTGATAGGACAACGAAAATTTTAGTTTAGATTTTTAGTACTTTAGCCAATTGCTTTCTATATTGTATTTCTGCCTCTAACTTAACACCTGATAGCTTAGGTCTCAGCAAAAACTTGGAAAAACAATTGCATCCATAATGATATCATTTGATATCATTTTTTCCCTAAGGATTTAGTTTCTCAAATCCTGGATGAGTCAGTAGACTTGCTGTGAGCATTTTTCCATCCTTGTCTAGTGTGATGGCTGCAATTTTCAGGCTGCTGCTGTTTGTCAGATCTCTTTTGCCCCAGATTGTGAATGGAAAAAAAATGCCTTTATGGGAGAAGAAAAATAAGCAATGGTAAACATAGGACTCACTTCTATGGATTTATCTGACCTTCAAAATCTTCATTCTAAAGCCTACATCTGCAATGCCTTTCCAGCTTTTACAATTGTTCATTGTGGAAGAACTTTATCACATTTAGTAAAGATATCTCAAAATCCAAATATTGTAAAAAGTCATTTTTTCTTTATAATTATTTTATTGCCAAAAATATTTTGTCACTCTCTTCTACTCTTCATTAATACTGATGTTTAGCATTTTTCACATTTCTTCAAAGTAGTAATATATCTTTACCCAGTTTTCCTCTTCGTGCTCAATCCCCATTTTCTGTAGCACTTTTGTGGATAGGGTACATATCTTATACCTCCTGACACTGAACATACCTCTTGCCTCATACCTGAATGAACATTGCTAGTGTTATTGAACAAGAGCTGTTCTGTTTTAAGGAGTATATTTATGCTCCTGATACAATTCTTTATGTTTATAGCTATACTATAGATGATAAGATGAAAATGTCATTAGCTGTTTAATTTGTCCTACCTAGTTATTCTCTATAATAATTCGAGAGTATTACTTTATTCTAGTTGTTATACTTACAAAAAGATCCAGTTCACGCCAATAAACATAAAGACAATAAAACAGCACTTCTCATGTTTTAGTAATTCTGTTTTATGATCTTTAAAAATGTTATGTTTTAAGAGAAGAAAGGTTTATGATATATATATATATATATATATATATTATATAAGGGGTTGATTATTCATTGTTGAAAATCGTATCAGTGAATTAGAAATTTAAAACTCTCTTCACAAATACAGTAATTCATTTTAACACGATCAATTTAGCATCTTAAAATATATGAATATGCATTTAAGTACGAATATTTGCATCTTTTCTGTTTAAACGATTGACAGAAAAGGTACTTTTTTGAGAATAAGAACAGTTCCTTCTCTCATACATATGTCACATAATAAATGTGTTAAGAAAAGTGAAAATATATTTGTCTTTCCCTTTCTTGGTAATTTTTTCCTAGGATATCACTGCAGATACATGGATAAATTTGACGTCTTTAAAAAAAAAAGAAGATAAATAATCATCATTTCTGTCTCTTTGGTATTTTCTATTTTATTACTCGATTCAGACTTTAATGTAGATTTAAAAATCATATCAATTATAGTAGTAAGTATTACGACAAACTCGTTTGAGGTAAAATTATTTCTTCCATCTAACAGGTTGCTATTTTTTATATTATGTAATGACACCCTCTATTCCACTAATAACTAATTAGCATGAGATATCTAAGCTATGGATAGCATGCTATATGTTGAACAATATATTGAGCAAAATAAATAAATAAATAATTGAATCAATTACTTTACTTTTCTTGAGTTATAAAAAAAACTACTGAGGTAAAAACACTATTGATATAAAGACTGATAGTGGATAGGTGGCAAGAAGCCGTGAGGGTAGTGTGGGTCAGAGGAGGTTGGAGTAAAGTTGTAATTTTAAGATCTCCTGGAAACTATAAGAAAGTAGGAACTATGAGTAAAAAGAAAATATGGTGTAGAGAAAATTTACATAAAATATAAAAAGCGAGGTGGCACATTGAACCCATGCCCAAAGTAAGGCAAAAATATCATGAGAGAGAAAGAAAAAAAGTTGTATAAGAGTAAAATTAATTCCTAAATCTTCTTTAGTTCCCATAAACTTCTCTTTTCTTAAGGTTGTATAAGTCAGAGGCCCCCAACCTTCTTGGCACCAGGAAACAGGGCACCTATGAGAATCTAATGCCTAATGATCTGAGACAGAGCTGAGGTGGTGATGCTGGCACTGAGGAGAGTCTACAAATACAGATGAAGCTTCCTTTGCTGGCCTACCACTCACCTCCTGCTGTGAGGGCCAGTTTCCAACAGATCAAGGACCTGTACAAGTCCACAGTCTTGGGGTTGGGAGACCCCTGGAATAGGTGATTACTTCATGTCCTCAAATAATCTATATAAAATGTTATATTTTTAAACAACATTAATGGTTCTATTCAAATAAATAAATATGATAATTTTTATGTTGAGATGCTGAAGGTTTGTGCCTTTCTCAGCTCTCCCCATCAAGAGAGATGTTTACATATCAACACATCCCAGTAACTAATGATTGAATTTCTGTTACCTTAAGAATCCACGACTGTGCTTTCTGAAAAAAGGAATCTTGTCACTTAAAAGAGTTTCTGTGTGAAAGTGTTCTGACACTAATAATAATTATCAGGAGCAAACAATATAAATATTTCTTTATAGAAGATGGGAAACTCAGTAGGCACTATCTAACACCATCTTTGAAATTCAAAAACAATTTTAAATAGAAAGAGACTTTAACATAGAAAGGCCCAAGAATGTCTCTTATGCTTTAGAGTCAAATTCAGTAGGATCCAGTGTTTATCAATTACTGGTTCACAATAGTATTTAACTACTGTGTTAGTGAAGATGCTATTGCACCAAAGAAAGAATTGGCAAATATATCTTCTTATGTTAGAAATTCTTCAAGAATAATCTCACTTTCATTTATAAGGAACAGATTACTTTAAGAAATAGTAGATGAACCATCAGATATACACTCAGGAAAAAACAAAGCACAAGGGACAGTCATGCAAACACATATAACATGAATTCAGAAAAATAAGCAGTCTCGATCCATGTGCCAAACATTTTCATCAGTTTAATACTAATTAAGAAACAGAATTCTAACAATTACAATTCCACAAAAATAGTCTTAGAAACCTCTAAAATTTGAGATCTATTTTTTTCTTGCCTGATGCCATGTAAATGAGAAAGTTAGTTTTGCGCTGCCTGCAGACACTTCTTGTACTTCACGCATTTCTCCTGTCTACTCAGAATAAAACCTCTTCTATACAGTTTAGAGCAACTTATGTTCTACTTTCTAAAAACCTTCACTATCATCACTCCAAACTTTCCTCAATATACTGCCAAAATGTCAGAGGACTTATTGTATTGCATGTGTGTGTGTGTGGTTTTTTTTTTGGTTTATGATGTTTTTAAATCTTAAAAAAAAAAATCTTTCTGACTGGGAGGAGACTGCACCTCCTTAGTCTAGCCAATTCCTAGACATAGCAAAGAGCCCAGATAGGAGCATGATATGCAAACTAACCAAATAAGAGCCATACCTCTTCTATCTGGTCTGTGTACCTTAAATAATCCCAAAACCAGCTGCCAGCAGCTGGAGACCACGCCTATAGCCCAAAGCTCACTGAAGGAATTATTCAAAGTAGTCAATACTACACTATTCACTATGCCTCAAAGAAAAGCCAATAATGGCTGCTTTAATCACCCCAATAATATAGATAGATAGATAGATAGATAGATAGATAGATAGATAGATAGATGATATTGTTTCTATTATTATAAACAAATAAATAAAAGTAAAAAAGATTGTTTGAAATGGTATAAAGTTCACAATATTTGGATAGAAAAATCTGAAGTATATAATTGCCTCTTTCAAAGTGTGTGAAAGTTTCTAGTTATTTATGAGTATTTGAAGTTATTTTCTTCATTTCTTGTTAATTGCCTGTGACAGCCAAGAGTTAAAGTGTGGGTATTCCATTATATAATGTAGGAGAACAGCTGCAACACAGTCTGCTTCTGCCTGTGCTCTTGACAATGTGTCTCCTAATGCCCTAAAAACAGCTTCTCCCTGCGTGCCTGCTACTTCACACTTCCAGGCTCCAGCAATTGGCCTACTGAAATATTCAAGCGCCACACTGAGGAAAAGCCGTTTCCACCCATCGCAAAGAGATAGCAAGACAAATATAAGTGAGGACAGAAACACAAAACAAATTATTGATAGTCATGACTGCCCTGGTTTCTCGAGAACACAACCAAAAAAAGGTACCTTTTCGAAGAAATTCATATCAATTCGTACGTAAGATTGATCTAGGAAGAATTTTCAAGGTAGTCAAAGAAAAAAAGGTGTTATAGAAAAGTCGAAAGAACTAGTGCAAGGACGAAGCTGGTAAAAAGTAAATTTAACTCCAGTAATTTACCTGCTAAAATTATGAATGTCAATGATAGAAAAATCTCTGAATGTATTTTGTTCTGCTTGTCCCTTGGGAACTTTCTGATTAGCCCCTAAAATAGATGAAAAGTTTTTTTCTAGACAAGTTTCACGTGACTCGATCCAGGGATCTCACTTCGCCAACATAAATTCTCCCACACATTAATATCAGAATCAGTATTTGCAATGTGCCTCCCACTAATGAGAACCAGTAGTTCATGAAATAATTTCCCTGGGCAAAGCCTTGTGCCCACCATCTTTAGTCATTTAAACCTGGTTAGACAAAATTCTCATTCTTAATAACATAGAAAAACATACTGCTTGTTGAAGTATGATGAGCTCTGTGACCCCAAGTGTCTGTCCTTTTTAGAGACCGTATAAACAAAACACAAATGAACAAATAAATCTTGATACAAGATTCTCGAATCTTCTCGAAGGCAGTAAATAGAAACAAAGGAATAATGGATGGAAACTTTTACATATCTTATTTTTGCACAACTATTTATATATTTGTCATACATTAGAGAAGTGATGAAACTAATAAAAAAAATTTAGGTGTATAGAATTCTTCTGTCCAAACACTTTCACTAGTAATGAAGAAATGGGTTAAAATATGCTAATTGATGTGTTTATGAAAATGAGTCTCAGGAGAGAGTGAAAATTTGATCAATTACTTGAAATAAAGATCTCAGCACAAAAGAGGAAGCAGAAAACACTACATTTAAATAAAATTTTTAAAAATATAAAGTGTAAAACCGAAAAAATTAAATGGGGCCAGAGAGCTGTGAATAAAAAAGTTAATTTTCAACAATAATAGCCAGAGGCACAAAATGCAAACGATAGCACTACAGTTTTAATAATATTTAAATATTTACTAAACTTTTAAGTTTTTAGAATGCAACATCAGAAAATATAACTAAGCTGTTTATAATTTAATTAAGAGACTGTATCACAGAAGAAAATAGCTAATGAATCTGAAATAATTATCTGGAAGAATATGAGAAAAGAGGAAATTTTACTCACTCATGGAAAAATGAAATGATGAGAGAAACTTAATTCATATAAAAAAAATGACCTGGCTTTGCTTACATCTGCCTTTCTCTAAGAATTGTACTCATTTTAATTTAAATCTCTCTTATTGATCCAACTCCTTTTTTTTTAGCATAGCACTTTTTGTGGTCAAGTTTTTTTTTTTCTTTAGAGTACTTTTCTCTTACATGTAAAATTACTTGCAATTTGTATATCCGTTTTCTTTTAAAGTATTTTTGTTTGTTTGTTTACAGTTTTGGGCTATTTAAAGAAAACTACTGTTCATGGTTGTACAGATATTTTTCTGGGCAAATGGATTTGATATGTTTCTTAAAACAGAAGAGCCAAGACAGTGTAGGCCTCTGTATAACTTTATAAGAAGCTACCAATTTGGTTGTGCATTTTACACTTACATCAGCCAATATGTAAGTGTCCATTAATATTTTATGTTAACATTTGATTTCAGTGATAAAGGGTAATATGTATAAATTAGACTTCAAAAATTTTCAAAATATTTGGTTATCATTAGAAGATACTATTAAGACATTGAAAATGCATGAGTGCCACAGTCAGCCTGAAAATATTTGCAGTGCAAATATCACAAAGGACTTAATATGTATAAAGACCTCTTGAATATCGATAAGAAGACAAAGAATCCAATTTAATGGGAAAAAATGATATATAAATGACAAATAAGTACGTTGAAGTCCTCATCATTGGGCAACAGTGGAAAAACAAAGTAAAATTAAAATGAGATGAAAATATATATGCACTAGAAGACTAACATTAAAAAGACTGTACAAATTAGTTTTAAGATTTAAATAACAAACATAAAGTTTTATTTTTTGTAAATGTACATATATTATGTTATTTTCAGTGATTTAAAAAATAACTTCAGAATAGATATATTCTATAAATATAAATCTACCAATCTAATGAACTATTTGTCTATAAAATAAATATTATTCCACAATTAGCTAATATTAATTCTGAGCCCCCTTTCACTTTTAGAAATTTGCAAATCTGTGTAATAAATTAGATCACAATGTTAATGTAAGATTATTTTGTAATGATCTAGGGATTGAACTCTGCCATCCTGACGGGAGTATAAACATTTTAAGATATCCTCTCTATTTCATAAAAGTCACTCTTTGATTTAATGGTTAGCGCTGGGTTCAGTCTCCAATTTGTTTACAACGAGATTAACTTCTTGGGTGATTCTGTCTGATATCCTCAGGAAAATCTCCCATCAAGAGAAAGAAGCATTCTAATGCATGATCCTCAATTTGTTGTGCCTTATGGCAATTATCGTTGCTTCTCATGGGGCTCTCACTCCTGTGTGATGCTGATTGCTACTGAATGAATATTAATTAAAGAGCCGTTTCCAGAGCATAATCCATCTAGCAAGTAGGGTTGTTATTTTTCAGTAACCTATACCTTTGTCTCATCTTTTTACTTGTTTTGGGAACAGCTCAGTGTCTTCCATTTATGCCATATCTAGCCAAAGGCTTTGAAGATATCAATATCTACATTTCTTGATTTGTGATTTTTCCTCACAAATCAAATTCCCTCAATAATTAAATCTTGACTATCATTCGGTTTGGTTTACGTAGGTCAATCGTGAATAAAGTGTTCTTATTCATGTGATTATTTTTAGAAAAATCATATTATACAAAATTATTGCAATTGCTTAGGGAAAATTTGACTTCTCTAATATGTACTTAACTTATTTTTGTAGTGAAACTAATTTTTATTAGACTGTTTCTAAGTTTGTGTTATTGCTATATTTTTATATCTGCATGTAAACACTAAAAACAGATTCAAAAGCAAATGCTATTAATAACTACTTAATTATAATAATACCTTCTTTAGATAATATGAATTATTTTGAACTATAAAAAGGAGAATTTTCTAAAAAAGTACTTGTATAGAAATGTAGAAACACTTTGACTTCTCTTTGATTCCGTAGAAATACATTTTTATTTAATTTAACATGGATCTGATATGAATAATATTTAAAATCAATATGGTTTTTGTTTAAAGACTGATTACTTTTTGTTTTATTTGTCACTTCCCACCTATGTTGTTTTATTTTTAAATTTAATCTTTTGCTTTTTCTTGGTTTTGTAGACAATGTTTTACATATTTCTTTAGACTTTAATAATAGCAATCTGAAAAATTAATTGTATTTTATGAAGGTTTTACATATAAAGAAAACCTTGTATAGATAATAGATATAACAGCCTATATCCCTAAGAGCTCATTAGTCAGGGATTATTAGCCATTTGCTCTTTGCACCTTAGTTTCCTTAATTTGTTTTGACTATAGTATTAGTATTTTGACCTCTTTTCTTATTTTACTTTCACGTTGATATCTTTTGTTCTATATACTTATTCATTTTTGAAAATATTTTAATCTAAATTAACTTTAAGCTAGCAGTTCACAATATGTTCATCTCAGGGGGTCATAGTCCTACTTCCCCCCTCAGTGAGAATCAGCATCTTATCCTATAATTGATAAACTCTGATTAGAAACAAAACATGTTTTGTCAACATTTATTTTCATGTACAAAGCAAATGCTTTTGTGTCTCTCAAAAATAATACTCTGGAACTTTAGCAACCCATCTTATTTGTGCTTCAAATTTTTACATAGCTTGAATGAGAAAATGCTAAACCTTGAATTTACTTGAGTACTTTAATTGTTTTTAACTTACCTAAATCAAATGCATAGTTAAACCTAAGCATCCTAAAATAAACAAATAGATTTGACGATGATGTCTCCCCCTAATTTTTCCCTTTTTTTAAGTATAAGAATTCTTTCTATAATTTTATGATATTGATTGTTTACAATAATAAAGAACAAATAAGTAGCATTTTGTTAAAGATGCAGTGAAAGTTTTCATCTCTCAAATAGGTACTTGCGCTAAAAAAATATACAAGCAGCTCATCCAAAGCAATTGTTACTAGGCACATCAGAGACCCAATATATATATAAATTGTAAAGGCTTCATTTAAATGATTTCTTTCCACCACTGGCCTGACAAAGTTGTTTCTACTGTTAATTAATTAGATTAACCAGTATAGTTTTAAAAAATTTTCCATGCTTCCACATGGAGTTGTATTAATTCAAGTAGAATACAACCCTATGAAGATTTTAAACAGTGTTATTTTCAAAATCTAACAAACAAAATTTCCAGTTTGGGAAAGGAGAAAATTAAAACATAAAGTAGATATTATTTTTATTCAAGATCTCTGGAGAAAGTAGAATGTATGGTTACTCCGATTCCATTGTGTTACTGAGTCATGGTGTGGCCTAAATCTGATATGAGTGAGTTTTAGTTATGTTGTACTTCTGATTAATATAATAAAAAGAATATGAATATACTGTTAGTTTATAGAGCAGAAGGAAACCAGAAGAAGACTTGGCATGCGTTCCCTGTAGGAAAGTGACTGTCACCATTTCTGTTATTGCTATTATTGTTGTTTCGTGCGTGTGTGTGTGTGTGTGTGTGTGTGTGTGTGTGTGTGTGTGTGGTTGTATGAATGACTTTTATTCATTTTGAGACAAGAATAGTTTCATAATATACAAAAGGAAGAGTTATTTACAAACAAGTTTACCTGCACTAATTAGTGGTGGCATATGCCGACAAATTATTTTTACTGATTACTGCATAGAGAATGTGGACAACGAATGGAAGAATTGAAAACTAATTCCCACACAGCCTTTGTATCAATATATATCTATATCTATATCTATATCTATATCTATATCTATATCTATATCTATATCTATATCTATATTACATACCAAACATTACATACCAAAACTCTCTCTCTCTCTTTATATCTATATCTATATCTATATCTATATAGATATAGATATATGGTATGTAATGTTTAAACAATTTGTTTAAATACTAAATAGGATTTTTTTTCTCTGATTAATTAAAAGAAAACAAAACTTAAAAAATGTATTTTTTAGGCTGAAATATCTGACAAAATAGTTTCACAAATAACACTTTTCTGTGTAGGATGATGACCAGGACTTTTTTTCAAACAGCACTTTTTTATGTTTTAATTTCTATTAAAATATATTCAGATCACATGTGAAAAAAAAAAAACTTGCTTAGCATTCAGGAAACCTGCTGCACTGTGACAAGCGAAAGGAAAGGGAGGGCCTGGACTTTTAACCAAGTGGTTGATGATATGCTCGCGTCTTTATTTGTCCTTGCTCAGGACCTGAATACTGATGATCTGAAAAACGGATCCTTTTGTACTTCAGTGTTTTTGAAGAGTCGTTTAGGAAAGTCTTTCATTATATAATCACTACTTATGCAGCATGAGATGTCCTTTTCTCACGTATTTTTTGTGTCTGAAGCATTTTATGGAATTTTCATTCTTCAAGAATAGTGAAGTAAAACTTTTATTATTTCTCTTTTGAATTGGGGAGTATCATCCTTGCAGTTCAGGTGAGGAACTTTCGATAAAGAAACTAGAAATAATATTTCTTACTTCAGAAATTCCTGCAGCTGGAGATGTATAATTTAATATGACTAAAGTTTTCTCATTCATTACACGGTAAAAAATGATTATTAAATAATTAGTGTGTCCTAGCCCTGAGACATGTTCAGAAGAGGATATAATATATAATTTAATAATAATGAATTACTCACTTGCAATGTGGACAGCACTGTAGTCAATGATGTGTACATGGGAGTTCCTTCAAAAATACCTTTTGGGAGAGCATTACCTGCTGGCCTGAAGGAATCGCTCTCTATTTTCTCCTTGGTAAGAGAGAAAAAGCAGAAACTGTAACCCAAGGAAACTGCATTATAACTGCACAGCATCAGTATATTTTTCTCATGCAGTCTTGCTAAAGGGAAGATTATTCTATTCGAACACTATTTATGACACTATTGGCGAGTAGGAGAGAAGTTCAATTCTGCAAGACTTAAAAGAATTACTGAGAATTTAATCTAAGAATTTCTGAAATTGATCTCCAGTTATTCTACAAAGGCTTATTTTCCCCACTAAACAACATTTATTATTAAACATTTTCATTAAAATTAAAAAGATTAAACTGAACTATTTATAATTTGAATAGAAGTATTGAGTAGCATATTGGCCCTCTCCATGAAAAATACACAGTGTAGCCAATCACCAGTAGAATAAGGTTCACTATTCCCAGGCTTGGTTTCAGAGCAGAATACAATTTGTCACACTACGTTGATCCTATATCATACTCCTTTGTTTCCTGACAGAGCTTCTTCACTTTAATGAATCTAACTAAAATGAAATACTGAATCTCACTATTAAGTTTAGTTATGCCAGTTTTCCTACCTGAATTATCCTCATCGAATTTTCTCAGTAATTTATAAAAACTCATTGTTTTAAATTATAATATTTTGTTAAATATTGAAGTTATTAAATAGGTAGGTGTCGAATTATTTAATATTGTGTTGGTATACACCCATATATTAATATTAAATCAGATACTAGAGTGAAAGATGCAAAATATAGCAGTGTATTCATGGCCCAGCTTAAGGCAAAACACATTTTAATCAGAGAGAGTCTGCGTGTTACACTAGATCAAATTCCATCCTCTACCTCATCAGAGAAAACTGTTCTTCTGTATTTACTATTATATCATGTTTCTTTAGGATTTCACCACATATACTTATATCCTAAACAGTAGAACATTTAATTTCACATTTTTGAAATTAGATCATTAGAATTATAGTATATATGAACTCTGAAACTTCGATTTTGATTAATATTATACTCCTGAGATTAATCAATATTGCCTCATGAAGCAATAATTCATTCTATATAGTAGCTTCTATATAACTACTTTTCAATCTATTTTTCTATACTTTTGTTGATGAATATTTTAGTGACTATGTTTTTTGTATTTAAAAATAACTTGTTTCATTAACTTTTTTTTTTTTTTTGGTCCATTGCATACATAGAATTTATTCTCTGGAATAAACATAGCTATAGAATTAGTGAGTTATAAGGTATTTGATTTTTAACATTACTATATAATGCTAGAATAATTTCCAAAGCAGATTTATTAAAATATACCACATTCTGCAATGAATAATATTTATTGTTTCTTTACATTGTCACAAGCATTGAAGTTTATTAGTCTTCTAAAATATTTGCCATGCTGGTATGCATTGAATGGGGCTTACTTTGTAGTTCCTGAATAACTGGATAATGTTAAATGTCTTTTCAGGTTTATAGGTCATATAGGTTTTTACTTTTAGGATACTCCTGTTCAAATATTTGCCCATTTTCTTAGCATGAGGTATTGATTTTCTTCATGGGTTTCTATACATATTGAATTATCTTCTGATTTGTACAACCAGATATACTTAATTTCAGTGTAGTTAAATTTCTCACAAATATTTTTCACTGTGACCTGAGGCTTTGTCATAAATCAGGAGTTTAATTGTTTTTTATGGGTTTGTTTTTAATGCCTTCATCAAGTTTTCTTTTTTCTACACATAGAATAGTTCTCAATATAGTTTTATATTTATGTTTGATATTTGATAAGCTATATTTCTTTCAATATCTTGTTTATGTTCTTTTTAAATATTTTGGTTGCTCAAGGGTATTTTTTTCCCTTTATATATGGAGAATTACCTTTTAAGTTTTCCTGTGACCTGTGCTATTTTCACTGGATTTGTATAGAAACTATTATGAATGTTGAGAAAATACAAATATTTATTAAATTAGAACCTGCAGTGCAAGATCTGATATAGTTTTCCATTTATTAGATAACTTTAATTAATGTCACAAAATATAATCAAATTATCTTTGGATGACAATTTTATAAATTTTTATGATTTTATATCATTTATTGGCCTTTATTGATTTAATATATTAGATAAAATTTCCAGGAGAATATTGAATAAAAGTGATCATATTAAGCATCTTTCATTTCCAAATCAGGGAAAAATCTCAATATTTTAAGTATTAGATTTTCTATAGACTTTGGTTAATGCATTATCAGAATAAAAAAAATATTTTCTATTTCTAGTTTGCAGAGATTATTTTAGTCATGTATGACTGTTGAATTTTTTCAAATGAACTCTATACATCTACTGAGGTGATTGTTTTTTTTTTCTTTTGTTAACTTTGAATTCTGCTGAGGCAATATTTCATCATATTGAAAATATATGTCCATTGTCTTCTAATTTACATTATTATTTCTGATAAGTTTTGGTGGGCAGACTCTATGGTGGGCCACAATTTATCCACACCTCATGGTACTCTTTATGTTCTCCTCGCCAGACCTCATAACTCTTGAGTATAGGCAAGACTTGTGACTTGCTTCTAATCAATAGAATTTGATTTAAAAAATTACCACATCCATGATTATATTACATGAGATTACAGTGTCAGCCTTGTGAGCTGACTCTCTCCTTCACTAACTTAAAAGAAGCAAGCTGCCATACTAGAGGCTGCTCTGTGGGCAGGATCCTAAGGCAGCCTCAGGCCCTCAGTCAGATACTGAGATGTTTGGAAACCTCAGTGCTGCCAACCAACCACACACACTTGTAAGTGAGTCCTTCCCCAGTTGTACCTTCAAATGAGTGCACACACCTGCCTGACACCGTCATTGTAGAATGAAGACCAACTAAGTTGGTCTCGCAGAAGACCAACTAAGCCATATCTGGACTTCTCGTCCACTGTGATATAATAATGTGTATTGTTTTTTAGTTGCTGAGTTTGTGGTACTATTCTCTTGCAACAATATATGAAATACCTATTTTTAATATTTGGAAGTAGAGTTCTTTGGTAAATGTGAAACTATGTGAAAATGGCTTTAGACCTGGACCATATACTGAGGCTGATAGAATTTTGATTATATGATATATAAAGACTAATTTGTCTTCATCTGGCTATTATTATTGAAAATCTGTACTTTAAGGATGCTGTCAATGAAGATGCAAAAAGAAGTGAAGAATATATTATTGGAAACAGGTGTTTTCAACATGTAGTGGCAGAAAACAGCGAAAGTGTTGCTTATGGTTAGGTATAAGGCAAAATATGTAAGTGATAAACTTGTTTAGGTAACCAAAAAGATTTTTCAGGCAAAGTATTAACTCTGCTATTTGGTTTCTTCATGATGCTTATAGTAAAATACAATTAAAGATAATTAATTAGAAGAATCAACTATTCAAAAGGAAGCATGGGTTGATTCTCAGCCTCTTCCAATTCACAGGAGATCCAAAAGTTATTTGAGAAAACTGTTTCAGTGAAAATCCTGTCAACTTGGTGAAAGAGACAGAATACAAAGGGCAAAGAGTTCTTTGGTAACCCCAAAACCCTATCTTCAGGCAGCAGGCTGATAAAACTACTCAGCTGTGAACATGTGATACATTTCATTAAATGGGACTCACAGGATAGAAACCAGAGTTCAGAAGGCAGAGCTAAAAGCTCCCGAGAAGTATTCCTAGGATTTAAAATCTAATCAAGGAAGTCTCGATATTTGTCAAATTGGATTTGAGAATGGCTTTATACCACCGGTTATCTCAGACCTCCAAATCTAACTCCTTTTAAACTTTTCGTAGCTGTTATCCAATACCTATCTCAACATTGTATGTTGGGTATAAATGTGGAAACAGATGGTAGTCTACAGTAGATCTACCCTAAGACATCCTCATATAATATCTACTCTAAGACATTCTCATATAATATCCATTTCTTGAATGTGAATAAGACCAATGGCTTGCCTCTCACCAAAATAATATTTATTTAATTAGTTTTTTCCCCAAATTACAACTTTTCATCTAAGTCCTATTTTCTACTAAGCCCAGCTATTCATTTCTAATTTAATTTTTTAATTGGAGAATTCTTGTTTATTTTCAAATCTACTTGTTTATTTTTAAAGCCATTTGTTATTTGCATATTCAGTCCAATATTTTGTTTCCTTACACACAATAACTAATTTATTTTATTTCTTGACATCCAATATTCAAAGCGGGCATAGCAGTAATGATTAGCCTCTTTATTAGTGTGTTCTTGTTCTCATTTATGCTTCTTGGTTTCTTTATGTTTTTGAGCTCCTACTCCTTAGAAAGTTACATGTGGGTTTTGTGGAAATTTAAGTTGCAATTTGTTTTCTTAGCAAACATGTGTGATTGCTTCTGGCAGATATTTGTGAACAATATAATTCCCATTACTATTTTACAATGTATTCATGACTTGAAATTTTAATAACAAACAAGGTGATTTGTATTAGGGCTGAGAACTTGGCTGGGGCTTGCTTTTGTTTACTAAATCTCCAAAGAGAATTTCTTGTCCATTTATTCTGCCTAAAAAATACTGCTAAATGGATAAGAAAGTCTCTCTGAAATATTCTCAGTAGTGGGCAAGATTATTTAAAATTTACACATAAATTATTAACATGGGTTATAGGACATAATTTTCTTTTTAATGTAAGAGTTTTCTCTGAGACCATAACAACAACAACAACAAAACTTGAATTTACTCACTTCCACAAATGCCTTCAAGATAAATGCAAATCTCTATGTAGTCTCCCCACTCTGGGTTTCTGCTTTCACTTAATGTTTAGCCTCAGAGTATTAACTATGAATTTGAATGAGTGTTTATCAAGACATTTTAGCATTGTTTGTATATGTTTTTAGAGGAATGGGTTGATTAGGATAATAAATCAGGGAACCTGCTGGAAACAAAATTTCCTCCTAGTTTTTCATAACTTTATTTTTCCTTCACATTTTTTGTGACTCAAGTCCCAGGTTGTCTGATCATCTTTCATGTTTATACAGAACTTAACGGTCTAAAACACTGTTATTAACTGAATTGTGTAGGCCCAAATTCATAATTCTTAATCTGACTGTATTTGAAGATAAGGCCTATAAATAGGTAATTAAGGTTAAATGAGGTCATAAGGGTGGAGCCTTGATCCAATAGGATTTTTGTCTTTGTAAGAAAATACATCAGAGCACATACTGTCACTCTCCCTACACCGGGAGAGGACACAGTGAAAAAGTGTCCTTGTCCATGCCAGGAAGAAAGCTCTAGTCAGAGACCAGATTGACCGGCACCTTGATCTTGGACTTTCCAGTCTCCAAAATCAGGAGAAATAAATCTCTGTTGTTTGAGCCACACAGACTCTGATATTCATTATGACAGTGTGAGTAGGCAGAGATTTCAATCCTTGGAGTGCAGTCCTGCTGTAAAAAATACTAAACATAGAAGTGGCTTTGGGACTGGGGAAAGGGTAGAAGCTAGAAGAGTTTTGAGGTGTATATTAGAAATATAGATGTGAGGGCAATTCTAATATGGCTTCATATGCAAATGAGAAACATGTTATTGGAAAGTGAGGGAAAGGCAGCCCTTGTCATAAAGTAGCAAATAACGCAACTAAACAGTGTTCTAGTGTTTTGTGGAAGGTAAAACTTGTAAGCAATGAAGCTGGATATTAGCTGGGAGATTTCTAAGGAAAGTTTTGAAAAAGAAGCTGGGTTCCTCTTGACTGCTTATAGTACAGTTCAACATGAAAGGAGAGAGAGAAATTGAAGAAGAAATTGTTAAGCATAAAGGAACCAGAACATCCACCACTATGGTATGGTAGTACATTCGCTATAATCCATGAACCTATTCTGATACATTATTATAATCACGCAACACTTATAGTTTACACTGAAGTTCATTCTTGGTGTTGTATATTGTATGGACTTCGACAAAGGTATAATGATATGTATCCACCATTGCAGTGTAATACTGAATAATTTCATTACCTTATAAATTCTCTGTATTCTACTCCTCCCACCTGCTACCTTCTGTCACCATAGTTTTGCCTTTTTCCAGAATGCCATTTTGGAATTATACAGTATGTATCATTTTCAGATTAGCTTCTTTCACTTAATATGCATTTATGTTTTCTCCATGTTTTTTCATTGATTGATAGCTTCTTTCTTTTTTATCACTGAGTAATATTCTATTATCTAAAGGTACCAACCTTTATTTATCTATTCAGCTACTAAAGGATTTCTTGGCTGCCTTCAAGTTTTGTCAATCATGAATAAAGCCATTCTACACACCCATGTTTAGGTTTTTGTATAGACATAAACTTAAATTTATTTTAGTACATTTCAAGAGCACAATTGCTGGATAATATGATAAGTGTACATTTCGTTTTATAAAAACTGCCATAATATCTCACAAAGTGTCTGTGCCAATTCTCAGTAATGAATGAGAGTTCCTGTAGCTCCACATCCTTCTCAGCTCTTGGTGTCATCGGTGTTTCAGATTTTAACTAGTCTAATAGTTGTGTAATGGTAACTCATTGTTATTTCAATTCGGAATTTCCTAATGACCAGATGATGTTGTGTACCTTTTCATATATGTTTTGCCATCTATATAATGAGATGTTGGTTAAGGTCTTTTACTCATTTTTTAAATCTAGTTGTTAATATTCTTATTGAGTTTTAAGAGCTTATATATATATATATATATATATATATATATATATATATATATGTATGTATGTATGTATAGTAGTCCTTTGTCGGGTATATCTTTTGCAAGCACTTCCTCTGTTGCTTTTTTTTCCCCCATTCTCCTGACATTGTCTTTCACAGAGCAGAAGTTTAATTTTAATGAAGTCTAACTTATCATTTTTTAAATGGATTGTGACTTTTATCTTATATCTTAAAGGATATCACTATACACAAGGTCACCTAGGCTTTTTTCTATGTTATCTTCTAAGAATTTTATAGTTTTGCATTTTACACTTAAGTCTGCGATCCATTTTGAGTTAATTTTTATGAAAGATATAAGTCTGTGTCTAGATTCATTTTTTTCCTTGTGAATGTTGAGTTCTTCTATCACCATTTGTTAAAAAGTATAGTTTTCAAAGATCATTTGACTATATTTATGAGGGTCTGTTTCTTGGCTCTTAATTATGTTCCATCAATTTATTTGTCTATTCTTTCGCTAGTACCACACTGTCTTGATTATTGTAGCTCTGCACTAAGTCTTGAAGTTGGGTGGTGTCAGTCAGTTCTCTGACTTTGTTCTTTTTCAATGTTGAGTTGAGTAATCTGTTTGTTTTTCTCTCTATTTAAACTTTAGAATTTATGATATGCAGCAAATAGAAACTGGGAAGTAATTCCAGGTGAGTTTGGGATTCTGGTGAGTCCAATATGAAACAAACTTGGATCAAATGTGAATAAAGTATAGCATTTACAATAGTTTCTGACTCTGTTAGCAGTTTCTAGTACTTGTGTGAGGGGTCTACTGTTTCTATTGTGTTAAATTGCTACTGTTCTTGTCATAGTTCTCTATTGTGGTTAAGTCAGGAATGTAGACCTATCCCTCTGTATTTGTATTTTCCAGTCTTCCAATAAAGATATCTTTTACTCACTGTGTATTTTTACCCTCAGATTCCAAAAATCCATTTTCCAAATGGTGGGTAAAATGTATTTGATATGTAAATCAATTCAGGTTATACATCTGCTTTAAAATCATCAAGTTCTTCTGATTGCTCTTATAATAAAATCCACAAAATTTTATAACTTTTAAAATTCAGTTTCAGTTAACTATTACTCTTTAGAGTCTTTTTTAAACTACTACATAAACCAATCCCAGTAGTAACGTACTACCACCACTGTAAATGCAAACCAACACACATGTACATCCCACACACATGTTGCCTATTTAACAAGCTGTTATGAAATATATAGATATGTTATTTTGTGGTTTATTTCTTTACTGGATTATAATTTCTGTTTAGAAATTAAACTCCATGAAATTAAGAACTCTTCTTGTTCATCAATCTATTAAGTCTAATACAAGCCTGACAGATGACATATAATGTATAAATATTCATTAGACAAAATAAAATAAACAAGAGCAGTCCCTTGTGCACTGCCTAATAATTTTGTTGAGATTTTACATAATAGTACCAATTGCTTTTTCAACAAAATGGTCTTGACCTAGGATTTCCATTTCACTTCACCTAATCAGATATGGCCAGATTTTAACTTTTCTCTGAGGGGACTGGGAGGAGCATAAAATAGATGAAGGGTATCAAATGGATGGTATAAAATTATTTTTTTCCAAGTTTATATTTTTACCTTACTTCTGTGATCTCCATTGAGGATATAGGTTTCAATTACCTAGCAGGCTTTAGTTTTCTTTTAAAATTGATGCATATATCTAGATCTACAAAATCAGAATTTTCATAAGAATAGCTAATCACCTATGTTTTCACATAGCTCTACAGATTATCTTGCTTTTCATTCTGTCTGCAAATAGAAGAGTATTGGGTCTGAATAATAGTTGGCCTTTATAACAAGATGTAAAACCACAGACTGCTATTTATGTTAATCCATTGAATATGAAATATATGTTGAGACTTCCCGAAGCAATCAATTCAGAATGATCTATACTTCCCAATGGAGGTATCAAATCAGATTGAATTAGATGAGTTAGAAGTGCTGTGCAAAAGCCATTATTTATTTCCAAAGGACTGAAGCAAGGCAACAAATAGTGCGTGCCTTATCCCATCTATCATACACATTATTTTAAAGAGGTTGTAAGAAAATCATGGATTAATGATGTATTTCTCTTTCAGAATTTTGGCAAACTTTTTAACTTATCAAATTATAGATATCCAAAAAGATTCATTATCTTTGGACCTGGGAAAAGACAGGTATAAAAGACTTTGTGTCTTCTCATATCATTATTTTTGTCAATGACATACTCACTCAGAGAATATCAAAATCATATTCCAAAGTGAAGTTTTAGAAATGATAGCAAAAATATTATCATGTGAAATTCATTATAAAGCATATTCAATAGTCTCTTGTCACAAACCATTGTAAACAAGAAGAATGCATAATTCCAGTGCATACACCAGTGTATCTTATGAGTAAGCCACTTAATAAAGCTAGCTGATTGTGGTTTCTCTGTGGCATCTATGACTAAGTTTGTTGCATATGGAGACATGACTGACAGGAGACATGATTCAAGCCATAGTTTTTTAAGTAAAGTATGTTTGTAAATGCATCCGTTGATTCAATCAATATTTACTGAGTTTCTACTACATTCCAGACATTTTATTATAGAGGCATATCTGAGAACGAGAAGGACAAGAACAAAACTAAAGTTATTTTTTCTTGACTGGAGGAAGAGACTCTAAATCAAATAAGTAAATAATTACTGTAGCCCGTTGGCTAAGATTGAACAGTTCCCAAGGGGGAGTGAGGATTGAGAAAAGAAAGAAAAGAGAGAGAGGAAGAGAGAGATAGAGAGACAAAAGATAGAGTCGAGAGGGCTAACAGTAAATACTGCACCCCGAGTTTATTTAGCACAGCATATTTATACCCTTGGAAATGCATGAAAAGCAAAACCCACAGATATTCTAACAATTGCTGACATTTACATAAGTTCTCTCAACACCTCCTTGTTCCTGTTTTCCATTAAGCCAAACTTCCTCCTTCAGTACAGAGACCACCTGCTGTGCAAACCTCTAGCTTGCAGGCAACTTTAACACTGTCTGAAGGGCATTCAGCGAGAATGGCTCCCAACAAATAATATAGTAAGTGACAATGGGAGGAAGTACTGTGAGAATAAAAAAAGGAAGGAAAATAGGGTGTGCTGGGGAGAGTGGTTACAATAAGGAAGATGGTCAGGTAGGGTCTCAATGAGAGGGTAGCATCTGAGTAAACACTTGAAGAGCTTGAGGACGTGAGCCAGGGTGATGGTATAAGAAAACCATAGGAACATGATATAGTGCAAAGGCCATGAAGTAGGAGTACATCTGAAGTGTTCCGGGCCACCAAGAAGGTTGAGTGGAATAACAAGGGCTGAGGAGCAGGAGGTCAAGTTAGAGAATAAAGAAAGACCAACTTTTATAGGACTTTGTATGACATTTATGTAGAGTGAAACATGGTATGATGGAGGGAGCTAAGGTTGAAAATAGAGGTGATGTCGAAAATAAATTCTATGTGACTCTTATTCTCCTACAGCATTGTGGATAGGCATTGTGGTTTTGGCCTCCCTCCAACAGTAGATATCAGACTGGAGAAAAAACTAGATTTAATCAGTTTACTGATAGAAGAAATGGAGACAAAAATAAATTAATTTAGTGTGATTCTGTTTTAAAAATCATATTTACCTAATTTTACCACTGTTTTCAGTTTCTACTCAATCACATATTAAAGTGGTAAGTGTGGTCTAAAATCTGAGTACAGTGTTTTATTTGTCTGTCTACAACCAAAACAAAATATCTGACTGATGAAACAAATATTAAGCAAATATTGTTCTTGATTAAAATATAATAAAACTTCTTTACTTCATATCTCATTTTTTTGCGTATCCTATATACTTTTAAAAACTATTATTCTCTGAAAAGATCTAAAAGAATATAAAACAAATTTTTCTCATTTAACATTTAACTTCGATACAAATAACACATTATCTCACAGATTTTTCTGGCATATAACATTGGTATAATTGAACACATATCAGTCATAATTATGTCATGATAAATGTCATTTGATTTGAATACACTCTAGCTTTCTAAATCATATTTTTAAAAAGCAGAATTCTTAACTGTTAAAGTGTCTTTCATTTATAGTCTACACTGCTAGTTTTGGAGCGAGAGATCTATGTGTGCATTGTTCTTTCATTCATCTATTTGGAAAAAAAAATCATCCAACTAAAAATAATGTACCTATGTCCCTATTTTTGGATTCAGATATATTTAAGTCACAAACCTAGAACTCAAATCACTCAGTCTAAAAGGACAATAAATAATGAATTTGGGGTGATGTGATAGATGATATAAATGAGATTTGTACTAAGTGCTAAGGAAAAGCAAATGAAAAGAGTGATTGATTTTTCCTGGACAGTTTGTGAAATGTCTGATAATACATACTCAATCTGGTCATGAAAGAATATTTCACAGATTTACAAAGAAAGCAATAGCAATGCAATTATTGAGTTTCTTTCTTTTCAGGTTTGCAAACCAACACCATTAGTAAAGTTTTGTTTAAAAATCGTGCACTGATAGAATACTATGAACAGGTTTTCTTTGTCCTCACAGAGTTCTGATTGTAAGAATAAAGCAACAAGTATTTTTTAATTGCAGTAGGTTTGCTATTTTAGAAATATTAATTAATGTTTTTAAATAGTCATGATTCTTTTCCATCATATTATCAAATTGTTACAGTGATACTTTCTATTTCATTCAACTCTTATTTATAAGATGTATTTAGCTAGAGATGGCTTACTGATTATTAATCTGTTTTAACAAAATTATTGTTCAAAGATAGTAAAAGTAGTTTCTTAATGGATAACTACTTTTCCTCCATAGGACAAAGATGTCAAGAAAGGTGTGATTAATGCCATAAATTGGTTTTATGCTTTTCTGTTAAAGTAATATTATAAATATGAAGATTGGTTTAATTATCATGTAAGTAGCCACTTATAAAGGATTTACCTATATTTTAGATAAATTTATTTGTACATTTTATAACTATGCAATGGGTTATATAAATAGACAGACACAGTTTTATTTTCTTCATGTGTTGCTTATTCATTGAGACCTTAAAACTGTTCAGCTTACCGTAACATTTTGGGTAAAGATTTCAAGTATATATGTACAGCAATTTAATTAAGGCAACTACTGAAACTATCCATATTTGTGGCTGACTTCCTTAGCTTCTTTAATTAATTATGTACCAAAAATGTAATTTTATTTGAACTTGTTTTAGTTGTAGAATGCCTTTATAACCTCTTAATATTTAGCCAGGTCAACTACTATATGTTCTGATTTCTCTCTCTCTCTCTCTCTCTCTCTCCCTCTTCCTCTCCCTCTCCCTCTCCCTCTCTCTTAATAATTTGAGAAGAAAGAATTCAATGTGGCTAGAATTTTTAATATAAGTTGAAGGAAATCAAGGAAGAAATTAATTTTTTTAAGCATTTAACTTGTGCTTGATATATAGTATACAATCATTAAACATTTGTTTAAAAGAGCAATTTTAGAGAGAAGTAAAATTATTGTTGATTAGAAATCCTGCAGAAAGTATTCTTAGAAAAATTATTTTATTTATATTTTTAATTAAATTTTATTAAGTGATGGTTATTGATAATTTAATTCAATGATGAGACTAAAATTATTTTTGTCACAATTATAATATGATATCAAAAGAAATCTATAATAGGAAACTTTAATTTACATGTTGCCTAATATATGTGACACTATAATAAATACCTTTTTCTAGAAAGAAGTAAAATCAGAAATGCCCTTAGTTAAACCCAAATAAACTATGTATATATGCATATATATATATATATATATATATATATATATATATATATATTGCAATAAGACAATGAAACAATGAACTTTCTCATTCTCTGTATTTTATTTAAATAAATACAGCTGAAGATTAAATTGCTTCCTGTGCCAACTTCATAGGAAGATTGCTTATCTTTCATCATAAGCTATGATGCAAAGCCATACTTTCCTTTTCCTATCTTGTGTTTCTTGTAGTACTTTATATATTTTCTTATTAAAATGCATATTATTAGTATCGATTTATTATTTAAGACACTAAAAATTTGCGAACCAAATTCTGCCATCTAATTATTCTGACATTGTATCTCGAATTTAATGTGTATTATCAATTTCTCCTTCGTAGTCATAATTAAGTGTTGAACAAGGCAGAATCAGGAACTTGAAGGCCTATAGCAAGGATATCACTAGATACCCTTTTGTTAAGGTTCACAAAAATTCACTAATCAAAACTATTTTTTATAAATTTTTTGTAGCCCATCTATAGATTAATATATTAAGACTTTTGATATATATATATATATGTATGTGTGTGTGTGTGTGTGTATATATATATATATATATATATATATCACAATGAAATATTATTCAGTCATAAAAATTAGGAAATCTTATCATTTGTAGCAACATGGATGGACCTAGAAGGCATGCTAAGTAAAATAAGTCAGAGAAAAACAAATACTGTATAATCATCTATATTTACAATCTTAAAAAAAAAAGTCTCATAATAAAAAAAGATCAGAATTCTTGTGACCGGAAAGGGAGGGAAGGGAGGAATTGGAGGAAGGTGGTCAAAGGCAAAAGGTACAAACTTTTAGTTACAAAATAAATAAATTCTAGGGATATGATGTACAACATTCTGGCTACAGCTAATAGTGCTGTATGAAATATAGGCAAGTTGTAAATTTTAAGGGTTCTTATCACAAGGTAAAGAATATTTTTCTTTTTTTCTTTTCTTCTTATTGTATCTATATATAAAAGTGGATGGTAGCTAAACCTATTGTGATAATTATTTCACAATAAATAAATATCAAACTGCCATCCTGTACCCCTTAAAATTATATGATGATATATGTCAATTATTTCTTAATAAAACTGGAAAAAAACTTTGGAAGATTATCATATAAATGCATAATTATCAGATATACATTTCTTCATCTTGTTAACAAGGATATCATAAGACATTTTAGAAACTTTTTGTTCACGTGAAGAAAAAATATAAGGAAAGAATAGTCTTTTTAACAATGATGCTAAAACAATTATTATTTCCATACAAAAGAATAAATTTGGATCCATTTTTTGGTTGCCTACAGTCACTTAAGAATAAATTCACGTGGATCATAGGCCTAAATATAAGACCTAACATTATATAACTTTTAAGAGAAAAAAATTAATTTTTCATGATCTTGGGTTAGGAAAAGTCTTCTTTAGTATAATACCAAAACATAAGTGGCAAATTAAAAAGTATATAAATTGGACTTCAAGATTTAAATTGTTTGTGTTTCAATGAGCATCATTAAGAAAGTGAAAAGATAACCCACAAAATGAGTAAAAATATTTTTAAGGCATATATCTGATAAAAACTTTGTATCTCTTTTAGTCTGTTCTCATCAGTGCTCCATAAATTATCAATCTCTCTAGTACCTCTTTTACTTTCTTGTATTTCTTAATCTACAAATGAGCAAATATATGTATTCCTTTCTAAATTTTCCTCTTTCTTACATGAAAGGACACATAACATAGATATTCTTTGTGATTTGAGTTACTCGCTGGATGACATATAGAAATCACTATATATTACTTTACAGATATCTTCTTTGTATATATTCTAATATTGATGCCTAGTACTCCACTGGGTAGAGATACCATAGTTTATTAAGCCAGTTCTTCAATTTATGAGCAGTTATATTTTCCCAAATATTTTGCAGCTAAAAAACTATGTTGCAAAGAATTGCATTGTTCATTGTTTGTTTGTTTGTTTATTTATTTTGACTATTGGAGGTATATATTCAGGGTAAATTCTTAGAAGTTAAAGGTCAAAATGTGATTTGTCAAGTTCTTATTGGAACTGAAAAATTGCATTTTTATCAACAACACATGAGTGTGCATGCTTCCCCATATCTAACCAACAGAGCATTTTTTTACTTTTTAATTTTTTTGCAAATTTGATAGATGAATGCATTGGTTATAATTTTAACTATCATTTGTCATATTATTAATGAGATTAAACAGCTTTTGACATATTGAAGAACCAATTTTATATATGTTTTGAAAAGTGGCTATTAATTATACTTACCAGTTTTCTATTAAATTTTTGGTATTTTCCTTCAAATTTTTTTTAAGATTTCTTTGAGCCCTTTATCTGCATGAGATATTGCAATTATTTTCTTGCAGTTTACTAGTTATCTTTGATTACAAAGCTGGGGTTTTTTTGTTTATTTTTTTTTTGTAGTGCAGTGGTATGTTTTATAATGTAATCAAATTTACCAATCTTTTCTCCTTTTGCATCTGAATTCTGGGTCCTAATTAGAAAGTCTTTCCCAATTCTCAGGATATTTTACATTATTTTTCAATTAAATAATAGTATCTTTATTCTTACTCAAGTTTAAGACATTTACCCATGTTCTGAGGTATCAGAAAATCAGATGTGATAAAAAGTAAAGAAATAAGAGACTTCTATTTATTTGCTATTAACACATTAATTTATTCATTGAACACAAATGCTAGACAACTTTTTTAGGATCATATTATAGACATCAATACTTTAGAGTAATCTATGACTCAATTTTAGACATAAACCAGTAAGTTAAAAAAAATGGAAATACAATGTGCTATACTAGAATAATTTTGGAGAGTGTAGACGAAATATACAAAGATATCTTGAAAAAATAAGTAGAAGTTTCCCACAGCACAAGAAAAAAGAGGCAAATATATAAGTTCTCAAAGACAAAGTAAAGAAGAAAACTGCTTTGGTATAACTATAATATATGTGGGATCAGGAGAGGAATATATTTTTTTGGGGGAAATAGTATTTGAAATTTCAAGAAATGAATGGTTCTTATTTTGTTTAGCTTAGACTTCATCTACTGCATATAATTGCAAAGATTTTATCCATTTATTTCTTTTTTAAATCCATATTTATTGAGTCTATTATAAACATTGTATAAGAAACTAGTACAGGTAAGTGAATCCTTACTTCAATACAAATAACATTTTCTGGAAGAACTAGACAAAATAAGCAACCAACACTGCCCATTTGTGACATATAAAACCAAAAGAAATTGAGACATTTTGAGCATTTTATGTGTGCCAGTAACCGATATTGCATTTTGCATAAAATATTGTATAGAATTTACTGGGCAACTATTTAGCAGGGGCGTTATTTTTATGTTTACTTATTCACAAGAAAAACATGGAAGTTTTATAACCTACTGCTTTGCTTTTACACATTTTATTTGCTTTCTACCACATATATTTTTTCTTTTCATCAGGGGTTTAAAAATGAGAAGTAATTAGCAAAATGTTAGTCTATGGTAGGTATAGTTAATGACTTTTATAACATTAAAGTTTAGTAGAAAAACAAATATGTAAGTTTTATAAAATACAAAGAGAAAGTTTTAAAAATAGCAAAGAGAAGAACCACCTAATTTTGCTCCTTTAATTGGGAAGAACATCCCTAGGGACCTAGGCCTGTGCTGAGCTCTAAAAGATAAAGAGATATTGCAAGTGAAACAAAGACCAGAGGAAGCAGACCAGAGGAGGTTTGGGAACACAGACACGCAGAAACAGAAATTGATGATAGATGAGATACAATTGAGAGTATAGTGGGAGTAAGGCAGAAGAGATGGTTGGAAGCATAATTGCAATTACAGGACATAGTAAGTGAGCGCTATTTCAAAAGAAAAAAAGGAACAGTTGTTATTGAAATACATAAGGGAGACTGGTGAGTACTGCTAGCAGTTATTAGAGAGGAAAATGAACTGACTTTTACAGAAGAGAATTTTAATCTGTTTGATCCTTGGCAATTTCTCACATAGTCTGAGGATCAAGAAGGAGAGAGCGTCCATTTTGTTGGATCTTCTTGCTTGTTGGGAAATAAGATTAAATGAGAAGGATATGGAAAAAAAAGTGTGGTTTTAAAAATATTTTATACATTGTATAGAATTTTATTTTGTTATTTATTGAAAACTACACTAACATCACTAGAGAAGGTTTCTAAGTTTAAGTATATTAATTCCTTCTACTATATTCAACACCACCACCCCATCATATTTACACATGTTTTGAGACTGGTTGCCAAATATATTCTATCACATTTTTAATTATGTAGTGTAGATTTGTATTAAAATGTGTTGAAAAGTTCTCATTTTACTTCCTTAAAGTACTCATGAAGAGTTTGCAGTCCAGTTCATTTTCACATTAGTCTGCCAATGTTTTATATCAGATAACATATTTCTATTTTGTGTTAGTTGGAATAGTTTTTGAAAACTACATATTCTGGCTGAATAAATGTAACTTCGCTGATTTTTTAATAGCAATAGATATAAAAATACATTATATATACTTAGCATTTTTATTGATTCAATAAAACATTCATAAAATTGTTTTAAATTCAAGTTGTTCTGTATCCTAAATTAAAATAATCAAATGATATTTTAAACTATTTAATGTTCACAATTTTCTAATAGGAAATATATTAGTTCATGCAGCAAGAAAATTTCACAAGGTATATTTTTCCTGCAATTTTCAAAATTTCCTTCATGCAATAGTAGAAATATCACAGGTAATATTTGAACACTTTCACTATATTTCTCTTTCCTGTTTTTTCTCAAATAGCTTCATACAAACTTAAAAATGATATAGAAATACATCCTGACAGAACAAATAATTTCATTTATTCTGTAAAAAAATTTTGAAAACAAAGTTATGTTATTTTGTAAATACAAAAGAAAATGAGAAATGGTAGTAAAATTTGGAGGCAAAAAGAGAAGAAACAGAAATATAAAGCTATGTGCATAATGATGAAACAAAGCAAATTGTTAAGGGAAATAAAGATGATTGGGGCTTTGGGGATTTTTTATTAATTTTTTAAGCTTTATTGAGATATATTCAGCATACAACTTTAAGTTTATGTACATATTGATTTTTAAAATTTATTTGTTTATTTTAATTAGTATGCAATTATATATCGATTATGTTAGTTTCAAGTGTAGTTTCGAGTGTACAATATTGTGATTCTACATTTTTATACCTTACAATGTGACTGCCCCACTAATTCTAATAATCACTTGTCATCATGTAAATTTATATTACTGACTATATTCCCCTTTCCTTTCCCCTCCCAATTCCTTGTGATAACCATCCTTTCAGTCTCTGTTTCTGAGTCTGTTGTTTAGTTTTGTTTTGTTTTTAGCTTCTACATGTAAGAGGGACTATATGGTGTTTTTTCTTCTCTCCAGATTTATTTAATTTCATTAATACTCTCATTTATTCATTTTATTAATACCCTCTAGATTTATCTATATAATCTCAAGTGGCAAGATTTTTTTTATTGCTGCATAATATTCTATTACACACAGACACACACACACACACACATATTGGATTGTTTATATTTTTATTGAGTTCTGTGAGTTTTTTATATATATCAGGTATCAACTCTTATAGGACATATAACTTGCAAATATCTTCTCCCATTCCGTAGGTTGCCTTTTTGTTTTGTTGAAAGTTTTCTTTGCTATTCAGAAGCTTTTTAGTTTGATATAGTCCCATTTACTTATCTTTGCTTTTGTTTTTCTTGCTTGAGGGGATATATCAGAAAGATATTACTCATACTGATGTCAAGTAGTTTATTTCCTTTGTTTTTTTCTAGGAGTTTTATGGTTTTAGGACTTACATTTAAGTTTTTAACTTTTTTTTAGTTTAATTTTGTATATGACATAAGATAGTGGTTCAGTTTTAGTGTTTTGCATGTGGCTGTCCAGTATTCCCAGAACCATTTATTTAAGATACTGTCTTAACCTCATTGTATATTCTTGACTCCTTTGTCATAAGTTAATTGACCATATATGTGTATGTTTATTTCTGGGCTCTCTATTCTGTTCCATTGATCTGTATGTCTGTTTTAATGCTGATTGATAACATGCTGTTTTGATTACTATAGCTTTGTAATGTAGATCAAAATCAGAAAGTGTGATAAATCTAGTTTTTTTCTCTCTTAAGATTGCTTTGACTATTCAGGGTCTTTTGTTATTTCTTTGAGATTTTTAAGATTGCTTATTCTATTTCTATGAAAAGATATTATTTGAATTTTGGTAGTTGGTAAATGGGGATAAAAATACATGTTCTATCTAATTGTTAGGACTGTTGTAAATATCACATTAAATATAATAAACATTGTCGAATTGCAATGTATATAAATTTTAACTATTTGAAAAAAACTTCCATCTTCTACATGTATATCTTCACAAATTAACTGCATTACAATATTGTGTTTATAGAGGGTAAAACTTTGCTTTACTTATTTTTATTATCTTCAGTGTTCTCAAGTGATCAGTTTCCTTTTATAATATTGTTTATGTCACTGAGTCTCAAAATTCTTCAAAATCCATTTGCTATCACTGATGTGAAACCTGAGATTAGTAATAAAAATGTTTTGAACTCTGAAGTATTCTATAATTATATTAATTAATTTTTGAGCCAGTGCTTTAGAAAGGCATTTTAAACTATGTTGTAAGGTATAATATGGCATAACTCTTATGGGTAGCAAGGCCTCCTTAGTGTGAAGAAAGTTTGAAAAGAAAACCCTGGGCCTCTTGTATGAGGAAGGCAGCTTTTAACAAGCTGTTAAAGAAAAAGAAAATTTAAGAAGTCATGTGGAGTAATGGAATAAAATGTGTCACTGTATCGCTTAATATTTAACCCTTAAAATAAGTACACCGACACTCCAATCTTAATAATTATAAAAATGAGTGATTGAGTTGTCTGCAAACATCTCACCAGGAAGAAATCTAAATGCTAACCAGGAAGCCCCCTGCTCTTCCGCCATAACCCTGTTGCCATCTTGACGCTGTTTCTGGTGAAAAACCACTGAAAGCAAGCAATCGTCATAACTCCAAGGTGTTCCTGCTCCTGCTGTGATGACCACGGAACAGAGATCCACAGATATTGCAGAAGATTCTAGCCTTTCTGTTTCTGCCCTTTTTTCTATAATGTTCTCCTGTATCCTGTATTTCTATTCAAACTCCAGGTGGTAAGAATTTAATTATATTTAATAGCTCAAACATTTTTTTTTTTTAGCTCAAACTTTTCACAAACTTTTATTGATCTACTCTGAATGTCATTATCCTGCTTAAGAATGACAGTGATATTTATACAGTGCCTCTACGATGCATATTCATATTACCACTTTGGTAAACTTTATTTCTTTTATTAAACTATCAGAGCCTTGAAGTTCAATTTCAATTTAATTCTCCGTTTATGAACAAAATGTTCATTTAATAATATACATGTCTTTTTTTATGAATTGATCTATGATTATTCTCCATGGTAATAGCTGTAAAAACTTTTTATTGCAAACAATAAACGAACATTTCTTAGATTAAAGCACTAACTGCCTGTGTAGTATGAGAGTTTCGCCTGCTACTGAAATGGTTCCACTGGAAAAGCATTAGAAGGATATTATATGCTAGCTAGTTCTGCTTTCTGTCACCTCAAAGTTGTTTCAAGAAATGTTGTATCTCTCTGGTACTCCAAACTTAATGGATGTGAACAGATTCTAGTACATCCCAGAGGTCTCCTCTCAGTTACTCTTGCCATCTCAAAAACAACCGTTAAGATTGAAAGGTCTATCTTTTGGCAAAGAAACCTCCAATAATATGTCTTATAGATAAATGTAAGAATTGAAGCTCATGTGAGATCTAAAGAAATTGGAATAGCCCTACATGTGAATAAAGATGATTGAGCTCACCATGAAATATATCACGAAGAAGAGATAAACAAATAAGTTTATTCAAGTGTAAGAGAAAGCTTGGAGAGATTCATTATTAGTTTGGAGTTATATAAAAAAGGTCTTGTAACAGTGAATAGTTTTTCCTCTTTATTCACTGAATACAGGACAAGAGGGGACAGGTTTAAATTGCAGAAAAATAAGAACTTTCTGACTGTGGAGATACAAAGCCACTAGAATGTGTTATAATAAGAGGTTACAGTGCCTCCTTCTGTATAGGTGTCTGAAAAAAAATCTTTGTTAAAAATCATTCTTCAATAAATTAGGTATTATCCAAATGAAAGCCAGGGGAAAAAAAATTGTGCTAACTTATGCCCTTTTCAATTCAATCTCAAGAGTAAATTATGCAATTGAAAAAAGTTTCAAAGTTAAGAGCTGTACAAAATGCTACATTCAAAAAAGTATGTATGTTTGAAAATTCTTTTAAAATTTTCACTTGATTTTCCTTGCACAATTGAAGTAAATGATTTTATAAAGGACAGGAAAGTCACAGAGAACCTTGCCATACGATCCACTGCTATGGAAGGTCATACAGTAAAATGCTGTTTTTAAAAATAGAGTTAAGTGCAGTTATAGCCACTGATATCATTACAACTTTTAAGATGGGGATAGTCATGTCTCATGCTTTAAGGAATAAAGTAATTGCTAAGGGTGAAAGGGAACATTTTTATTTTACATACATTCTAACATTTGTATTTGACATTTGTGGATTTTACTCTTTGTTTATATAATTTCTTCTTTATAGTGCCACACTCTAGCCTTCAATGTCAGCTCTGTCTTATAGATAACTGTGCAAACTGTCTAAGGAGACTGAAGTTCTATACTCATGTTTAAGAAGAATAAGCAATCACAAAATAATAACCATTTTACTGTTAGGAAAGATGGAACCAGGTCATGAACTAAACATAATGTTTAGATAAACATATCTTAAAACATAATATCACTTTGACACACAATCAAAATGGCATTAAATGAGCTTATTTTAGAAGACAATAAAATTACTGTTGGCGTATGAAATGTTGCAATTATTAAATTAACCAGTTTATGCTGTGAATCAGGAGAATGAGAGGTTGTTTTCTAGTTTGAAGGAGTAAGTGTTTCTACTACAGATGGAACAAGAGAGAAAAGTTTTGATAGAACATGATCATATGGAGGATGTCAGGGCAGTGTTCCAAAGTTTTTTTTTTTTAATTTAGATGGTTATAGATATATGAATCAGAAAATCAAATTAAGATATCAATTAAAACAAATAGAAAATATATGAAATAGGAACAATTGCATATACTATTTTTATCTTTAGGAAATTTCAGTGCTATAAACAAGGTAAGAGATTAAAAATCAATTGTTTTAAGTCCTGTCAGAGGTGTAAAGAAAATTATTTCTCCATGCCGACCCCAGCTCTGCCATTTTCTGTGTTTTTTTCTTTTAATAATTTTTAAGTATACAGTACAGTATTATTAACCACATTCCCCATTCTGTACCTTAGATCTCCAGTATTTGTTAATCCTACATAAATGAAACTTAGTACTCTTTGACCAACATCTTCTCATTGCCTCCACCTCCCACCCCTGGCAACCACCATGATGCTCACTGCTTCTAGGAGTTAGACATTTTTAAGCTCAACATATAAGTTCATGCAGTATTTTGTCTTTCTCTGTCTGGCTTATTTCACTTAGTATGATGTCCTCCAGGTTCACCCATGTTGTTACAGATGGCAGCATTTTCTTCTTTTTTTTTTTTTAAAGAAATAAAGTTACACTGCCTCTTTATATATCCTATTTTCTTTATCCATTTGTTTGTCGGTGGACATTTTATTGTTTTCATATCTTAGCTATTGTGAATAATATGGCAGTGTACATAAGAGTGCAAATATCTCTCTGAGATATCAATTTCATTTCCTTTCCACGTATATCTAGCATTGGAATGGCTGGATTATATTCTAGTTCAGTTTTTTAATTTTTTGAGGAAACTCCATACTGTTTTTCATGCTGAAAGAAAATCAAGCATTAAAGCAGACAAGGAGGTCTGTGAATCTTTGAACCACTCAGAAGCTAGGGGGCCTTTGAACTTTTGTATCAAAGACAGAATAAAAAATATATCATTCTTTTATGGTAGAAAATTCTCAACTCTAGAAAAATGGCTTTAGTTATTATGGTGAGGTGCATTCAGAGAAGAAGGAGACTAAAGGGTTATTTAAAGGAAGAAGCAAAAGCAAACAATATCAGGATTCTAGCACTTGGAAAATTTATTCAACCAAGGAAGTTTTACATCAATATTTTTAACTGAGTAATCACTCATACAACATAATTCAAATTAATAGTCTTGCAAATCATGTTATATAGTGTTATGAGTAATTTATCATCAATAACATGCTCGTTGTCTTACATTTAGATCTTTAACTCAAAACAAAGGATATTAACATTTTATCTCAATAGTTGATATGATGGTATTCTTAAAAGTTCCAATATTGCAAATTAATAATTTTTTCTTTTAATTTCAGCTTTGTTGATGTGCAATTGACAAAATTATCATATATTTAAAGTATACATATTTTATATTTGTAAACATTGTGAAATGAATCCCCTCATCAAGAAAATTAACACATCATCTCACATATTTGTTATTTTTTAGAAAATTTCAGTTATAAAATACAGTGTCATCAACAATAGTCTTCATGTTTTACACTATTTCCTCAGACTTTTTCATCTGATAGCTAGAAGTTTGTACTCTTTATCAACCTCTACCTCTTTTTCCAACCCCCACTTTTATATTCTCTATTTCTATGCCTTTGATTTAAAAAAATATATTTTGAGATTTCACATATAAGTCTTAACTTACAGTGTTTATCTTTCACCGTCTGGCTAATTTTATTTACCACATGTTTTCAGGGTACATCAATGCTGCCATAAAAAACAGAATTCCCTTCTTTCTCTCAATTGAATAATTTCAGTGTGTGTGTGTGTGTGTGTGTGTGTGTGTGTGTGTGTGTGTGTCTTCTTTATCCATTCATCAGTTGATGGACACTTTGGTTGTTTACAATCTTGGCTACTGTGAATAATGCCTTATTGAATATGAGATTGAGGATATCTCTTCAGTATTCCTTTTTCATTTCCTCTGGACATAAACCTAGAAGTTGAATTGCTGAAAGGTATGTCAAATCCAAAAACTCTTTGCCAAAGCCAGTATCAAGGACTTTATCGCCGATGTTTTATTCTAGGAGTTTTAAGTTTTCAAATCTGACATTCAAGTCTTTAATCATTTTCAGTTGATTTTTATCTATGGTGTAAGATAGGTGTCCAGTTTCATCCTTTTGTATGTGTCTGTCCAATTTTCCATACACCATTTATTAAAGAGACCATTGTGTCTGTGTGTGTGCATATATGTATGTATTTACAATTAAGGGGCTATGTATATCCCTTATATATAGCCCCAGAATTGTAAATTAATTGACCATTATTTATGGATTTATTTCTGGAATCTCTATTCTGTTCCATGGACCTAAGTATCTATTGTTATGCCAATACCACACTGCTTTAATTATTATAGCTTTCTAATAGACTTTGAAATCAGAAAGTGTGATGCATCTAGCTTCTTTCAAGAATGCTTTGTCTTTCATGGTCTTTTGTGGTTCCATACAAATTTCAGAATTGTTTTTTTTTCTTTTCTGTGAAAAATCTAATTTGAATTTTAACAAAAGTTGCATTGAATTTGTAAATTGTTTTATTAATATGTATGTTTTAACAACATTAATTCTCTTATCTCTTAATCTTTAATTATCAGTAACTATCAAAGAAAAACTGCCAGATTATTTTTTCAAATGTGAAATGTCCATTACATGCTCCTAATAAATTGTTAATTTACACTAAGAAAAAATATAGATGATTGGTAGGTGTGTACCTTTATGGTTAATATATTTTAAATATGTACTCTGTGTGTGTGTGTGTGTGTGTGTGTGTGTGTGTGTGTGTGTATAACTGGAAACTTCTCTCTCAGAGTAATAATATTTAAATTAGATATTTAAATAAAATCATTAATATTTGGTGAAAAATCTTATAATAGATTTTTTGGCAATTACTTGAGATATATATGTTTTTTCCCTTTGTCTTAGAGTGGCTAGCATTATTATTTATTTTAATAAATACCATCCACATAGAGACATGTATTGTAAAATAGTTTTACCAGTTTCCTGCTATCTCTTCAGATTCTTAACTTATCATTTTTATTTTAAACTCATTCTGTAACTCCAATGAACTAAAGTGGTAATTATGAAATCAAGGTACATATCCAATAAGAAAATATTCAGATATGTCACAGTAGGATAAAAGGAAAAACAGTTTTAGATAATTTGGAAAATGTAAATGTTATTTTTATTTCTGGAACCTGTATTGCTATTGTTCAGTGGTTTTATACCAACTGGGAAATCTGTATTATTTCGGTAGAACCATTAACTTTGATTAGTACGATGTTAACTAAAATCAGACTGTCTTATCATTCTTCATTTCCCTAATACCAAAATTTAAGCTCCAGTCATCAAAGGCTCAGTATGTGTCCATAGAGCATAACCACTAGTGTTTTAAAGTCGTGTGTCAAATGAAATGTCTGGCATTGTGTAGATAAGCCTTGATGTAAAGGGAATTGCCAAGGACAAACCAGTTAACATTTAAAGCAGATAAAGTAACTTTTGAATAAAGGAAGAAAGAAAAAGATAATAAAAGTATCAAAAAGAAGCAAAATTAATTCATACACGAAATGAGCTAAAGAAGAATAATGTGTAACAAATATTTGAAAGGCTATTTAACCAAAGGAATATTATTTTATATCTTTGATAATTGCATAAAAGAAAGTGAGACTAGATTAAAAAGCACACACAGAGTACATGAAAGTGGCAGAAACTTTTACTTTATATTATTTCTCTTCAAATGAAAAGATTATACATCATTGTAATAATTTTAAGTATTCTGATTCTGTTACTACATGTTTAGCAATGATGTGGATTGTGCGTTGTAAGAACTCTCTGTATGGTGGAGATGATAGAGATCCATAACTAATAGCACAGAAATAGTCAGGGTCCAACAATGTAAAACAGATGGATAAGTGTTTATAGCAGCCTACACATTTTATATTACTATAACTCTGATACTCTTTGAGCCAGTTCATCTCACTGTTAATGTCAGTAGCCACTGTGAACAGCCTATCTAATTTAATGACATTTTGATAAGTGATGGTTCACTTATATGAAAGAACCTACTAAAGTATCAAGTGAGACATTTCATTTGCTCAAATCTGTGTGAAATAGATACAAATCTTCAAGATGGAGTGATTAGCACACAGAGGCTTACATTGCCAAAGTCATGGAGATTATAGGAAATGCCATAAATTCTTCTAGTTCACACACTCCTTACACTTTAGATTCAGAGGAAGCTGACAAAGTTAGTTTAAATTATTGGATCAAAGTTATACATTTAGTTAAAGACAAAACCAGAGTAAGTCTAAAGATTTCTTATACAAACTCTGGTCCTTTCTCATTATATCACACTACCTTGATTCATATATTAACTTTATAAATTTTATTAATGCATTTTTATTCTTTTCAAGTATTTTAAATAGAAAAGAATTGCACATTTTATTTTCTTTGTTTTTATTTAAAATTTAATTTCTATAAAATTTATACACATTAGCCTATTTTAGAATTGTCCTATTGATAGTTGATCAGAATATATATATTTTATTATAAAGAGATCAACCATTAAACTCATGACAATTTCTACTTATGTAATGTATTTAATTAAGCATTCAAAATATGAATAAAAAGGTTTTGAGTTAAACAACATTTAAAGGGAAGAGGAAAATATACTTTTAAAAATAATTTTTCCAAGACATTTTAAAGATCTCCTGTAATGGATACTCTCAAATTGAATATAAATTATGTAAAGTGATACATAAAGAGTGTATTTACTTGACAAACTTAGATATAAAGGAAACAAACATAGGTGGAAAATATATATGCACTAATAATGCCTTAGCATAAATTAAATAAAATAACCATAGAAACCAAACTAACACAGTAAAAAATAATACAAATGTAGAAGCTAAAAAATACATAAGAAGTGATGATAATAGGGTTTCTTAAATAATGTGTTGCAATTATAATGTTTATAAACATTTTTGTTTAGTAAATATTATTTTATCTGCATTTTATCTTCAAAATGAATTTTATTCTAGCCCCATAATTCCAATGAGTTAACTTTCAGAAGTAAGAATGTTCCAAAATAAGTACATATGATAATTTTAGACCATTATAAACATCTAAAAATCTACTCATATCAGATTTAGTTTACTATATGATAGATATTCACCATCCATTAAGTTAATGAAGCACATTGAAAAACAGTAAATACAATATGATTGCATTCTCTCTCTTTTTTTCTCTCTGTCTTTCATACACACACACACACACACACACACATAGATAGTAAGTAACTGCTATCTCTGGATAAAAAAATCAATAGTCTTTATTTTTCCAACTACTTACCCAACTAGTATAACCTTTATTATCAGAATATAAAAGTGAAGTCCTATAAAAATAAGTGAGGACAGAGAGAAACTATAAATCAATAGAAAAAGAATATTAAAAAATTTAAATATGTGATAATTAAAGAACACACTCTTAAACAAGTAATGGGTCAGAAAATAATTAAAATGGAAATTAGAAAATATCTTGAGGAAAAAAAACACAGAAAAGCTGAACAGATTTATAACAAATATGGTGATTGAATCAGTATCATAAACCTCCTACGAAGACAATCCCAAGACCATATGGCTTCATTGAAGAATTGTACCAGCATTTAAAATATTGACACCAATGCTTCTCAAACTCTTCTAAAAAATTGAAGAAGAAGATACTCTTTTAAACTAATGTCTTTGATACCAACACATTCCTCTTTAAGTATTTATTCCCCAAGGAACACAGGGAATATTTATTTGAATACACCTTTTTGAATATTTAAATTCACTAACTTTGAATCTAAAGTTATTTTTTTATTGTAAAACAAATGTTGTAAATTTACATTTTCTCATGTGTTAGTGATTGTGAATTACATTACTAAAGAAGTGTTTTTATGTGATTTCTTATGTAAAAGAGACAGAGAATATGTTTTATTAAAATTGTAAAAAATGACTTCTACCTAAGGTATTTAAACCGAAAATGAAGAATTCTTCCTTACCTGTTTAATCCTTATTCAATGCATATCCTAGGTATTAAAAGTTACACTCCCCTCAATTAATTCTGTCTTTTCCAAGTCAAAGGAGAAACTAACTAGTGGGCTGCAGTCAACAGTGACCTTTACAAAGAGAGTGAAAAAAAAATCAAACACTTATTTCTGTAGACAAAAGATGGAAACAATCTAGATATTTTGGATAATTAGTAAAAGAAGATATGGTATATAAACACAATGGAAAATTACTCAGCCATAAGAAAGGACAAAATGCTCTATTTACAACAACATGGATGGATCTTGAGAGTAGCACGCTAAGTGAAATGTCAGATAGAAAATGATAACCATGATTTCACTCATATGTGGGATTTAAAATAGAAAGCAGGAAATGAACAAACAAAACAAACTCATAGACATAGACAACAACAGTATGATGGTGATCACAGGTGAAGAGGGTAGGAGAAGATAAAGATGGTAAAGGGGTCAAATATGATGATAGAAGGAGACTAAAATTTTCATGGCAAGCATAATGTATTATAGATATACAGGTAAAACATATAAATGTTATTAACCAATGTCACCTCAATAAATTTAATTAAAAAAATATTCTTCCCCCAAAAAAACTTTTTTAAAACAACTGAATCTCATAATTCTTAGTTACTATGAGGAGTCCCAGATATACTGTAGTTCTCAAACTGAAAAAAAATATTCAGCTTTGATAAAGCCACACATTTTCATATGACAAATTCTATTAATAAATGGAGTAACCTGTTGATTTTGTATAGGACATTAATAAGACTGTGATTTGTTGCTGATTATTTTTCCTTTATGTAAAGAATAACTGATTTGACTTCAGAAGTAATTGTTTTTATACAAGTTATTTTACATTCATGTAATTTGTGAAAAATATAACAGTGCCATCTAGTAAGTAAGAAAATGCCAAATGGAAGAAAATGACTTAGGGACAATATTATTCATCAAGTACATTAAAGAAAAAAAAATATTGGGGCAAAAAAACTCCATAACAATCAAAGTTACCAAAACTAAAATTCTGGAATAAATTTGAGAAAGCTTCTATAGCATATAGTATAACCATCAATTTACAACAAAGGTTTATTAAGAGACAATAAGAAATAAAAACTAATCAAGCCTAGAAAATAACCCCAAGATTCTCTGTATAGATATGCTTAAAAATGAAATATTTGATGTAGGTGTCTGGTATGTGTTTCAATGTGTTTGTGTGATGACTTTTTTTTGGGAATATTTATTTGCTTGCTTACCAAATACCCATTCAAAAATTATTGAATATTTTAAAGTTCTTTGAAATTTTAATTTTATTTCACATATCTGGATAATTTTAAATAAAAGGTACAAAGTCATTAATGACAAATGAAAATTGATCCAGGAAGATTGTTCAGGCTATTGGTCAATGCCTAAATCTTCATGAATAGGATTTTTTCACTAAAGACTAGAACTTACTTGAGCAGTGTAGCTGAAAGATATGGAAAATCATTGAGATTAAGCATATTTTCCAAGCAGTTCAAGCCAGTAGTCCATTGTGAGGTTATCTGATTTAATTATACTCTAAAGACTAAGTGAAGGCTTGATTAATTCAACTGAGATGATAGTGCTTGTTTAAATAATTCCTTCCCATTGGCACATACTCTTTAAAAAAACTTCCGTATTTTTTTTTCAAAGTCGCAAATTAGTCACATGATAATGACATAATTTAGTTAGAAAAAATCTGGAATAATCATGACAATGCAACTATAACGATTCTTTGATATAGTAAAAAAATGACTCCCCAGCAGTTTTGAAGAGTATAGGAAAGACATTTTTCTCCATATAATAGGGTTGTTTGTATTGTCTATAAGTCCTCTGATTTTTTAATACTTTATTTAAGTGTTATTTAAAAATTAATATATCTACAATAAATCTATTATATCTGTGAAAAATATATTCTTCCCATATTTTATTGTTAATTCTTCAATAACTAAAAACGCACAATATTAATTTTTCACTAAAGCAAGGGTCATTTATCTTAAATAAGCTCAATACCTTCCCAGACAAAGTTCTCCTACAATTATTTATTAGCAATTATGAGTTTGTTTTCTGCGATCTCAAATTTAAATGTTTATAAAATTCTGCATTATTATGTAGTGTAAAATGATTTCTCTACAAGACTGCAAACTCTTAATGAAAGGGATTTTATCTTGTTAAAACAATGAGTGCTAAATACAATGCCTATTTATTAGACAGTACAAAATAAATACGTTAATTTAAGTCAATAATAAAATATAATTTATATTAAGTTTAGTACATACAACATACATTGTGTAAGATATCTCATTGAATCTCCACTAAGCGCATGTAAAATCGCCTGAAATTATTACCATCCTACAGATAAAAATTCTGACACAACACTTAAGTATATTTAATGCTATTGTTCTGTAGAATTGCAAGAAGAAAAAAATTTAGGTGCAAGCAGAAAAAAATTTCTTTAAATAAACCCATTATGTATATACAATCTTAGGCATATTTAATGACTTCTGATTGTTTTTTTAGAATATATATATATATATATATATATATATATATATAGTCTTTTTTCTTTATATTAATTTCTTAATGCACCTTTAATAAACTAGCATAAGCTTAGTAGCTTAAAATACAAGTTTATTTTCTTACATTTCTGGAGGTAAGATATCTGAAATAGGTGTTACAGGCCTAAAAGCTAGACGTTGGCAGGATAGTGTTACCACTACGAACTCTAGGGGAAAATCTATCCTTTGTCATTCCCAGTTTCTAGGTGCTGTTCAGATTCCTTGGATCATGGCCACGTCATTCTGACCTTTGCTTTCTTTCTTACATCTTCTATGACTCTCTTGCTGTAATATGAGGACCCCCATGTGATTATAGTGTCTCAGCCAGATAATCCAGGACACTCTTCCCATCTATAGATCATAATTTAATCATATCTGGAAAGTCTCTTTGACCATGAAAGGCAAGATTTTCACTCGTCTTGAAATAAGGAAATAGATAACTTTAGAAGGACCATTATTCTGCCTATCACATCAGGAAAGAAGAAAAAAATCTTATTCTAGAAATAAAAATATGTCAGTCAGTATAATAAGTAATACCTTGACATGATCCTAAAGTTCATTTACCCCCAACTGAATACTTGTTTGTTTTGGAAAGCAGCAGGAAACCATTTTCCTGGACTTTAAGTGTTTATTTATTTAGCTTTACTCTAAAAGCTTGTTTGATTTTTATTGCTCCTGGACCAGAACAAGGAATAGGGGTAATAAAAATATGTGCTAATTAATTTGATCTATAAACCTTATGATTTTTGCATGTTTCTATTTATTTATCAGTCAAAAATACACATCAAACATTTTAGTCACTATAAAACGTATCATCTGAACCTCAGCACTTACTGTCTTCTTTGGACTTTTTGTTTCTTCTCTAATCAGAGGACTTTCCTGCAGTGGATACTTGTGTCCTATCATCAGATGACTTCCTTCCACCCAGCACTTGTTTCTGTAGATAATCTGTTTATGAAGTGGAAGGCATTTTATTAGAATTAAGAATGTGTGTGCACTTTTTACTGTTGAAGAGACAGTTAGACACTGTCTCTTGTATCACTGATTAAATGAATGGTTAACAGGAATGTAAGTCTCTATCCTGTGAATATCAAGAATTAAAGTTAAGAGGCAAAAAGGAAGTGCAGAGATTTTTGAAAACTGTTGAAATTTCTCGACCATTGAAATGTAGATATCAAAGGGGTAAAGGAGTGGTGAGAATGAAATTTCATAACATTGTCAGTTTGGGAGGCAAATAAGTCCCACTAAGTCTCATCTGTAAGTCAGAAAAACAGGAAGGCCTGTGGCCTAATTCAGTTCAAGTATAAAGGTCTGAGAACCAGGAGGTCTGATATTCAAAGGCATAAGAAATGGGTCCCAGCATGAGAGAAGAGATTGAATAATACTCAGGCACATTGATGAGGGTACCTCTTTACTCAGTCTACTGTTTTAAATGCTAATCTCTTCTGGAACACCCTTACAGACAGGCCCCAATGTTTTGCTAACTATCTTATCTCCTTAATCACATCTAGTTGACAGATTAGTAGATACAGTCTCTAAACAACATTGAGACTTCTGAAATTCAAGCTAAAAAAAAAAAAAAAGAAGAAGAAGAAAAAGCCTAAGTCTTTATTTCATGGAGGACAAAGTTACTTGGGCTAAAGTAGAGGAAAATTATAATGGTTATTATTCAAAATCTATAAATTATTTTAAAAAGTTTAACCTCAAATATGTTGGTCTTGAAAGTAGTTTAGATAAAAAATATACAAAAATATACAAAAATCAAAATAATATCTTTTATTCCAGTTCCTCAAATAATATTTCTCCTCTCTAGATATCTCTTCTTCAATCTTCGCCATAAACTAACTACGTGTGACACTGTTTTAAGCATCTGATTTTCATTACACTGATGAAAACAAAAATGGCTTATTTAGATAGATAGATAGATATATCTTATATATTTAATAAAAGCAAAAACAATGTTTTACACAATATCTAGTTAAACATAGTTCTTTATAACTGAGAAAAGTGAGAATTCTAATTGATTTCCCTGAGGTCACATATCTAATTGTCACAATCCAATACTAAAGTACAAATCTATTAACTTCCAAACTTATTTTCTTTGACTTATTCTGTAGTTGAAAATTATGGATTTTTATATTTTAAACTGAATGTATATAGCTTTGCATTGAGATTTATGGCATTATAATAAAAGAGTCCTTAGAGATACATCAAAAAGCCATATAACATCTATTCACTTATACAGCGTATGTAATATGTCTGCAATATGCCATGTATTGTGCTAATTCAAGGCCCTTCCAAAAAAATATTATTGAAGACACACACAAATTATCAGACAGTTCCAGAATAAAGGTTTTCCCAGAGTGTTATGAAAACATAGAAACAGGAATATTAATCTTATTTGGGAAATCTACTGGAGATGGTGTTTAAGTCTTAACAGCTGAATAGGAGTTATTCAAGTCGAGATGCTGATGGGATATCAGGTAGAGGACGACACATAGTGAAAAGTCTTGAGGTAAAAGAAAGTATGACTCTGGAAGTTGCCCATTATCTACAAATATGGAAGAAGTGGTTTTTTAAAAATCCAGCAAGAAAGGGATAAGATTTGAATCTGAAGTGGAAATTGCAACATTATAGGACTTCACATAGGACACTGGTGAGGTTCATTCAGAAAGAACATTCAACTATTATCTTCGTCCACTCACATTGCTATAATAAAATCTGTAGACTGTGTGGCATGTAAATTTATTTCTCACAGTTCTGTTGGCTGGGAAGTGCAAGATCAAGGTTCTGGCAGATTTCATATCTGGTGAGAGCCAACTTTCTGGTTTATAGAGGGCTCAGATGACCAAAGGGGTAAAGGATCTTTCTAGGGCTCTTTTATAAAGGTGCTATAAAGGTACTAATCTCATTCATGAGACCTCTATTCCCATGAGTGAATCACCTCCCAAAGACTCCATATCCAAATACTATTAACTTGGAGTTTTAGATTTCAACATAGACATTTTGGAGAACACAAGCACTCAGACCTTATTTAGCAGCTACCACTGAAGAACATAGATTAAAATGAAGCAATTTTGGATGAGGTGATGTTAGAAGTCTTATGTATAGTGACATTGAAAAACAAATGATAAAAGACTGAACTCTAAAATGTTATAAAGAAGAATGGAGAGTCAAATCTATAAATGAGCATTGGATCTCTTAGTGCCCTCGTTAAGAGAGCTGGAAAGGTCCAGATGATCATTGTATTTCTTGCTTCATTAGTTTAGTGAATGGTGAGACCATCCTCCATGATGAAGAACAGAAACAAATAACGAAGTGAAAGAGTCTCCCAATCTGAGCATGTTAAGCTTCTTTTCATTTTCTTCCATTCACTAAATTCACATATAAGCCTATGTTCTGTTTTAATGGAAAAATTAATTTTCATATTTGAGGTTATTTTGAGATATATAAACTGATAGCACATGAATTTTTAAAAATAAAAGGAAACTATTTGAATTTTTGAGGTGACTTAAAGACATTAAAAAGAAGAAAAACATCGTATAGCATTTCCAAGTTCAGAAATACAGGCTGGAGATTAAGCTTTAGGCATCAGGTTAAAGGTGGTAATGGAGCTTGGTATAGATGCTATCATTCATTCATCATTTTCTTTTCATTTATTTGTTTATCCCATGAATATTATGTGCCATATATTGTGTTTTAGGTTCCGGGATAAACAGTAGAGAAGATTCTGTGGAGAGAGAGAGAAAGAGAGAGAGAGAGAGAAGTGGTGGGAGGAGAGAAACAGAGAGAGAGAATGAGAGCTTAGAATTAAAAACAAAATGGATAAGTATGATTTCAAAAGATGAACTGACAGCTAAATACCAAATAGGGAAAAACAACTGAAATATATTCAGAAGAGAGGCTAAAGTCATATGCATAAAAACTAAGGGGGAACTATGCTCTATAAAGACAAGAAAATATCAACCAAGGAAGAATACTTTTATATGATTCTGTATTAAACAATAAAACTTGTTTATTTTTTATTACTTAAATCAGTGATGTTCACATTTGTGTTGGATGTGGAAATGTTTCCCTAACAATTGCTTAAATGGGAACCCAAGATACTAACATGACAGGGTGAGCCCTTTCTAAGAGTACCCCTCCCCCAATTGCTTCTTTATCCAATATTCCTTCAGACAGTCCAGAGGGGCCATGAAGAACCACTAGAAAAAAACACAATCCAACCATCATGTCTTGGATAATGTAAATTGATACCCAATGTGTTATTAATAAAATGGTAAGATTTAAAAAGTCAGGAGATTAACCAAGTATTGGCAGAGGCATCAAACAACTCACTCTTGAATGTAACACAGGTAAGAGTATAAATCAGTATAACTGCTTTAGGAAAATTATTTGACAATAACTACTGAAGCTGTATCCATTTATAAAATGACCAGAAATTCCTCTTTAGGTATAAACCCATGAGAAGTTTGCTAATATGTTCATCAAAGACAGGTACTAGAAGGATCTTTGTGGTACCCTTTGTAATATCTCAAACTGGAAACTACACTAATGTCAAAAAAATGTAGATGAGAAAATAATTTTAAGTGTGTTTGTACTGAGATTGAAAAATCTAGAACTGTACAAAATGATATATCTAAATCTGACAAACTGAGTGTTAAAGTAATGACTCTAGGTACAAGAGATATAAGAGAGTATGTGCTGCATGATTTCATTTATATAACAAATTCAGGTGAAACTAATAGAAGGTATTAAAGGTCGTGACAGTTAGTTAACTTCTTGGAGAATTAATGACTGGAAAGGGGCATATAGATGTCTACCAGAATGCTAGCATCTCTTTTTTGTTCATATGTATGCTGATGACTTGGATGTTTTTAGTTTGTGAAAATTAACCTAATTATATACTTATGATAGGTACAAGTTTGTTTTTTTTTTTTTACATGTGTGTATTTACATCTATAAAAAGTTTTAAAAACTAAACAGAAATTAGACATGAACATTTTTTTTTTGTACTTCAACTAGATTGGATGTTTACTGAAACATAAGATACATCATTTTCTATTTCATGTCTATCTCTAAACTGTCAGCAGAACTGTTATACTCAGCTCTCGATGAATGCTTGCTCATTTAGTACATTATACAATTGCGTACGAATGGATTCTTTTGAAAATAATGTTTGTTGCTTTTGAGCAAAAAAATTGTAAATTATTGTGACAAACTTAGAAAATAAATACTCTTAATGTAACTGCCATTTTCTCCTTGAAAAAACACTATTCATCATTTCTTTTGGTCACTCTTGATTTACACTGTCAACAAATGCCTGTAAGGTATTGCAAATGGATAAAATTGGGAACTAGAAATTTTTGCTTAGTGTATGCATCTAATTTTTCTTCTTTTAAGAGATTTCCATTCTTGTCAAAAGAGGATGTAATATAAAATCACCTTGAAATAAGTTCAACTACCTGTAAAATCTCTACTCATCTGTAAATTGATACAAATAAAATTGTATGCTTAGCATCATTTCAAGGGGTTAGCATGAACTATCTTGATTCCTGTGATTTACTCAAAAACATGCTGCAACAACATTTTTAAAATATTTGTTTCGTCATGGTAAATGTTGCAGAATAATATTTTTCAATCTATACAACATCCTCAAATTTAGGCCTTTGAATTAGATCAATAATTATGCTCAGATTATTTTATTTTCATAAACTTTAAGCAGCATTTTGAGGTTTCACTATTATTAAGTAAAGTCACGGAAAAATCCTTGTATTTTGTATCTTAAAAGGATTCTAAAGAGAACATATTTGGCTTCCCTGTCAATCCTAAATTTACAATTTTTCTCGTGTTCACACTCCTTGTCCTCTCCCCTTTCTGTCTCTCATCAGCATCAATTACTACTTATAGTTTTCTACATTTCATTTATCTTGTTTCTCTTTGTCTCTTCTATTATGAGGTAAGATCATTTAGGGCAACAATTATCATCTATTTTGTTCTCTTCCCTATATCTGGCATTTGGATTATTACATGATACATAATAGGTGATCAACAAATATTTTTGAATGAATAGATGAGTGCATACAATTCAATCAGTTCAGACTAAATGTTAGAGTAGATTGGATTCTCATAAGATACCTGAGCTTTCAGGAAACTACAATTTTGCTGATGGCCTCCAGAAGAACTTGGATAAGAAGTTACGATCTAACTCTAAGCTATCTTTAGGTGGGTAGGAAAGCAATAGAACTGCTTAGATCTGAGGCTCATCATTCATCTAGTTCATGTTAGAATAAAGAACAACCATTGCAGGAAGAAAGATAAAAGCATTTTCAGGCCTCCAGCCAGTATTTCTTTATTAACTTCTATTGATCTTTAGCCAAAACACTTTTGAACTGTTTAAAATTGTACATATAATTGCTGTGTCTTCAAGGAATATGAAATTCTGATGACAGACTTGCATCTCTTTTCTGACCTGTTCTAGAACCAAGCACAGATTTAATTTATAACAAGTGCTCCATAATATTTGCAGAATCAGTAAACATGGTATCCCTGTCTTTAAAAATTTCTAAATATTCTGTAAATTCATAGAAAAAAATCTGTGCTGTGACTGAGTGTCTGCTAACATCAAGGCTTTGGGTGATACACGAAGCATAGTAGAGACTTTGTAATTCCATAATACAAATCTAATGAAGATGTTTTCACTAAGAATGGATATTCAATGAGATTTTGTATGCCTATATTTTGATTCTACCTCTAAAATATATTTTCTAAATATGTATCCATATACATTTACTGTAGGAACTTGAATTTATTTAGTAATACGAAATAAAGATTCGTGACTTATGTAGTTTATATTCTATCAAAGGAAACAAATAATAATCAACAAATAAGTAAATAATAAATTGTAATAAAAAGTAATTCTATTTGATTAAAAGGAAAGACAAGATGAATGCAGTGGGTTGAATAGTGACCCTAAAATGTTATGTCTAAATCCTAATCTGGGAATTTACAAAGATGACCTTATTTTGAAAAAGGGTCTTTTTTTATATAATTAAGCTTAGAATCTCAAGTTAAAATCATCACGACTTAGGTTAGGCCCTAAGTACCATGACAGTGTCCTTATATGAAAAAGTTGGAAGAAGATTTGAGACAGAGACACACAAAAAAGATAGCCAGGTGAATATGGTACTATTAAGCCACAAACTTAGTCTCCGGGGACAGCACACCCCAACTTTAATTTGCTCAGACTTCTAGCCACCACATTTGTGGTAATTTGTTATGGTAGCTCTGTTACTCCCCTTTACAATGAGTAAAGGAGAGTATGGCTTGCTGTGGGTCTCACAGGCTGGTAGTAGCCATATCGAGGACATAATATTTGGGCAAGACTTAAAAGCTGGTCACAAGATTAATTATAAACAAACATCTGGAACACAACCTGGGTATAAATTTAAATTTGGGAGATGACTATAAAATCAATAATCTCTTTGGAATCAGTTTAACGTACGTTAACATGGGTTGGGCAAGTATAAGCTGAATAATGAAGAGTCAACACTGGCAAAATCTGTGCAAACTCTAGAAGACAAACATCTAGTTAGCAGTGCTCAAGATCATAGAATTTAACTATTAAATGGCCCAACATCAAATTCAAGTCCTTCACTTACTCTCTGTGTGATCTTAAGCATGCCACGCTGTGCCTCAGTTTTCTCATCTGTAATATGGGAGTAATAATGAGGTCATTGTGGCTATTACATGAGTTAAAATACAATTTAAAACAGCATCTGACAAACTACAAGTGTTATAGTTATTTTACAGGGAAGAGAAATTTCTCAAAAAGTTGTAGCAATGGATAGCTGTCTTGTTAATTATCTAAAGACATTAGATCCTTCTGAGGGCATAATAGGAGAAAGGAGAATTATTCTATAAAGCCTGACTCTTTATATATCTCGATATAGATCTAGATATTTGAATTATTAGAGAAGAAAATAGGCCTGAGGTAGAAGAAAAAGTTTTCATTTGGGGATAAATCAGCATTATTCTCATGGTATGTAATAAAATAGGCAACAGAGATTTAAGTTTTTTTAATTGAGCTCAGCATCTCCTTTTGCTGCAGTTTCTTCTACAATGTCAGCAATGATATTAATATTTCATAAGAAAAGGTAGATAACTGAGTGAAGTGTTAAGGTAAATTCTCCCACAGGGTAGATTTAAATGAGGTATTTCTGAAACTAGATTCTCTCTCCTAATTCTGATGGGTGAATTTCTGTGAATTGCCCGATACTCCGAGGAAGCATGAAGAGGGAGGGACTAACACATCTCTGATAATTGTTCTATGCCAGGCTCTTCTAATCTGCTGATCTACACGGCCCGCTGCTTTTTCCTGCCAGCTCTCATCAGTGTCCCATGGGGGAACAGCTCTGTGGAACAGATGACCTGCTGTTACCTAGCCTTCTAGATTGCAAGTTCTGTCCATCTGCTGCTCTTAAAGGATGCCACAGTTTCCTTAGAACTGTGTTAGAGACGATGGGTGGAAAACGGTTGCATCACCTGCCCATCCTTTATATTGGTGCCATGATTCTTTAACACAGCTTTCAAATCTCTCTTTTCCCACTGCGTGGAAATATTTTGCATTCTAAGCAACTCTCTAGCAACGTGAACTACCAGAATTACGTTTGACAGATTCTTAATCTTTTTGAAGTAAAGATCTCAGCATTCCCATTTATTTCAATTGACATCGTTTCTGCCTTTAGGTAGAGGTTTTAAATAGGCTTCTCCAGTGTTTGCATATGAAGCAGAGAAATATGGGATAATTTTCTGGTCTGTCCCATTGTTTGTCTGCCAGTCTTTGTCAAATCATTCGAGAATGTAAAGGAGAAAATTATTCTCACTCTAAAGAAAATGGGCTTCACTGTCAAATTAATTATCCAGATACAAACTTTTTTACTTACAAATGGTTTTCTGAGGCCAATTAATTAATTATGCTCACTTTATTTTACAATGTGTCAGGAGAAAAAAGGATTAGAAAACAATGACCAAGAAAATTAAACAGACCAAATTCTTTTTCTTGAACAGAGGTCACATGCTGGGAATATTATTAGATTTCTCTGTGACAAGATATTGATGATGATTTTTATATATAAATATATTGCCACTAATTATATTAAAGCTATCCAATTTGAATATTCTAGTATATAATTCTATATACCATTATTATCATACTGTTGTCTTATTGCCTATTATTTTATTATGCATTGCAGTCAGATAAGATCCAGATGAAGAAAATAGTACAATTAGAATGTTTTGTTCACTGAAGGACTTTCATCATCAAAAATAATCATTATATTTTACAAAATAATAATAACAAGAGTAATTTCTATTAATACTGTTAGGAAAATACAGTTAACAAAGATATATAAATATACACACAATCCTGATTCATATATGTGTGTCTATACATATACACATTACATATATATGAATTATTTTAGAGCTATCATCTTAAAAAAAATGTCACGGGGCTTCCCATCAAATACCACAGTTAGCTAATAAGCAGTGTCACTTACAGGGAAATCAGTGAACTTTGGGTTAAGATAGTTCTAAATTTGGGTTCAGATAGTTCTTCTGTTGATTTGCCCTTTTACTCGGTATAAGACATTTAGTCTCATTTAGCCACTACTTTCTTACTTACCAAAAGGTGGCATAACTAATATATACCTTTGGATTATTTATGGGATAAAATATAATAACTACATGTAAAATATGTACTGAGCCTATTCTATAGGTACTTGATAAATAAGTTAACTCTTGTTTAATTAAGTACTTAAATCTTGCCCAACAGAAAATGGTGCTGTTACCTCTGGGGTGATGTGAAATCTGGCATCGCCCCAACGGCATGGGGTGGGGGTCGGCGAGTGGGGTTGGTGGTGTGTGTTGTCCCTTGGTTCTTCCTCACCAATACAGCAAAGAATTACAGGTCAGCAAGATTTAGAAAAAGTAAGATTTATTCAAAGTACATTTTAGGAGGAAATAGGCCTTGCTAAGGATAGCTGCAGCCCTCTGGAATTTGGGAGGTGAAAAGGTAAGACAGATTATGCCCCAAGAGGGAAGTGCGTTTTCAGCAAAGAAAGCTGTAACGATGCAGAAGTGGGAAGGTCTGTTTCTATTTGGGCAGTGATGGGAGGTCCTAGATGTTCTGTATGTGAGGTCATCTTGACAGCTGGCTGTTATATAACAATTTGCCTACTGCACATGTGCTTACCCAGAAATCACTCTTTTATAATTAGATTCATGAACTTTCAGGCATAAACATAGTATTAAAATGACAGTATAATGAGGCTCAAATTGTGGGCATATTAAGGTAGTACGTTCTGTGCAGGCATCTGCAGCTGGTTTAGTCAGCAGCTTTTATGTCCTTAGTGCTCTAGGATTTGGGGTATTTATAACCCCCAAAGGGCCGTTGCTCCTGTCGCTCATGCCTGACTAACTACCCAACAGTATGAGCAGTTTTTCAATGATCATATGTATTTTTACAACTTTATACAACTGTTGTGTTTTACAATAGATCATAGTATACATTATCATTTATTTCTATTATAATAGTTGCAATTCAATTTATTTCCCAGCGTATATATTATTCCCCAAGAATGATAGCAACCACAAAAATTTCAGTGCAATTACTATATCACTCTCAAATAGTTTCAAATATAATAACAATGCATGGAAGAAATTGATATGCTTCTGAAAGTGCCAACTCACTCCAGAAAATTAGTTGAAACAATGGGAAAAAAAAATCTGACAAATGATTACATTGGTAGATTTCTTCTGCACAGATTTAAATGATTGCTTCTCTATATTCACTGACTCTCTTCTTTTCACCTTTGAAAACTCTAGACCAGTCATAGCTCTTCATCCATTCCTTTCCTCACAGGGTGAAGCTGTCCTTTCCCCAGCGTGAACGTGTTGGACCATATGTTGTTCTATTCTTCTCCTACTGTGAAGTTAAGCCCTACTGTCTCATGGAAAATTGTGTCACTAGGAGACCAAAGATGAGGCATAACAATTTTATATTTTAAATATATAGATATAAAAATAAAAGTATGACAGAGAAAAAATATATAGTGTATTTTAAAATTGTTTTTTGTGGAATCATGTATGCAGTGTTGCATGGAAACAGTATTCTATGTGAAATCTCATTTTGCAAACTAAATAATTATATATCTCAGGTACATATTTATGCTATTTAATATAATAAATAAGGCTATTAAAATATAGCCATTTCATCAAGAGGTATTGATTAGCTACCTTCAGATATTTCTAGAGCAAGAGTATATTGAATTAAAGCAGAGATAGATTATTAAAAATATATCCTGAATGCAAATGCTGGAGTGAAAATAAGAACTTTTTCAGAAGAGGTAGATGGATGTTTTAGAGAATATTCTGAAAAAGGCTTAGAACTAACAAAAATTTTATAAGTTGATAATTATGTTAAATTTTCATGAGCATTTATGGTTTTTTCCCTTTCTAAATATACAGCTCTGTTCATACTTTTCTTATACTTATCAGACACAAGTAAGTAAGGTTTTGCCTCATTATTATCCTAAGGGCAAGACAGAGAAATAATGAGAAGTTTAGAAAGGACGACAAAATGAGTACCTGAAGGAAATTTATTCAACTGTCAGCAATGAATAAAATCATGTTGCAGACAATGTTTCCTCAGGAAGTTAGTAAAGGAAGCAAATGAATGAAGCATGTTTAGTAGTCCATCTTTGCCCAGCTGCTCCTGGGTATCATTTATTAGAATGCTTTTGTTGCTACAAGCAAATTCGGGGTTGGATAGGCAGAGCAGCATTGAATTTGGTAGAGGAAAAAGAAAATAATTTTTCAGATATGGTTAGATTTTACCATATAGGTGTTCAAAATTCATAACATCATGTGTTCAAAATGCAGTGAAAACTTTCCAGGTTTTTGTTTTTGTTTTGTTTTGTTTTTACTTAATTTTATAGAGCTGATTATGACCTACCAATAGGTCACCATCTTCAACTTGAAGACAACTTTGCCCAGGAGTTTTGTAACCTCTCCAGTTTTTCCTGAGGAGACCAGCCAGGGAGAAACCATCCTACTCTCTCGTGTCCAGGGAACACAGTGTCCCTAATGTCTAAGTGAGCACTTTGCCCTCCCCCTTCCTTGAGAATTTACAGAGGAAGTAAAGCCTATCTGATTTTTCTATTTTACATTTGTATCACTTCTCTAAAAATCTACTATATGTAGTCAGGCTTTTACTTCCTCTTGATCCGTAGCACAATTTTCTCCTTTGTCCTAACATCATTTTTCCCGGATATTAAATGAGAGCTCTGCTTTATTATCAGAGGGCATCCACTCCACATTTTTAAAGGAACTATGACATTGACCCAAACTGTTGAGTAAAAACATAGAATCTAACTAACCTCTGTGCTTTTTTATCTACAATACTCTGTGTAGAGGTCAAATTACTCTTTTGAACTGTCAATTAGATTATGTCATTCCCCATGTTCAAATCCTCCTCTTGCACATGAAAATAACTTAAATCTACCACCAGTAAGAATAAAAGGTGTTACCATTTTGCCCTTGACCGTCCCTCGAACTTCACCTCATAATCCACAACCCCACACTCACTATGCTTCAGCCATATGGGCCTTCTTCCTGTTTGTAGACCAGGAAAAAGATTGTTCCCACCTTTGTGCCTTGGCTCTAGATTCTTGCTCTGCAATTTTAAGCCTCCATCGTGTGACTCTGTATAGTACAATACTCATTTCTTCATCATTGCTTCAAGTGATTTTAAATTTTGTTTAGTCAAGAGAATAGTTTTTTATCCATAGTTAAAAGGAAAGCTAATAAACAGCCATGAAAGTGGGAGCCTTTTTCAAGACTGTCTTTCTGCAATCACTTATTTTTTTTTAAATTAACTTTATTGAGGTGACATTGGTTAATAAAATTGTATAGTTTCAAGTGTACAGTTCGATGTATCCTATGTGTATTGCATTGTTTGTTCATGACCCAAAGTTAAATTACCTTTCATCACCATATATTTGACACCATGTACCCTTATCTGTCCCCTCCTTTTTTCCCTTTCCTCTGATAACCACTAAACTATTGTCCATGTCAATGAGTTTTTGTTTGTCTTATTCCTTTTTTGCTTTCAGTTTACATCCCACATATGAAAGAAATTACATGGTTTTCAACTTTTCTGTTTGACTTATTTTGCTTAGCATGATCATCTCAAGAACCATTCATGTTGTGGCAATATTTCATCTTTTCTTATGGCTGAGTAATACTCCTCTGTATGTAGGTACCAGCTCTTCTTTACCCAGTCATCTATTGAAGGGTATTTCAGTTGTTTTCATGTCTGGGCACCATGAATAATACTGCAATGAACAGTGAGAAGTATATAACTTTAAGAATAAATGCTTTCAAATGTTGAAGGTAAATACCCAAAAGAAGTATTGCTAGGTTTTATGATAATTCTATTCTTAGTTTTTTGAGGAACGTTTCTACTGTTTTTCGTAGTGTCTGCACCGATTTACGTTCCCACAAGCAATGACTGAAGATTCTTTTTCTCCTACAACCTTTCCAACACTTATTATTTCTTGTCCTATTGATGATAGTTATTTTAGCAAGTGTGAGGTGGAATAATTGTGGTTCTGATTTGTATTTCCCTGATAGCTAGTAAAGTTGGGCATCTTTTCATATCTCTGTTGGCCATTTGGGATAGGTGTTCATTCAGGGCCTCTGCCCATTTTTTAATTAGACTTTTTTTTATTATTATTATTACTGAGTTGTATTAGTTCTTTGTATATTTTGGAAATTAGCCCCTCATCAGTGACATTGTTTACAGATATCTTCTCCTATTCGGTTGGTTGCCTCTTTGTCTTGTTAATGGTTTCTTTTGCTGTATAGAAGCTCTTTAGTTTGATATAGTCCCGTTCATTTTTTTAGCTTTTACTTCCCTTGCCTATGAGGTCAAATTCATAAAAACCTCTCTAAATCCAAGGTCCATGAGTTTAGTATGTAGTTTTTTTTTTTTTTTCTATTCAAGTTATTGTTTCAGGTCTTATATTTAGATCTTTGACCCATTTTGAGTTAATGTTGGTGTATGGTGTCAGATAGCAGTCAAGTTTTATTCTTTTGTATGTGGCTTTCCAATTTTCCCAGCACTAATTATTGAAGAGGCTTTCTTAACATACAATGGAGAAAAGAAAGCCTCTTCAATAAACAGTGCTGTGAAATGCAATCACTATTTTAATATCCCATATTCCCTCAGATGGTCTAAGGTGGACTTGCACAATCAATAGAAAAACACCTTTTCAAACATCATGCCATAGTAAATGTTATATTATGTCTTATATGTTTATGGTACATAAACATATCATAACCAAATTTATTGTTTTGAATTTGGTTTTTGCACTTGACTCTTTAAAAGCACAGATGAAACAAATATCAGTGATTTCTAGCAATTATTAATTCAACTCTAGACCATTTTCCCTTGTCTACTTCAATTCAAATTCCATTTGTTCTTAATTTACTTCTGATGTTCTTTATTTGGTTATAATTTTAAAATGTCCCCAAGGTCACTTATCTTTGAGAAATGTTCGTTTAGGCAAGGACTGCATAATAACTGAAAAAGAAAATTTATTCCCTCAAAAAAAAAAAACCCTCTTTTGTTAGTTTTCATATTACAAAAATAAATTAGCTGCCAGTTTTTAATCAAACTAATTCTTTTTCTCTACTGCAAAGACATCAGTTTATAGTGCTACCATATAATTGACCTATGATTTAAACCAGCTTGCTGAAGTTGAGAGAAGAATGTTTCTTGAGTGGATAGAGTTCACTTTGTGCCATTAATTATTTTGAGATCCTTTTCTTGGGATGGTAATCAGATGCATCACAAGGGACTATAAATATTAATTTTTATTTTGTTCTCCTCAGATACTACAAGCTATCACTTAGAAAGTAATAAAGTAATCAGATAAAATTGTTGAGTTGAAAGATGTGCCTCCTAGTCTAACTTTTCTTTCTTGCAATATTTTATTTTAATGGTCATCTATATCTACTGATCTCATTTCTCATCCTACATTATATTTTGGTCTTTCTAAACTTTCCCACTTTCATTTTTATATTAGAACCAATCATCAACATCTCAAAACCTGCATATTGATAAATCCAATAACCAAATCTCAGTATTTATATTATCTGACCTATCAAAAGCATTTAAGATAATTGACAGTTGAATACCTTCTTTCTAAAAATATGTGGCTTTCAAATGTCACTCATGCCTGATTTTTCTCTATCACTCAGACAATAGCTTATCAATATCTTTGGCTTATCCTTTCTCATGTTTCTGACCATTAAATATTGGAATGGCTCAGGGATCTGGCCTTGAGTCTCTTCTCTTCTCTAGCTATATTTACTCTTTTGTGGATAATTCAACCATAGGTTTTAGTACATGTACATTATAATTATTTAAATTTTTATATTTTAAACCAAGACTTTTCACATGAACTCTTAGATGTAAGAGACAACTCAATATTAACAGTATGAAGCCAAAAAAAATAAATGCTCAGCCCATAGCAGATGTTCAACAAACATATTTGCTGAATAAATAAATAACTCCTTATAATGTGTTTAATATTTCTTATCTGAACAAAGGGCAAATATTCTTCTAGCTGCTCAGGCCAAAAAGCATGTCAACACTGATGTTTTCTGTTGTATTCCATATTCAATTTGTCAACAGAGACTCTTGGATCTATCCTTGAAATAAACCCAGAATCATAACTGCTTGACAGGAAGTTCTCCATAGATTGTAGGTATCTGGAGCCCTATTATTTGTTTTACACATATACAATAGAGAATATTCTATTATTGAGATCCAATGAATTACAGAGCCTGGATGGGGAATCCTCACATTAGAATAAGCCATCTAACAAGTATAGTGAATTTATCATTTACTGTAGCGGTAGAAAATATTCAAGTTTAAGAAAAAATGGTTTTGAACTTATACTTTATACATCGCCAATCTAACAAAAAGCTGTACCACTAAAATAAAATCATTAAAAACACACACACACACACACACAAGAGATCAGAACATTTACTTTATACCACCCATTTCTGGGGGAGAAAAGATGAAAGATTGTTTGTTGCTTGAGGACCTAATCTGGCAAAATGGAAAAGGACAACAAAAACAAAGAAAAAATTAAAAAGATTAGCAGTTCAATAAGTTATAAATATATTACATATACTAAAGAGAAATTCCAGATGAGGGTTGTACATTCAATAAAAAAGGGAATATAAATTGAATGAAGTCAGTGCATTCTATGATGAATTTATTCGAGAAGAAAGTATGTTCCATTTTAAATATACTACAACTGTGAACCTGGAAAGAATGGTGCGATGAAGGTATATACTTTTTTTAAATACAAAAAGAAAAAAGCAATTAGAAAAGTGTGAGAAAAATAAAAATAATTAAATAAAAAGATCTATTAATAAGTTTACTAAAATGTGTTTTAAACAACTAAGAAAAAGTATTTATTTAATTTGTGGCTTGGATTATTTTAACCTACATAGAAATAGAGCCAAACATTAATTTTGCTTTCTATTGTTCAAAATGATGACTTGTTTCTGCAAAAATATTACAAATCCTGCTATTGCTTTTCAATATTTAGAATCAATCTGTAAAAAAACTTGAGTAATTAAAATTATAGATCAGAATGTTAGTATTTCAACATGCACATTTAAAAATAATAATAATTACATTTTTAAAAATAATGGAATAAAATAATAGGCTGATAGAGGTCCACAGGAAAACTTTTAAGGATAAAGCATGAAAATGACTACAAGTTTATTTATAAAGGTGATGGTTTTCTCATCATACATAATAGTTGAATACTGTGCATTTTTCTATTTTTAATGGTGGCTTATGTAACAATATGAAATTCTAAAATATGATTATAGTTAAAAGCAGTAAAGTAGGAAATATCTAATTACCTTACATATTTTTACATATAGTTTTAATCATAATTCTATAAGTGAAAATAGTATCACTAATATTTCTAGATTGGCATTCAAGAATGTTAATTAAGAGTTGTTACCATCAGATAATTTTTTCTTCATACTTAAAATGTTTTAAATATTTTAGTTCAATTCATTAGGGTGACACTGGTTAATAAAATCAAATAGGTTTCAAGGGTACAATTCAATAATACATCATATGTATATTGTATTGTATGTTCACCATCCAAAGTTAAATTTTTTTCTGCTATCAAAAGTTTAAAAAAATTGAATTAGATTTTCCATTAGACTCTATTATTTTGAAATCAATAATATAGTAAGGTTGTTTCAATAATAAAGGTAATTTTAGTTATAGTCTGTTTTCCTCATTTTTCATGTCAGGCATACAAAGAAAATTAATTTGAAAATAGAACAAAATAAGCCTTAAAATAGCAACTTCCTTCCCTGTTTTTTGCACTTTCTCCTGTAATAGAAAGTCTTGTAACAGGGTAACTGATAATCCCTCCCATTTCTGTACATGCTCTCACCACTTACATCTAGAATTGAAGTCTGATCTAGCTTTGTGTTCAATAAAATAAAACTCAGGCTTTGTTTTGTGATATCTGAGTTCAGTTTTTTTAGAGAACTGTCAGCTTTTGCCCCTCCACCCTGGAATCTGGGCATCATGCAGAGAGGAAGTTCATTCCAGGACCAATTGTTAGAGGCCTCATTGGGGAAGGCAGGCATTCCAGCCTCAGCTGGGAACCCGCTGGTTCAGTCAGAGGAGTACTCTCACTCTATACAAAGTGGAGCAGAATATCAGCCAAGCTGAGCACTATGAAAATCGTCCATCATGGAAAACAGTTAGTCATGTTGATTTAAGTCATTGAGTTTGGGCATATTATGCAGCCACAGATAACAGATAACACACACTAAAACGTTTGCTGTGTTCTAAATATTCCATTGGCTTTCCTTCTCACTCACAATAAAACCTGAGAGTTAGTAAGAATGGGATAAATTTTGCATAGCCTTGAATTCTTTAGGTAATATGTTCATTTTAAACCAGGGTATAAGTTTCCTGGCACCCTGAAAAGTATTGATTTAGTAGAATTGCAATGTATTAACAAATACACCAGAGCAAATAGTGATGGTCAAATAGTAACTCAAATTAAAGAAATTTGAAATTCTCTACCTGTTACAGGTAAAGCATATGCAGTAGAACAGCATCTATAAACACTGGTAGATTTTAATTTCTTCCTGGTCTATTAAGATCTCATTTAGAATTCTTCCTGATAGAAATAATTCTGGAAACTGCATTCAACTTTCCAAGATGCCAACGTAAGCAGTGCCTTTGCTATGTATCTCCAGGGCATGCACTGCTAGGGGAGAGTGGAGGACTATTTTGATTTTGTAATGGCTTAAAGTCATTTGAAGATATATAATTTCTCATTCAACTTTATACATAAAAAATTAGGTTGACCTAAGTTTAGCTCTTTAGAGAATTGCCTTTTCAAATTTAACCTTGACCAGCTATAAATACAGGTGATTTTTATCTTTTTCACTCCATGCAAAATATTTTGTCCCTTGGTTCTGGAGTCAAATTTCACCTTTTCTCTCCGAAAGTGTCAGATGTCATTCAAGGACAAAGTCATCTTAAGCATCTTTTCTACTATGTAAAGATGTTTCCATACCATGATAAATTGATATCAATGTTTTGAACTCCTTAATAATTAATTGTCATAAAGATTATAATTATATTTATTTGGCTACTCGCTATGACCTTCAGTTAGTTTTTTAATTTATATAACAATCAAACAACTGTTTTATGTACATATAAATGCTTTTGACTGATTATTTTCATCTATTAAGGTAAAAGTATTTTAATGCATAGTATTTAAAGATATAATGTGCTCCTCTCAAGGGCAAATGAAAATTTATCAGTCTCATATTCTAAAAGCTAGAAGTTTATTCTTGTTCATTATATGATTCACTTTTAAATAAAAAACATGAAAATAAACACATAATCATATTTAGCCTTATTGATATTTTAGCACATGTTCTTTCCTACGTTCAACAGCTTTTTAATTCTATCAACTAATAAATTAATTAAGAAATAATTTTTAAACATTTAATCTAGTGGTTCTATTGAAATTCATACCATACATTTGTTATGCACTAATTTAATTCTCACAATACATTATGAAGTAAGGATTATTATTATTATTATTATTATTATTATTATTAATTTCCATTTTGGAGATGAGAAAACTAGAAAGACTAGATACTAACATGTCTAAATATTATTTGTTTTGCATGTAAACATTTTAAAGACATTTTGGTTGACTACCATATTGGAACTATGCTTACAGACTCATTTTTTTAATTGTGAGCATTTATCTTTAAAATGTTCTCAAAGCTGTTGACACAGCTTTGGTTATAAACACAATTTTCTTCACACACACACAAAAACTGGATTTTCATGGATTTAGTTTAAACTATTTCATATATTTTAACAATTTATTTTTAAAAGTTAAAATCAAAGTGTTTTTAAAATATTAAAAAAACTCTATTCCTTAGAAATATACCTTGTAATTCAATAAATTCTAGTCTAAGAAAAATGTTTATCACAATATATTCACATTTAAATATATAATATTAAAGATAATAATAAAATAATGAACTTCTTAAGAAAATTAGAAATAAAATTCTAATTTGAATGGTCATATAAATGCTAATACTATTAGGAAATAACAAAGAAAATATTATTTAACTTTATATTCACCTATTTTTAGTCAAAATAATTTATTAAGTTGCTTTCACTGGATTGCTTTATGAGATGGAAAAAAATTTGTAATATAAGATGTTTTATGAATTCTAACCCTATCCTTATACTGTCTGAGATCCTGAGCAAGTTACTTTTCTGAGCCATAGTTTCCCTGTCTCTAAATTATTTAAAACAAACAATATCCCTACTATTTTTAATATTAAATTAAATACAATTATCTATTAGTGACTTTTATAGTTCTTGGTAAAATGAAGGTGTTTCCTAAAAAACATATTTAACAAAATAAAACTTATGTTGTATAATTCTGTTGAAAGTTTTTTACATTAATTGTAATGCCATTTTAATCATAATAGAGTCTAATATTTCATCCTATTTTCACAAAAATGGTTGTCCTCATAGTGAACATTATACTAAAGTCTGAAAGAGACGGACCTGTGCAATTGATTTGCTATAGAAAGTAGAATAAAAGATTAACAAAAGTATTTGATATTCCCTATTGGAATAAGAAAGGCTAGTTCCAAAGATGAATACTAGAAAATCAGAAAGAGAAACAGACAAATTAAAAAGAAAAAGTAATTATAAAAGTTCAAATTATAAGAAAACAAACTTAAGAAGAGTAATAGAAAGAAAATTGACATTTTCATAAGAACCATCAAAAGAGAAAATCAACTAATTGATATGATGGTTCAACTTGAATTGCTCTCCCAGATAAGAAAAAATCAAAATATAAGAAAAAAAATGATTAAAGTGGATTGTTAAATTTAAGAAATACATAGATCATTTAAAAATACATAGTCAGACCAGAAAAAAGATCCTTGTATAGTTCAAAATTAGGACATTGAAGTACAAGAAAATTCCAGATCAAAATCTATTATTTGAACCTGAGTTGGATATCCTGAATTTGCAAATTAAAAGAACTTAATTTTAAGGTAAAAGTAATTAAATAAGCACCATATCACTTTGAATGAAGAGATAAAAATACATGTAATTTCTGGAGAAGAAAATTAAGACCCTACACAGGGACAAAAATGATGCAAGCACGATATTTTTTCTCTGATAAATTGAATTCCAGAAATGAATGTTGCCATAGCTCAAAAATGTTAAGTTAAAAAAAAATGTGATTATAAGATTCTCATTGAAAAGTCAAGTATTCATTTATTTATGAATAGTTACAAAGACATAGATGTCAGGAAGTATTTAACATTCCATGTTAAATGCATCTAACCACAGTTCAAAGGTCAACAGTAAATTAAAAGCATCAAACAAACAATTGAATAAAAATCCAGGGTTATCTGTACACAAATTATATTAAACTATTAAACAAAATGAAAAGACAAGACTGAATGTAAAAAATGAGAATGATAAAAATGATGTACTACTGATAGAGTAGAAGTTAAATAAATTACAACTTTATGCCTACAATTTTAAGAATCTAAATAAGTCGACAATCTACTTGAAAAAATAAATTACCAAATTTGTTTCAACTAGGAAGGAGAAAATGTGAATAATTCAATAACTATAAAAGAAATCAAAACCAACGTAGTTCATAAAAAATATCAAAATGTTCATAGACTTTAGAACATATGACATATCTCTAAGCAAGTAAGATATAAATTCATTGTTATATTAAAATACTTCAGAACATAAAGCAAAACAGAAAACCTGAAAACTCATGAGGTTCATGAGGTTAAGATAACTCAGAGTAAAACCAGGCAAAGATTTATTTAGAGGATACGATGTGCTGGATTGCTTTGTTTATATTGTTAAAAACAAATGCCCTTAAATCTTATCAATATGATGGTGGTTAAATAAAACATAGTATATACAAATTATGGAAAATGATGACAATGTTTAACAAAATGATAGAGACCTATAAATAATAACATGGAACAATTATCAGACATTTTTAAGAGATAAAAGACAGTCCAAGAACAGCACATGTAGAATGAAAGCATCTGTATAAAGAAAAAGAATTAACGAGCATCTGTAATAAATGTGTGTACATAAATTCGCAGTAAGAGAACCACAAGGAAAAAGATGAGTGGAAAGGGAATAAAGAAGGAACTTAATTCTTTATTTGAGTTACTACATATTGCTTGGTTCTTTTATAATGACAATATGTGTATGGGTTTCCTGAAAAGCAAAGCAAAAGTACCAGTTCTACATAGAACAGTATTACATATGACCTTCTCTCAATAGCAATAACTTGATTTATCCTAATCAGTCTCTTTTTTTATTATTATTAAATTTATTGGCTCGAATGTGGTCAGTCTTCAGTCTGCAAGGGAAAGAGAGTGCAGCCTTTGCAAAAGCAATTAAATACTGTAGCCGGGAAATGGCATACTTTGTTCACAACTACTTAGACATGCCCAAGCTCAGCCACAAATAGTCCAGGAAGTGCAATTTTATTATGTGCCCAGAGAAGAAAAAATTGGGAAGTTAGCAAATAACAATAACAGCCACCCCAGTGTTGCATTTGTATATTGTAGTTAGAAGTCGAAAACTGCTGATATGTGTAATCCATAGATTCAACCAAACCTTTGGTGTGCATGTTTATAGATATAATATTAGATTTCATTATCATATTATAAAATTAAACATCATAGAATATGGAGATAGGCAGACTGTGTTTAGAATCCTAGTTCTGTTCTATTAATTTTGTGACCTTGGACATTTTACTTGAACACTATAAATTTAATTATCTTTTCTTTAAAAGGAGGTGATAGTAACACAAAAGCATCTAACCACAGGAAAAATCCTATATGAACTTGATGTGATTATGAGGCACTAAATACTATACTTGTCCATAACAGTGTTTTTAGTGGTGACAATGCCACTATTATGAGCACTAGTTTTATGAGCATCTACTAGTCATATATTTTATATTTATTAAGTTTTATCAAATATTTTTTCAATACTTTCATCATGTGAGAAAAACACAAGTTACATTTTCCCTTTTTTATATATAAAATAATGGAATTTGACTTTCTCAAAGTCACTTAGAGTGGCTTCTTCAATTTCTTTGAAAATGGAAAAGCCTGAAGTTAAAACTTGACTAATAGGTCCTACTACAGATTAAAAAACAAGCAAACAAACAAACAAAAAGAACCTGTGGATAACATATATATCATGTAGCTGATTCATGAAAAGGATTAAAAACATATCTTTGTTTATTAATTGATATTGAAGCAAATGACATTCTGCTTCCACACTGGTAATACCATAAAGCCCACTAATTGTTTTAAGATATGAATTGTGAGGATTCAGCGTTAACCTTGATATACATGCAATGCCATGTGCAGTGTCAAAGAAACTTGTCAAAAATAACAAAATTATTTTATTAGGAGAACAATATTCCGAACCTCATATTTTGCCTCTTTCTTTGACCTTTCACATTAAAAATATACTTTTTGGTACGTCACTTCTGTAGTTGAACAGTTAATTGTATTTCTTCTCAAAATGATATCGATAGTGCTTTTTTCAGGTCTATACCTGGACTAGATTAACCGTACTTGCAAATTGCCTACAAAAATTGCTCTCTGAGATTTTTTTTTTTTTTTTATGTAATATATCCCAGTGTGCCCACTGCCTGCCTCACTGGCTCCCAGAGATGCCCAGAGTACTTACATCTTCCTTTCTTTAAAGACCAAATGTTCTTGACATGTCACTGTGAGTAGTTTCATTTAGATCTCTTGTTACTGTTTCTTTGGCATTTCATAAGAAGAACATCTTATTAAAAAGACAGTACTCGAAGTTATAGGCAGGATGTTGATTGAAAACTCCCATTCTCTGGCATTTCTAGCCAGAGGCAAACGTTCAATCTATTTTTGAACAGTTACTATGTCCCTGCAGGTAGGTAAGTGAATTCCATTTCCATATATCATAAACTACAACTGTAATAATTGTATATTTTAAGTGGCTAGGAGTTTGAAGCATATTTATTTAGAGCATGGTAAGAAATATGTATTCAGAAAAGTATCTTGAAGACAATTGTTAAAAAAGAAATGCATGGTACAACTCAAAACTGTAAGATGTCTGTATAAATTTGCAATTTAATACAAATTCTAGATTTGTGGCAGTTACACTACAGTCAATACTAACAATCTATTTCAGGTTGAACACCCTTACTTCAGACTATGATACAGATTCTACTCCAGGATCCCATTTCATAGGGAAGGAAAATGAAATTCATCAAGTTTAGGTAATTTGTCCAAGGTATGACAAGTCCCCAGGTGTGACAAACAAAAATATCTTCAGACAAAATTACACTTGGTTGAGTGCCACAGGTACCAGATTAATAACACCTACTATTATAACGTTATTGATTTCAAATAGATTATTTTTCTTTAAAAAAATGTACCATTTAAGAATGTAGTATAACAAAAAAATTAAAAGAATACATGTATATTCTTTTTCTACATAAGAAAAATGTATAAAGAACTACAAAAGGAAGAAACTGTGATACATATGTGTTATATATATGAAATTATCTGTTCGTTGCTTCTTTTTATTATTATAGACAGTGCTAGTATGTAACCAACTTTTGACATCTTTTTACTTTGCATGGATTACTTTTTCTATGTGTTAAGTTATGTGATTTTGTCAGATTGTTAATGACTCAGAATTTCTGACATTTACATGTATTATATGCAAATACATACGTACCTAACAAAAGTAATTATGTTGTGCTTATATGTTGTTTATCAAATTAGATAGAATCCTATAATTTTTCTGCCATAATTTAATTTTCAGTTTCTAAAGATTTTGATATTGTTTTTGTTAACACATGGTTAAGCTTTATAGGGAAAAAAAAAGCTAATAAAAGTTTATCACTGGAGAGCACTGTATACTAAACATAAAAATGTAAAACATGTTTTCCCCTCTACCACCTGACAAGTCAATGCATTAACATATTTCTGTTTTATTCAGATCTCCATTCAGTAGTCATTTCAAATCTTTTCTGAATAGGGTTAGAAATATATAACTAAACAATTACTTAAGTGTTGTATAGAATCGTTGTATGATCTAAATAAATTGGAAATGTGGGGGAAATAACGATGAGAAAATAGAGAAGACAGTCTGAATTCGATCTCTAAACTGTCTTTTGAGTTGATGCTGCTGAATCTCTGTTCGATTTTTACCTTTAGCTGGCTGCTTGTAATTCTATCTCCCCACATAGGAGGTTCTAGATTCAACTAGGTATTTGAGTCTGTACATAGCTTACACTCAGTCTAAACCCATATTTTGAACTTTTTCTTGGCTCTATTCTTTGAGATTTTCCCTCCCTCACTGTGCAGAGGCTGTGAGAACCCCGAATTTGGTGCTTGGGTTCTGCAAGCCAGTGGGACTATAGATATCTTTCTAAAGTTTAGTGTTCATCATATCAACTGGCACCTTCTCTCAGGCAAAAGATGTAAAAAATAAATAAAAAGAAACAAAAATACCTTTGAAGTTTACCCAAATGAAAGTACTCTCATTTCTTCTTGGGCTGCTTTTCATTGTCTTTAAATGTGTTTTATTTGTCTTTTTCTTTTCTTTTCTTTTCTTTTCTTTTCTCTCTTTTCTTTTTTTTTCTTATTTTTTCTTTCTTTTCTTTTTTAATGGTGATATTGGTTAACAAAATCAAATGTTTCAGCTCTATACTTTAACAGTAAGTCATATATATTTACACTGTGTGTTCACCTTTCATAGTGATTTCTTTCTGTCACCACATATTTGACCTGTTTACCTCTCTCTCTACTTCTCCTCTCCTCAACCTCTGTGTTTTCTTTTTAATTTTTTTTTCAGTTTCTAATTGTGATGATAGGGGCTAGTCTCCTCAAAGCAATCCTTCCATGATAGGGAGCCAATCTGTCAACACCTTCAGGATTCAAAGTGAAGCAAGCACAGGCTCAAATCTGAAGTTTTATAGTTTTTTGGTTTTTGGTTTTTGGTTTTTTTTTTTTCAGTCTTGCTGATTTAAGAGGGTATTTAACTCTCTTAAATGTACCTACTTTTGGCTAATGGAATTACATGCTTTACTGATCATAAGTTTTACAGTGTATTTTATTTATGCTGATTTACATAATTTGCTGATTAAACTACATATTTAATCTATTGACCTTTACACTATCCTACTTATACAGGCATATAATCAAGACATATACTTTCATGGATTATGTTTATATCTTAGAAACTTATTTATCTGTTATCATCCTATGAAATACTGAAGGGAAATGGCACGTGCTCTCTGCTATGCAGAAGGCTGATACATTCTTTCTTCAAAAATACATACTTTAGGTTGGATTTGGCTTATTTTTTGTTCTTTTCCCTAAGTTTTATTTCATTAATCCTTCTTCTTTTTCCTATTTTTTTCTGTGTTCTGAATTTATTGGCTTTATTTCTTGATGACTGTGTCTCTTTATGCCACATTCTAATCAATCATACAATCACCAAGGTTATCATTGCTAAGTGGCAGGGTATATGGTGCTGAAATTTTTCCCCTGAAATTTTAATAATATCATGATCTTCCATAGAAAGGTTAGCTGTATTTGTTCAGTCTCTCCTCTGATTAAAAATATCCTTTTAAAAATACATATTTTTATATTTAGTAAATATTCTCAAATTTTTAATATACTCTTCTTGGGAGAGAGAGACAAGAAAAGAGACAATTGTTATAACAGGAAGGTATGTAATGTGCTATGGTTGCAAGTAGGAGAGACAGTTAGCCCATAGTTAAAGGGAAAAATACATTTAAAAAACAGGTGGTCTGTATGAGCTGACTCTTGAAAGATATCTGGTTGCCTTAATAAATGTAACTTTATTGATATTTTTACAGTTGACATTTTCTACCATGACCTGTTCTTCTATAAAGAGATAAAGTAAAGCATATTGGGACAAGAACTTAACTGGTACATCTTGAAGTTAATTAATTTAAATTTTATGTGCTTGCACAGGTTTGCCGACATAAACTTGTTGTTATGTTGGTTGTTGTTCTCGTTGTGTTTTGTTGAAATTCATCAAAAGCTGTGTTTGTTAATACTTAGTTCATTGAATAGTGTTCACTGACTCCTTAAGATTTTCCTCAAAACACTAGGATGAGACATTTCATAGTGTTATGACGATTACGGTAATATCACCAAAAGTTTGTCAAGTTTTCAGGGATGTTATGAATTCTATTACTTTTTCTACACAATTATTCTCTAAGTTTGTAGTAATATTTTAAACAGGAGGCACAAGAGGTTTCTTTAGAATTAAATGTGCACATGCAAAGCACGTGAGTTCTGCTACGTGGGGAGGTATCATTGCCAACCAATTGATGATACATCACCAGAAATGGTGGAATCATCTGAAGAGACCCACATGAGTCATAGGTTTTCCCCAGTACCGATATTTGCTAATGATTAGTGATTAATTCCCCACAAATTGGTCATCGGTCTGGAATTTTCAGATTTCCAAGTCTCTTCTGGCACTCTGGAATGTAGTTCTATCTCAAAGTGACAATTTTTAATTTTTTTATACCTTGATCGTCATGTGGCTAGAGGACCTGCCTACACCAGTCATTTAATAATTCGCCATGTTGATTCAGCTGATCCCATAAATTCAAGTCTTGGCTTCATTTATAGTAACCAGTGAAGTTAGAGAAGAATTTTTGAGAAGAACTGAAAAAAAAGCTCTGGCTGGGGTTAAAAAAGGCTTCCCTAAGGATGAAGGAAGAAAGTTTGAGATGCACTGTTAAGTAGATTTGTCCTAGTTGCCATGCAGGAATTCGTATAATAAAATAGAATCTCATTTTCTAAGAGAAAAGAGAAATTCAGATTTTTATGTGAAATCTATGTACAATAATTGGCTGAAATTTTGTGTAAGATTAAATGGACATAGGCTGTCAGATTGTTTCTTCTAGTGTAGATGTAGTGAAGTCTTTTTCTCTCTTACTGAGTATATTCTTAAATCCAGCACAGTGTTCAAGAAATAATATGCTCACTGAAGAGCCTTAAGGAGTCATTATTTAACATTTTAATTATGATATCTGTCTTCCGTTAGGATATATTATTCCATATAATAGAAAGTCCACAGGCAGGGAACTTCAGGAACTGGTTAATACAGCTACTTGGCAATATCTTAGTTCCCACTGAGCTTTTCTCCTGGCTATTTTTCTTTGTTGTATATGTTCCCAGGGCTCCTGTTTTATCGGATCGCAAGAAGTGGCCAAAAGGTTCATCATTTGGTTATGCATCCTTTTAAGGAAATAGAACTTCTAGGCAGAATCCAGCAGCCTCTCTCTCATATCTCCATGGCCAGGATTGTAACATATGTCCCTGCCTAAACCAATCACTTGGTAAGAGGATTAAGCCTGCCAGGACTAACTCAGAATACTAAAGATATTGTAGGTTTTTTAAGCTACCAAGAGACCCTGAGTCTACTAAAAGATATGCCTTTGCCAGGTTCAGTGAGTCAGAAATAAGAAAAGAGCAACAAGCACGTCTGTTTCTTATTGTTTTGCATTGATTTAAAGTAAATATAACTATGTTAAGTTACTTTCTTGTCCAGTCCTACCAAACCATTGGCTGATTTATTCATATTGAAATCTTTGACTTTCTCTTCTCAACTTACCATCATGCTGCAATATGCCATCTAATAATTGTTCTGAATAAATTAGAACAAATTTCTTCTCTATATCTTCATTGACACGGTCATGTTTTTGGAATAGGATAGATGCCAAAGTTAAGTTTGCCAAAGTGCCTTTAAATTATGTGATGGTACAGAATGTGATGGTACCCTCTGTAGCCTTTGGCATAGTATTAAAAATAGAAGGGACTTGACATATATTAATTGATTGATTTAAATATCAGATTGTTAATAGTCTGAAATAAATTCACTGTTTACACTGGATATGTGTCTCTATAAACTAGTTTTATATAAAGCCTGATACAATAAATTTTTTTTACTTCTGCTCTTATTAGAAATTTACATCTCTTCTGAATACTTATTTTTAGAAAATGATCTCCACTGTTATATTCCATTCTTTAGTAATGTATTTTCAGACACTCTTAAAATATTTCTGAAAAAGCTTAAAATATTTTAATGATAGAGACAAACACTAAGATAAAAATAAAAATTACAACATTGGGATAGAACTGATTATAATTTAGAAAAAAACTTCAATATATGTTTCACTATGTCATTTGCATTAAAAATTTATTCTTCAATAAAACAATTTTAAATTTTTATGGTTCCTGACATGGCAATGTGTATGTAGTGTTATCTTCACCTTTTTGTTGTCATTTGTTTATTTCCATAAATAATACCACAAATAAAATCCTGTAATGCACAGCATAAATCACTAAGAAGATAAAAGTTTAGAATGCGTGGACTAAAGTATAATTTTTTCTCTAAGAAAATTAAAAAGAATTTTCAGTTTCTATTTGGGGAAGAAAGTTATTATATAGAGAAAGTTATCATTTGCAATTTAGTTATCTCCACAATCTTAAACAATTTTTGTTAATCGGCTAGGAATCATGATGGGGGAAGGAGACCTTTTGCAATACACGAGAAAATATTTGAGATAGCCTAGGAAATATGAGCATTTTTTAAAGGATACACTCATTTTGAGAAAATTCCAAGTATTACTCTCACTCTATGTTATGGAAAGTGGATAGATATATCTGAATAACACTGACATTCACTGTGCACTATTTGTGAGGTATTGTTCTGTGTGTTATTCACATACTAATGCACTTAATGCCCAGAACAAACCTGAGAGAAGTTTCATTACTGCCCACATTCTGTGAAACCACAGAAGCACAATAAAATTTAACCATATCATCTGCATTCAGGTCTTGCTGCTGGTAAAAGTCAGAGACAAGAATTTCTCATTGTATAAGGGGCTTTTATATCAATTAGAATTAAAAAAAGCATCTCTTCCTCCATGAAAGTGATTGTATAAATAAGATTATTTCTTAGTAAAGTGTGTATTAACTATAAATTCCTAGCATGTAAATTATAATAATAAGATTATGAACATAAAAAAATAAAATTTAATCAAATTAAATAAGAATACAAAGCCACTAGAATATAAAGTTTTAATCAAATAATTATACATCTTCTAATATAGAAAACAAAATTTGCTGTGGAAATTTCAGTGTACTTTACATGCTCAATAATCTTTCTTTTCCATAGAAACTCTTGCTAGATTTTTTAGACTTTTGTGGCAGAAACTTTAATTAGCTCTTTAAAAATGTTTTTGGAGCGATTTTAGGTTTATATCAAAATCAAGAGGGAGATACAGAGATTTCCCACATACCCCTTTTCACCACACTGCACAGACTCCTTTATTATCAGTATCATTCTCCAAAATGATATATATTTTTTTCTTTTTTTTTTTCTTTTCACCAAAGATGAATCTGCATTGACACATCATTAGCACCCAAGGTCAGTAGTTTACTTTAGGGTCCACTCTTAGTGTTGTACATTCTATGAGTCTGAACAAATGTATGGCATGTATTTATCATAATAGCATCATGCAAAGTATTTTCACTGCCCTAAACATCTTCTGTGCTCTGCCTATTTATCTTCTCCACCCACCACCCACCCACTCACCTCAACCACTGTCTTCATAGTTTTGCCTTTTGCAGAATGTGTTTACTGTATTTGGACTCTTACAACATGTAGCTTTTTCAGATTTGCTTTTATATTTAGTAATATGCACTTAAAATTCCTCCATGTCTTTTCATGGCCTGATAGTTCATTTCCTTTTAGTGCTGAATAATATTTCATTGTCTGGATATATCACAGTTCATTGAACTGTTCTCTTACTGAAAGATAACTTGTTTGCTTCCCAATTTTGGTGTAAAGTTACTATAAACATCCTTGTGCAGGTATTTTCAACATATTTGGGTAAATATCAAAGAGTATGATTGCTGGGTGTTACAGTAAGAGTTTGTTTAGTTTTACAAGAAACCACCAAACTATTTTTCAAAATGGCTGTACCATTTTGCATTCCTGCCAGCAATGCAATTGGTGCCTGTTGCTCCACTTCCTGACCAACATGATTCTGGTCATTTTAATAGTCGTACTGGTATCTCATTCTTGCTTAATTGTTTGATTGACTCTAAAAATCTCTATCTTTTAATTGGTGCATTTAGATCATTGACATTCAAAGTGATATTTGATGTAATTGAATTAATATCTACCATATTTGCTACTACATTCTATTTGTTGCCCTTGTTCGTTGTTTTTATTTTTGTCACTCTTTTTTTTGCTTTTCATGGTTTGTCTATTTTCTTATTATTGATTTTTGAGTGGTCTTTGTAAAATCAGAGTATAAATGTGATTTTTGAATTTCAAATATTTTCATCCATTTTTCCCCCAAAAAAACTTTCATAATAGTATCATTTAGACAACTGAACATTTAAATTTTGAAGCAGTTAAATTTATATATATTTTCCTATGTGGAGCATGTTTTTTGATGTCATATCTAAGAATACTTTGCCTCACCTGAAGAGCAAAGATTCCATTATGTCTTTTCTTCTAGAAGTGGAATATTTTTAGTGTAGTTATGTTCACTGCTTAAAGATTATTTTCTACTAATTCTATTATGTGTGTCATTTCTGTTTTTTTTCTTTTGATTGATTTTTTTTAAAAGACTTACAGCACCTACCTTAATTCTATCTGAAGCTATTGTTACACTTCCCCAATTTTCAAAGATGAAAAGTCTCCCAAATGTGTGTCCATGGGCTATCAGGAGTCTTATGCCTTCTATGCTATATCTGTTTTCATGATTCCCACCACCCAAACACTAAACTCATATCATATATCACTGTTATGATTCATAAATTTAAGTATTTCCTACAGTATTTTCTGCCCTATTTTCAAATATCAGCCACATCAGGCAATCTCTTTGGTCCTTTGGTTATATTTAGCTGTATATGAGTGGTAGTTAGGGAGAGATGAATTATTTATTGTGCAGTAATACTGTATTAATATTAAACTGAAAAATTTTTAACCAATACATCTAATATAGATTTAATAAAGCCAAAAATAAATTTTGAAAGGACTTCTTAGAAGACCTAAATTATAACTTACCTAGAAAAATTATAAGCATGAATCCTCTCAGGCAAAAAAAAAAAAGAATATATATATATATATATATTATTTTATGCAAAGCATGTATTTATGGAAATGTTGCTTGTACCTATTCTTCTCATAAAAATTTTGAGTTAATAGCAAAATCAATTTAAAATTGTGTTATTTCTTTTTGTATTTCCAATTTATTTGAAAACTTGAAAAATAACTGAAGGAGACAAAACAAGTAAAAATGCAATGACTATTGCAACATTTTGTAATAACTGAGTCACAATATGCTACCAGAAGTAAAGAGATAGAAAGAGTCTAAGATATTGTCTACAGTGTTCATGATCAATACCTTTTTACTGGTAGCACAGAGGCTATATAAAAATGTTTCTTGTGCTGATTTGAGCACTTGTATTTTTTAGCCTTTTTTTCTCCCATTTTTTCCTACATAAATAAAATTAGTTTTCTTTGTCTTGTTGCCAAATTACATGAAAAGGCCAAGGAAAATATTCATTATCTTTGAAATATGATATAGATGGTTTGGCTTAAAGTCTTGATACAAAGGCATAGATAAAATCTACTTGGGGGAGGGACAAAGGAAACCTCAGTAATTGGTAGTTTCTTTAAAGGAGTTGAAACTATTTACTTCTAAAGATGCCAACTGTAGATTTTCTTAAAATGTGGAAATGGGGGTCATATACATTTGTATTCCAGAGGTAGAAGAAACAAATTAATTTTCAATATTATCAACAAATTATAGTCACAGTGGTAGAAGCTGTGAGGGCTTGGCATTCATTTCTGAGTTTCTTCTCTTTTAAATAATTTTACATAGTGCACTAAAGGTTGAGAAGAAGCAAGAACTGATTGACTTGATAATAAATAACTATTATACAGAGCAGGCAGGCCAGGTATCAACTATGAACTTGCTCCAATGAATATAAAAATCAACTCTATTACCCTATTATCATACTTTGTATTTCCCTTGACTTTTCTGGTTATTCTGTCTTCTCCTGGAAAGCCTACAACTTTAGATTAGAACATATTGATATAGGAGAAAAAGTCATGAGAGAGAAATGATTTCTTCAAGCACAGAAAGATTTAATCTTATTGAATTGTTAAGAATTTTTCTAAATATAATTCTCTGGTAAAAAATTGAAGGTTCTTTTTAGCAGGACTCCATGTATTGATGCTTTCTTAGTTCTATACTCATTAAACAGAAATATGAAAACCAGGGTCTCAAGTTTCATAAATAAAAACATATAAATTAAGGAATAATGATACTAGTTATAATAGCTTAAAATTTAAGTTCATGAAATTATCAAAAATTTATCAATAATTATATGAATAACATTAAATTAATTATGAATTTTTGACTTTTGAAAAAAAATGTAGATAGCAGCATTTTAATGCACAAAAGCAAAACCTTCTTCTTGCCCAGAAATAAGTTAAAAATTTCATATTACTGAGATGCTTCTTTATTTCAGCTTTAGGAGTTTGCAAATTAAATTTAGAACCATTTAGACTGTATAAAAAACATAGAGAATAAGAAAGAAAGGTCTCTTGTTCCTGATTTCTTTGAAAAACATACACAACTGTTGCAATAGTAATGACATCGTTGTTCTCCCAAGTAATTGAATTTTTTTGACAAATTATACATAGAGTATAACATTATTTTTTAATATGCCTACAAGATGGAGTAATTTTTCAAATTTGGTACCACACAATGCACTCCTTGTAAAATATAGACTTTATGTGTAGGACAAAGTAATAGAGAATGATAGCATTTTGTACATGTGGAAGAAATGAAAGTTTAAAACATTAAAACAGCATGGAACTCATGTCCATTGAGAAAATTTAGACTTTCAACCCAAACACGCACAGATGCACACACACACACACACACACATACACACACACACACACATACACACACACACACACACACACACACACACACAAAATACAGAAAAAATAATAATGAAACTTTGTGCTGTCTTACTTTCTTTTTTATATTTTCTTTGAGGTATGAAATATCAAAGTAGGAAGTCAATTATCTCAGGTTTTGCACAATTTGCTCTGAATGTGTGACTTTATATACCTTTTAATATCCTTGTTAGTTCACATTATCAACTGACAGAAGTAGAATTTCTGTTCAGTTCCTTTAGTCAGATACAGACAAACTATCTTATAATGTGGATACTTAGTACATAGCACTTGATAAGAAAGATGATGTTTCAGTTGAAGGTAGAATATAGTATAATGCATTCCATTTAGAATTTCCTATTTGCTTTCTTTCTTAATAAAAGACAGTATTATCTCATATACTTTCTGTGTATATACTCACTATACAGAGGGACTGTAACATATATTTTGAATGATATACAGCAAATCAAAATTTTCTGCATAGTATACAGAATGTTATCAAAGCTAGAAAAATCACTGCTGTGTTGCCTTCCACTCCATATGCTATATACAGGGACATAGTATTTTCTTCTCAGAAGCAACCAAAAATACCACAGATTCAGGGCAAGGAAATAAGATTTCTCTTAAATGTTTTAGAAGGATGTTTTTCTTTCAAGTTACCAGCTTCTGTAGCTAAGAAGAGACAAGAGAGCTACTAGAAGTCCTTCGGAAGATATTGAAGTAAAAAAAAAGAAAATCTCTACACTGAAATTAGATGTATCTGATTTTTGGTTAGTTACATTTTCTGAATCTTTTTATATAGGCTGAATGTAGGTCACAAGAAAACCGGAGTAGGTCTTAAATGAAGAGCTATATAACATTCTCCATGGTCAGTATTGGACTGTGACACCATGTTAAAAATAACTAAGATCTAAGTAAAAGAAGGAGACTCTTATACCATTTATTCATTACTCTTCTTTGGTCAATCAACATAAATCAATTTAGATGAATATGCATTCTCCTATATTTTCATAGAACAAGAACTGAAAGTGCCTGTGCTTCAAATTTTTACATAAATTACTGCAACTATTTTACATATTTTTCTTTGATACATACAATTGTAAAATTTTAGTGAGTAGATCAGTTATTGGATATGATGTTTAAATATTCTCTTTTTATATAAAATATTTGATAGGTACAAAAAAAGGCATTCCAAATTCTGTTAAATTTATTTTAGTGTTTGAAAACCGTAAGTTAAATTTAGTTCAAATATGTGTCTAAATTTTGTATATAATAAATTATCAATATACTTTTTTATTGCACTGAAATAGCAACATTTTATAAATGATAGCACTCTACAAAAAGCTAATAGTTGTTCTTTTATGGGAGATTTAATTAGTAGACTTTCAATTCAGTGATCTATAGCCACCAAATTTGTTCTCTCACTGAATCTCCTGAGGCCTCCAGGGTTCCACAGGTGAACAGATTAATGTAACAGAGAAAATTCTGTAATATATTTCCTAATTTCTGATTGAAGAATATTTTGGAAACCACTGCAGTTTGTGTCTTTTGATCAGATTATTGTTGAAGTCACATAGCAATCTTGACAGAGACTCTGAAGGATAACACCCCAAAGACAAACTAAGATTATTCAAATGTCAGGCATGATCTAGCCTGACTTTGTGATAGTCAGTGGGTTATTAAAGAGGGGAAGAGATATTCATTGCATATGTGTTTTTCATATTTCTGTTTTCATGGGAGAGTATCACTTCATGTCTGCAACTATTTTCAGTAAAATAAAATTGATTTGTCATCAAAAAATGTGATCGAATGGGCGAGAGAAAAAATGTTTATTGTAATGTTTTATTATGTATCTGTATACTTGACTTAATGTAAAAATGTACATTATTATATACTGAAAACATTTATTTATTATTTACCTGAAGCAAACTAATAAAATTGGTTGTGCATTATCATTGATAATATCTACGTGACTCTTTTCTATTCATTTATCCTGTTTGCCTTCTATTCTATACATTTTGGTTGAATTTCATGATGATTAAGAGCAAACAGGGCTCCAATAACGCTATGAAAAGCTTCTGTCACTTCATGACACCACGAATGGAGGCTGGCTTCCAAGGCCAAGTCTTCATTTCTTTTAGCTTCAGGGTTTAATTTTTAAAAGGCAAAGATTGGCGGGGGCAGCACCCCACAAATTAAATTTATTCAACCTCTTACATCTTACTATAAGAGAAAGGAGACACTGTGCTACATCAATGAGGAAAAGAGATGATGGTTATGGGAGGTGAGGAAATGTATGAATAATTTTACCTTATTCTTACCTATAATGTATATAGGTAATAATTTTACCTATATACATTGTTTTGACTAGGGCTGACTTGAATTTTATAATATCATGAACTACAGAATTAGTATCACAGATAAAAGATAAGTTAAAGGTTTAAAATAACCAAATAATCAGATTGATCTGTCCTATAACCAAACAGGAGGTAATAAAAACTGGGGTGACTATTTTGACTCTTCCTGTAACTTTTCTTCAAGCAATGAAATTTCCTTTGAATTAATTTTCAAATTTGAATTTATTAAAGATTTATTTCTAGGACAATCAGCACTAGGTGAATTGACTCTATCTCACATACTCAAAATAATTTTAAATATCAAGCACATAGTAAGCGTTTTCAAATTATAAATAGAGGCATAGGATAATTTTGAAATAATTAAAGGGACTTCCATATGTTTACTGTTTAAATTTACTTTTTAAATTTATTTCTGACATTTCCACTCTAGAAAACTCCTGATGTAGTAAAACCTTGTGTTTATTCAAATAAATACAATACAGTTAAAACTCCCGTCAATCTTGCATTCTAATTCTCTTGCTTACACTGGCCCCTTGGTTTGAACGATTTCTCCTTCTCGTTTATTAAAACTTACATTTCCTTCACAGCTCAAATGAATTCTTAACGTTTCTCCATAATAGCTCATTCAACCTACATTGGATTTTTCTCTTTTAATAGTTATTCTGCAAGATATAGGGTTTTTTGTTTGTTTCTTTCTTTCTTTTTTTGAATAGAACCTCTTTTCACAATTAGATTTTAAAAGACTATAGAAAATAAATGAGATTTTTAAATATTATTTTTATTTATCTAGACCTAAAACAACTCATGAATTGAGCATGTGTTAAGGTTTCTTTTAGATAACATTCAGTTAGGAAGAACTTTGATTAAACTTAAATTAGTAAGTACTTTCGTTTTTTGCAAATTATGAAACTATTATACAGCTTTTGTGTGTAAGTGTGTATACGTGTGTATTTGGGAAAGGAAGGAAGAAATGGGGAAGGAGTGAAGGGGGTGAGAAAGACAGAGGGAGAGAAGTCAAATGTTCATTCTCCATGAGGCATAAAATATAGTCTCCACACTGATGAATGGACATTACTAATTTAAAAAATATATATTTTTAAATGAATTCTCAAAATGAAAACATTTATATTATATTTTATAAAGATAATATAATCTTATTTGATAATTCAATCAATATTGAAAAAAACATTTTAAGAATTATTTTCTTTTTTAAGTATTTCTCTCCCTTTCTTCCTCCCTCCCTTTCTCTCTCTCATTCCCTCTCCCTCTCTCTTTCTCATTTCTCTCCATGACTGCATAAATGATGACAGATGTGAACTGCAAATGTGCATCTGTGTTTACATACATAGATATACTTGTATAAACATGGACATCTTTTCTTCTCACTTAGCAATGTGTCTTTCTCAGATATACTTTTATGTCATAGGTTAAAGATTGTTGAAAGTCACCCAGAATACATCAGACAGCCAAATATTTATTTACAATGTTGTGATTGGCTTCCATGCTATACCAGATATTAAATATTTCTAACATCAAATTTACATATAGATGTAACTGGTTTTTAATTAATAGCTTCATAAAACTCCATTTTATAGCTCTTTCCTATTTATTTGATCAATCCAAATTGTTGGCTCTACATTTTTCCAATATGAGAAATACTGTGTTAAACATATTTATAACATATTTTAGTATGATTAACGCATATCTCCTTGGTATAAATTTAACAACTGGAAATAGAGGCTCAAATAAATTCGGATACATATTGTTAGAATGAACTTTAAATAGTAGTTCTAATTTACATGTCTTCCAAGAGTGTACAAGACTGCTGGTTTATCTTAATCCTTGGGAGGACTGAAAGTAATATCTCATTTTGATTTCACATTTTTTTTGTTTGCTTGTTTTTTCACATTCTGTCATATTTCTTTAAGCATGTACTACATTCAAGTACACCAAACAATGATTAAGAGTTTTTGTAAAGAATAACTCCAAATTAGCACTCCTTACTACCCATTCCGAACCGTAACAGACTGCAGAAGTGACAAAAAGCCCAAGCTATCAATATCGATAATGAAATAGACATCCAAGGTGAGTAATGCTGTTGTCAGTCTGACCAGGCACGTTCTGGAGTTGACACAGTCTCTAGGATCTCTGAATCTCGTCTAGAAGATCTCATACAAACACCCCAGCCAACTCTACCCCGAGTATAGTCATCTGACTAATGGCTGACAGCTTCATCTAGTGGCAATGTATATTTTGTTACTGATAGGGGCTGAAGAAAGACAGGACATTCTTAAAGATCAGCAGAAAATTAGGCTAAAGGAAAGCCTACATTTAATAAAAATGCAAAGTACAGGGAATCACTTTCTTCTGGAGAATTGCTGTTAAAAACCTATAGTGAGTATTATTGTGAAAATAGAAGGAACTGGGGAAAAAGACAAAAAGTTGTTGCTGGTGGACTGTTAAAATTTTTGCAAAGCCAAGATCACATTTCTTTATTTTTTTCTATTAGAAATAATTTTATTTACAACTTTTAATTTTTGATCATCTGTGATTTTGTTTTGTTTTGTTTTTAGCATGTGATTGAACTTTTTATTTAAGTATAGTTAATATATAATATTATATTGGTTTCAGGTATACCACATAGTAATTTGACATTTAAATACATTACAAAATGCTCATCATGTTAAGTCTAGTAACCATCCGTCGCCTCACAAAGTTATTACAATGTTGTTGACTGTGTTCTCTATGCTAGTCATTACGTGTCTTATTTATTTTATAACTCAAAGTTTACACCTCCTCATCCTCCTCAACTATTTTGCACATTCTACCACCTTCTTCTCCTTTGCCAACCAAGATCACATTTCTTTTTCTTCCCCATTTCTGAACTTTAAAAAGTTCTGTCTTTTCCTCTTTGACACAATTTTTGTATTTTTTACACTAGGTCATTCATTTTTTTTTCTCATTGATTTCTCTGGTAATAGTAAGATATTTTTACTTAGTGTTTGTGTATGTGTGTGTGTGTGTGTGTGTGTGTGTGTGTGTGTGTGTGTAGTTTCTTCATCTTTTCTTATTTTCATTGTTTTTAAAATAGATTTTATTTTTTAGAGCAGTTTTAGGTGTAGAGCATATTGTAAAAAAAAGTACAAAGTTTTCCCATATGCCACCTGCCCCCTTTATGCAGGTCTCCCCACTATCAGAATCCTGAGCCAGAGAAGCACCGTTGTCACAATCACTGAATCAGTGTTTCTGCATTATCAGCACTCAAGTTCAGAGTTCACATATGAGTCTATTCTTGGGGTTGTCCATTCTATGGTTTTGGACAAATGTATAGTGACATGTATTCACTATTACAGTATTATATAGAATAGTTTTATTGCCTTAAACCTCTTCGGTGCTTTGTCTATCCATCCCTATTTTACTTCTATCTCCTGGCAACCACGGATCCTTTGACTTGTCTTTATGGTTTTACTTTTTCCAGTGTGTCATGTAGTTGACATCATACAATATGTTGTCTTTTCATATTGTCGTCTTTCACTTAAAAATAGGTATTTAAGTTCCCTCCACATTTTTTCATGATTTGAGAGCTCATTTATTTTTGTTTAATAATATTTCATTTTCAAGATATACCACAATTTATTCATTCATCTACTGAAGGGCATCTTGGTTGCTTCCAAGTTATGGCAATAGTGAATAAAACTGCTATCAACATTCAAGTGCCAGTTTTTGTGTAAACATGTTTTGAACTCTTTTGGGTAAATACCAAGGAGCATGATTGCCAGATCATATGATAAGAGCATGTTCAGTTTTATAAGAAATTAACAAACTGTCATCCAAATGGATATATCATTTTGCATTTGTACCAGAAATAAACATGAATTCCTGTTGTTCCACATCATCTCCAGCATTTGATGCTGTCAGTGTTTTGTTTTCGGTCATTCTAATGAATATACAGTGATAGCTCATTGTTTTAATTTTCAATTCTCTAATTATCTATGTGTTGAGCATCTTTTTGTATATTTATACACCATCCATAAATCTTTTTGGTGAGGTGTCCAATTTGTTTGCCCATTTCTTAATTGAGTTGTATTTTTTTTATTGTTGAATTTTAAGCATTCTTTATATATTTCAGTTAATAGCCTTTTGTCAGATAGATGTGTCTTTTGCAAATATATTCTCCCATTCACTTGACAGTGTCTTTGGCAAAGCAGAAATCTTAAATCTTACTAATGGTCCATAATATAAAATTAAACATTAAATATTAAAATATTTAAGTAGTCAGATCTATCATTTTGTAAAAAATCAGACTGGTCTCATTCTTTAATATGCTTTATTCACCCAACAGTTCTAAAAAAAAATGTGCACACATATTTTCTGTTGGCACATTACAAATACTAAATGATTAAACAAAACAGAAAAGAAATTTTATAAAATTTAGAATCGGGAACAAATTATATATTTAAGTAAATTTACATATATGACAACTCTGAAAAAAATAATGCAATATCTACATCTTTCAATTTACTAAAAATACTATTTACTAGGTACTTACTAGGGCCCAGGCACTAATCTTGGTGGTAAGAACATAGCTATAAATAAATCTCCTTTATTCATGCAGTTTACAATTAAAAGTATAAAAGTAAATTATGGTAGGAAAATAGAAAATGCATGGTGAAGTGCATTTGTGAGAAGCCTTCACTGTTAAGATGAGAATAAAGCAGAGATATGAAGAAATGAAGAAAGTAGGTATAAAGATAAGTAGAGGAAAAGTCCTCTATACAGAGATATACAAAGTTCACAGGCTATAGGAAAGATGACTACTTGGTGTATCCAATGAAAAATTAATAACACTAGTACGAGGAGAGCTGAACTAGAGATGAAGTGGTGTTGAAGAAGATCTAACACAACCTTTTGGTCACTGTAAAGATTTTGGATTTTACTTTTAGTTAGATAAGAAAATATTAGAGGATTTTTGAGCAGAAGAGAGACATGGTTTAAGTTATATTTTAAAAGACACTCAGTCAACTTAGCTGAGAAATTAGTGTGTGTATGATGATGGGGGGAAAGATGATTTAAATAGTATTAGAAGGAGTCTGGTATATATCCTCAGTCATACCTCAATAATATAGAGTTGTTAGGATAAAATAAAGAAACTGACCTCAGTATGTGAAACACAAACTTGTAAATGCATTTGCGTTGATCACCTTTTATCTGTAGTTGTTTCTTTTGTTATTCATATCACTCCTGTAATTTGCTTTCATTTTCTTTCTTTTTTTTCTTTTACCATCTCAGTGTGAGTTAAAGTGACAGAAAGCTTCTTGAAAATCAATTATACTGTTCATTCAAATGCTTATATAGTCACATTAGAAAAATTTCCAGGCAGTGGTTGAATTTACATCAAGTTCTTGAGTTTTTTCCTAAACCAAATTGCCTTTGGTGCACAATGTACATGACCTATATAGTAATGATGAAAGTTTCTTGTTAGGTAGAAGACATGGGAAGGATCAGGAAGGGTGGAAAAAGTTGGGGATGGTTGACCTAACTTGCTCAGCAGTTCCAATGTCTGTTATTTTATTTTTTTCTCCCAGTGACTGTCTCACCTAACACTGTGTCCATGTACTCAGAGCCAGGTATATTTCCTAATTTTCCTTGGAAAAGGGTTATAGTTCACATATTTTGAATTACTGCTTTTATTATTTTCTTTGTAAATTTAATTTCTTTTTTTCTTTCTATAAAATCCACAATCAATTTAATTCTATGATGCTCCTCGTTTGTGTTTCAGTAGAGTTTTGGTTTCTTTTATAAAAGTACATTTCTTCTCATTTCAATAACATAAAATAGAGGCGAGATAGATGTGTTTACTGTTTACATAATCTGGATAGACCCCTGGTTCTTCACATTATGTTTTTAAGTGTTTCTACATGCAATGGACAGGTTTTCACAAACAAGATGTATAGCAAAGTTTATGAACACAGATACATACTCAGTTCAAGAGACAGAGAAGCACTGGATTGAAAACACCTCGTTAATAGCATTAAATCATCATTATTCAAGGTTGGAATTACCTTATGAAAAGGCTGCTACTGAAATTATTATAGTTGAATGTCTCTTGGATGACATTTTGACAGCATTTAAAACTATTGGTCTAGCTCATGAAATCAGGTAGAATATTGAATCATAAATTTTAATCATTCAATATATTAAGTCAAACATATCTCATGGCATTTTACTAACCAGGCATGTGTTAAAATAGTAAATATGTAAAGAGTCATGCATATAAAAGTAAAAATATCAATGTTCTCAGAGAAGCAAAGGAAAAAGAGAAATTAACAACAGCAAATGGCTATATTTAATTTTACCGCTTAAAAAGAACTTCTCAAGCTTAAGATCTCAATAATTAAAATTATACTAAAAATTTACTTGAAATCTTACTTTTAGCTTTCTTTAGCTTTATGTAGGTCATTTTATTTCCTAAAAGATGATGTTTCTCAAATATGTAGAGAGGTAGTCACAGGTCTACAGAGCTCATTTGTCTCTCATTTTTTAAACCCATGATTTAAGTAAAATAAAAATGCTACTTTATTGAGATAGACCTCAAAAACCTGAAAATTACTTGCATATGGATTGATAATTATAATACTAAGTAGGATATTTTCCTAACACTAACAGACTTCTAGAATACAGTCTAAGTATAATAATATCTATATTGTGTTTTTAAAAATTATATTACTATTTCTTCTGGCACAACCCAATGGGATGGAAATGGAAATGCTTTTTCTTGCAAAACAGTCAGTGTGTGATTGATTATGCCTGTCCATACATATGTCTGATGGATTTAAAGTGATAGTATCTCTAATTGCAAATCCAATACCTGATTAATGTTGTTCTGAAATATAGTGACCTTTTAAAACAGAAACGTATTTCACATCAATCCCTGTATTCTTACTCAACAGAATATCCATTTTCACTCATTTGTATATGTGTTGCCATTGGGCAATGTGCCATTATGCCTTAACAACTGGGATTTAAATTACTAAACTGTTTTTATATAGGCAAAAAGAAATGCAGGTGTAAGCTATGCAGACTCCACTGATTTGCAATGTCTGTTACATAGAAAATGTTCTTTTGGATTAAAAAGAGTCTATGAAGGGCAGTCTGTAAGAGGGTTTGTTTCACAGTGAGCCACAAAATACCCTATACCTGAGCAACATCTCTAGATAAAATAAACTTCGCAGTTCAATTAGCAATATGAACACAGTAAGAATTCATTAACAATTGTGTAGGAACACATATAATGGTGACATTTTATGCAACCATGCAAATTTATGCAGCAGTCAGAATAACAAACTAAATTATACAGGTAGACTACTTAACTGCAACGATTAATAAGTAATTTCAAACATTTAGGTTGTTTTTAAGTAAATGTTATGCAAATATGCTTGAATCAAGAATTAGAAGCTAAGCAAACATGCTAAAATTTCAAATAATTGCTAACATAAATGTAATTTAACACAAATATTCTTTCGTAATTTATTTTACTAGACAGACACTCTGTGACCTATGTTAAGGAGAAATCATGAGTGTGAGCACGTATTACAATGATAGAATAAATCTACATATTTTTAGTTCTCATTGAGTAAAGAAGTTAAATAAAATATAACAAAATATGCCACATATCATTACATATTTCTTCAAAAATTTTATTTTTACATCTCTGTTCTTATAATTCATATATAGAAAATTAATTAAAGTTTATAATTTGGTATATTTTGACGGCTGTATAAACCATAAGTCCATCATCAAAATTGTAAAGAACATATTTTTACCCCCTAAAGTTTCCTAATGCCCTTTTTAATCCATCCAGTCTGCCTCTCCCGACATTCCCCCAATCCCTCACCTTCCCCAGATAAACTGAACTCTGCTTAATATTACTATAATTTGCCTTATAAAGAATTTCAGATAAATGGAATTATTCAAAATGTACTTTTATTATATATTTTTTATTCCACTTAATTATTTTGAGATATAATCATGCTATTTTATGGATTAATCATTTATTCCTTTTTATTATTGAATTATATTTTATTTTCGATATTCACTACAATTTGTTTATCTATTTGCTATTGATTGATAGATGAGCTATTTTGGGTTTTAAAAACAAATGTGCTATTAATGTGTATGTACAAGTCACCGTATGGCTGTATGTTTTTATTTCCTTTAGTTAAATATCTAGAAATAAAGAACTACCTTCTTATTTGATTTCAAATATTTGGGGATTAGTCAGAAATTTTTATTGATTTATAATTGAATTCTGGTGTGATACCTAAAGTAACTTAAATCACTTCTTACGTTTGTTAAGCTTTGTTTTATGACTCATAGTATGGTCTGTTTAGGGAAATGTTCCAGGTATACTTGCAAAAAAGATGCATTCTACTGGAATTAGATCGATTGTTTGATAAATGTCAATTATATCAAGATAGATAATAGGATTATTTATCATTAATTTTATATCATTACTGATTTTCTGTTTGCTTCTTTTATCTGAAAAAGTTGATTCACATTATCTCTATAATTGATAATGTGTTTACTTATTTTTTAAGTTGCATTAGTTTTTACTTTATGTATTTTTAAGCTCTGTTATTAGATACATGCCCATGTAGGATCATCATGCCCTTTTGATTAACAGATGCATTTATCGTTATGGAATGATTATGTTCATCCTTGTTCATATTTTTTGCTCTGAAATCTATGTTGTCTCATAGAGCTTCTCAGATCTTTTTCTTAAAATTAATGTTGGCATGATATATCTTTTTTCCATTTCATTACTTTTATCTAGTATTTATTTATAATTCATATGAATTTCCTGGTAGGCAACATATAGTTAGGTATTGTTTTGTTTTTTAGTTCAATCTGACAATCTGTGTCTTTCAAAAGGGGTATATAGACCATTTTTATTTAGAATGTTTGTTGATCTAATTGACTTTAAATCTATTGACTTGCTCTTTTTTTCCCCTCATCAGTTCCTGGTTCCCCTTTTTATATTTTCTCTCTTATTTTAGATTACCCAAGTTTATTTCAAAATTCTTATTTTTTCATTTATTAGTTTATTATATATTACTTTTTATTTGTTATTTAAGTGATTGCTAAGGTTTATAATATACGTATTTAACTTGTCACAATCTATGAAAGCTATATTAAGCCCTTCATACATAAAATTCTTACATTATATTTCAGCTTCTCTCCTACTGGATTTTGTGTTATTGTGGTTATATATCTTAATTCTGCACATTTTATATCTTTTGCACAACATTGCTTTTATTTTTGGTTAAACAGTTATCTTTTAAAAAGATTTAATTATTTTAAAATTTTTATATAGAGAGTTACAATTTCTCGGCATCTAATTCATTTTTATATACCTAGGTATACCTACTATAATTTTCCTTCTGCTTAAAGAACTCCCTTAGCAGTTTTTATTGTACGGATCTACTATACTGATTTTCTTTTGCTTTGGCATGTCTTAATAGTGATTTAATCTTTGTTTTTGAACAATACTTTTAACTGAGTATGGACTTCTGTATTAAGTTTTCTTTTCAATATTTTAATAATACTACTCTACTCTTTTTTCAGTTGCAGTGTTTCCAATGTAAAATCTGTTATTATATTTAACTTTGTTGCTCTGCATAAATGTTGTTTATCAGAATTTTTAAAAATTTCTCTTTATCACCAGTTTTGAGCAATTTGATTAAGATATGACCTGTTGTAGTTTTCGTAATGGTTATTTGTGTGCAGTTCAAGGTAGAAGGTGGTTACTTTTCTTGAATCTGTGAGTAAATAGTTATCACTGATATGGAAAATATTTTAGTCATTATTTTTAAATATGTTTTCTGCTCTTACATCTCTCTCCTATCCTATAGAGATTTTAAGATACATGTATTAGGTCACTTAAAATATCTCACGGCTCACTATTGATCTGCTAATTTAAAAAATTATCTTTTCTTTCTGGGTTTTATAGTAGATAATTTCTATTTTCATATCTTCAGAGTGCAATTATTTTATTCTGTGGTGTCATCCTGTGTTACTAACATCTAGTGTGTTCTTTATTTCAAACATTGTAGTTTTCATCTCAACAGATTAGTTTGGATCTTTTCACATATATTTCTCAATTTAGCATAGTCAATCTTCCCACTAACTTTAACATACTAATTTCAGTTATAATTGTTTTTATTTTTTAATTCTTATTAAATTTTTGGGATGACATTGGTTAGTAAAATTACATAGGTTTCAAGTGTATAATTCAATAATAAATCATCTGTATATTGCATATAATTTTTTTAATTTCTTGTCCACTAATTCAAACTGTCAGTTATGAGTCAATTTTCATTGGTGGATTCTCCCTAAAAGAAGTCTTCCTAGCTCTGATTGATTCCCCCTCCTAGTTCTGTAGCCAGCAACTCATCCAAGGAGTAATATGGAAAACTGCAGGGTTGCCTTGTTAACAATTTAGCTTCAGTTACAGCAACATTGCATAAATATTTACCATTGGCAATTCTTTCCTTTCCTTTTTTCTTTTATTTTTTCTTCTTATTTTTTAAATAAGTTCTTTTTGATCAGTGGTGTCAAAATATTTTTAGAATTGTAAAAAATAATTTTTTTAATTTAAATTTTTATTTTTATTTTTTAAAATTATATTTTTAATTTAAGAACCTCTGAACATACCGAATAGGATAAGCTAATTTGAAGGTCTCCTAAAATGAGCAATAAATATATAAACAATACAAAATAAAAATAGCCAAAATATAGTAACTTCACAAAAATGATATGAAAATGACAAATAAATGCATAAAAGTAGCACAGTCTTCAGTCATCACGAAGATCCAGGATGTGGAAAAACAAAATATATAGATTGTTATTTGGAGTTTAAATTGGTATGAGTACATTGAAAAGCCCTTTGCTATAACAAAAGTCAACATATGCTTATTCTTTGAATGAGTCATTCCACTTATGGGCATATAAAAAAGGTGTGTGTGTGTGTGTGTGTGTGTGTGTGAACATGTGTGACAAAAGACATGTTTAAGAATATTAATTTACAATGACCCTAAACCAGAAACAATTCAAAACTCCTAAAACTATATATGGGTAATAATGTACGGTATATTTTAAAACTAAATATTATAAAGAAATGGCACTGAACAGATGACTAGCATGTAGCAACATAAACTTCTATATATTAGACTAAAGAAGACAGGCATCATATGTCTGTATACACACACATATACACACATACATATATACATACGTATGTATAATTAAATTTTTGTAAAGTTTAAGAACAGGCAAAAATAATGAATAGTGATATAAGTCAGGCTAACAGCTAACTTTGGGAAGTGAAAAGAGAGACCAGAAGAAGATACGGAAGAATACTGAGTGCTGGTAATATCTCATTTCTAAATCTGCATGGCGTTCATGCAGATGTTACCTTTGAAATAAAATCAATGAGCCATACAATTTCTTCACTTTTTATAAAAGTGTTATATTTCTATAAAAATTACTTAAAATTCATATTACTACCTTTTCTTCTTTTTCTGTCTCCTTTGATCATTGATAGATACAGTACCCTGTCTTTTCATTAATCTTACCTTCAGTGAAGGGTATAGGAATTAATGTTAAAGAAAAAAGAAGTTCAAATATATACACTAGACAGGTGAAGTCTTTTCCGTGGAAAGAGAACAAAGTCTCTTTAAAAATTCCCTTTATACTTGCCTCTTGTACTGTGTTCTTCGAAACTAGATGTAAGAAATGATGTGTGGAAAAAAGAAAAAGGGAGAAGAAAAGAAGGAAGAGATACAAGGAAGAGAGAGAAAGGGAATTAAGGGACTGTGCGATCAAAAATGAGTGGGAACTGAGAATAGGAAAATTAATGAAATTAATGAAATGAAGCATTAAAGAAAAAAAAGGAAGAGAATCCAGAAAACTTTCTATTTAGTTTTTTCACTAACATTAAATATTATTTATAATTTTGATAGTTATGTACATAAGTGTAAACTCTGTAATGACTACTTCTTTTTTTGTTTTACAAAATGCCATGTGGCAATGGCTTATAAGTAAACTAATTAAGCAAAATATCTTCTAATATTTATAGTCCTTTGGTAGAAATTCTTTCAATATAGTTTTGAAGGTAAATCTCTCAGCTTGTATTTTAAATTAAAATTTTCTTTTTACTGAAGTTTATTTCCTACAAAGTTTTAATAAAATTATATCCAAACTTTTTCTATCTAGATTAGTGTTATACAAATATATTCCCTCTTATATTTTTAAGTTGTGTATTTTTAAGCTTTTTATTCATGCATCAATATCTCCATCGTTGATTGCACTATATTTCATAAAGTGCTGATATTCCTCTAAAATTTCAAAACCCTACTTCTAATTTAATACTAATTAAATATATTGAAAGACAAATTTGTAAGCTTTGATATATATCATAAATAAACACATATATAATAAATATACACAAGATTTAGTGGGACAAATTCAGAAGTATAAATGTGCATATATACCAATACATATATAATAACTAGCAATAAATATATTCCCTATAACACAAAGCATCTTGAATTATAGAAAAAAATGAATATAAGAAAAGAAACAATTATATCTTTATTTTGGGATAAAAGCTTTACCTGACATGCACAAAAACTTATTTTATTGAATCTAAATTAATATTTCATTGACACTAAGAAACATACTCTGTGCATTTTATTATTTCTGATGGTGGGATGAATCTGACAACAGTTGTCACAATTGTAACAGTCTTATGACAGAGCTGTCATTACCTGCCATGTATGACTTTGGTCTCAGCTATTCATATTCTAATTACTTCAATTGAATCGTGTGCATTATTGGAACTACATATGTCATATTTGATTACCATTTAAGGTGTCTTTTAAAACTTTCAACTATGCCTCAGTATCGAAACACAAAATATTATTGTGTATGCAGAGGCACAGAAAGCAGAACTGCAGGGCATACATAAGACATTCATGAAGCAAATGTTCATTGTTGAAGGAATGGCTGCAATTTCAAATTCTCTTGCAAGTAACAAGCAAATACTTTATGGGACTTGAGATAGAAGGACACTTTTAAGTAGGGAAGCTATCTTATTTTGTTACTCTGAACCATGGAGAAGAATTTTCAATCACTGGCCATGGGAAAAAATGAAACAGAGGAAATTGTTAAATTCCTACTAATATTTGAACGAGAGAGAGATAAAGAGACAGTCACTTCTGTAAATAATTTTTATATTGTTTAGATTATTATAAAGGAAAAGAGAATTGGGTTGTAGCTTAACGTGCATTATTCTTCTTTTACATAGTAGTAAATTTATAGCATGGTTCATTTCATGGTAAATGTGTCTTAGGATTGATGAAATGTAATAACTGAAACAGTTGTCCAGTTTGTTTTCCCATTGAAGAAAATTGATAGTCGTATGGTTTCTGTTTTCAATATTGAATTATACTCATAGATATATCAGCAACATTGTTCCAGAAAATAGTAACAAATGTATAAGGGAGAATATATAACACCATTGTTTTCCTTTATATATTGCTGAATATATACGATAAATGTTATCATTTGAGCAATCCTTGGCTATCTTTTGGCTATCTTGGCTTATAAGCTTTTAAATAAAACAGTACATAACTGGAACCTACCATTAATAACATTAAATGTACCATTTACTAAATTATTATATATGTTATTTATCTCCAATGTTTTCCTACTATGCTTTTTATGAGCTTTCTATTAAAATGTTTTATTCCTTTTATCATTTTAAAGGTAATTTTATTATGTTATATTGACATTCCCAAATCTGGTAATAAAGTCTTTACAGGAATGCAATGTAATTCTTTAATGTTTTCTTTCTCATAATAAATAAAAATCTTGATATGTTTAATAAGGTACTCCTAATAAAATCACTTACACTACATTTTTCTCAGTGAAACAGTGTCATCTCAGAATCCAGGATAAAAGATCTTCTGGAAATATTAGTGATGTAATTTCTGGGTTTGCACCTAAATTGAAATAGTACATAAAATAATATATTCTCTTGAAATCTCCATTATTGTTTCACATAAATGGTCATAGAATAGTTGAATACTTTTCTCAAAATTATCTCTTTGGCTCTGATATGATACACTGTCAGATGATAATTTTTAAGAATTCAATGGTCTATTCAATTTGGATTCAATATGAGTCTTTTAAAATTTAGTACAGTCTTTTAAATTTAAACAGTTGAAGCCTTTCCATACTATTCAGCTTTATATCTGCATTACTAGTATTTTGGTACTCTCTGTTGCTAACTTACCAGATCCAGTTTGGTGATTCCTTGCCATCAGGTTATTTGATAGATATCAATAATATCAGTAGTCGCACAAAATTAAGGCAGGTGAAGACATGTTTCCTTTTCTTCACAACTGAGGTACCAGATGGCATATTATAATAAAAGCAAATCTGATATTAAATTCTCTCACAATAAAAACAGGTATTAACAATTTAACTCAAAAAATAATTATGTAACTTTATCTTATAGGCTCTATAAAAACACAGCTAACAAAAAAATAAAATAAAATAAAATAAAAACAGCTATCTACTCTAACAAGCACTTTTACAATTTACTATAGGCAGATGCGATAGTCAGACCACGTGATAGAATCCTTTGATCATGGTAGAATGAACACTTGATCAGGATCCTAGGCCTGTGACACGACACCAAAGAGTGAAAATAGTTCAGTGTTTATGTCTTCTACTATGCTTGCTTTTTAAAATTTTTATTTAGATTTATCAGCCTCAGAGTTAGTAATTTTGTGAATAATTACACCAATTGTTTGGTAAAGAACAGTGGATATTACCAGTCAGTTTCGTAAGTTTGCAGAGCAATCATCTTTGTTAAGCCATAATTAGGAGGAATTGTGGGCATTAAGGAATCCTTGATATGCAATGTTTTCATTCTCTTTAACTATAATCTTTAGTAAAACACCTGATTAAATTACATTCAATTATTAGTTGAGCTAATAAATAAGGGAAACCACAACAAGAAATCTCTTACCAATCACAAACAAAAGACTTGTTTATAATTCATCAAATATTACACAAACTCATTTTTGGTTGTGAAACTTTATGAGCATTTAAGACTAGTTTTTACCTACTGATCACCCAAATGGTATTAAATAATGATTCCACATTTAAATATAAACTAATTAAAGAATTCTAGGAAAATAGTAGTGGTAACAGAATTTGCAAATCTCCTTTAATAACCTCTCAAAAAACAAAACAAAACAAAACAAAACAAAAAAACAGACACAACTAGATTAACAAAATAAAAGACCCACTAAACTAAGGGATACATTATTCCCCCAAACTGCAGAATATAACTGAAGGAGACTGATAGCTTCAATACTGCATAACTGTAAGAGGAAGAAGCAGAAGGAGACATTGGGCTTTTGGTGGTTTTTGAACAAGCAAAACTCTGAAACAGCCAAGTATTTACTAGAATGCTCAGCAGGCGAAGGCGAGGACAACAACAAACTAGAAAGTGGTCCTGCAGATTTAACATGAGTGAGTGCAAGGGAGAGTCTTTTATAACTTAAGAACTCTGAGCCATATCATCTCTCTCTTAATATAAAACCTCAAACTGGGAAGAAACTGCTGATGGTAAAATCCAAATTGATCAAGGCAGGAACATTAGAGAAAAACAACTAAGAGTCAAGAAAAATTGTGGGAGGTCGGGTAGAAGAATGTCTCAAAAAGTAGACAATTTTCTATCACTCCACAAGAAGAGAGGAAACATGAAACCCAAGAAGCTAGAAAGTAATCTTGGCCTAATTATCTCTCTAAAAGAATAATATCATTTCTTTTTTACATTAAAATTGAGTAAGAGAAAAGTATTTTAATATAATCCCATACACAGTTAACAAAGGACAAAAGAGAATGAAAAGCAGAATAATACCCCTATCATCCATAAAGGAATGCTAGATAGGCATTTTTATAAAATAAATAAATGGAAAGTTAAAATTTCATAATGTAATAAAATAATTAAGAAAAATATGGAAGCAGTAAAAGAAAAACAAAAATAAACATTATAAAACCTCATAAATTAATTGATTGGATAAAAGAAATATTTGAAAGTAGAGGTGACAGAACTCAGTAAAATAATGCAATAAGATGTAGAATTTCATAACAAATATAAAGACTAAACCAGAAAAAAAATTAAAATCATTTCAATGCAAAACATTTCTTAAGGAAAGAAAAAAATGGAAAGTAGTAAAATTTTTAAATGAAAAGAAATGAGGAAAAAGCTAAAATGTATTAACAAAAAAGTGGAAGTTATGATAGATGAGCCAAAAAATAACAGGTACAATGCACTTATAGGAATATTCAAATAAGGAAACAGGAATGAATGAAATATAACAAATATTTATGGTAACATTTCAAGAAAAGGTTACTAAAATAAAAATGAATATAAAATTGTACAGTAGCATGTTCTTATGCTACCTGAAAAAAAAATCAACCCCCCCCAAAAAAACTTGAGACATTTTATAGTAAAAATAATGAATTTTAAAAAAACTGTGAGATATTCAGGCAAAAGGTTAAGTGAATTTTAAGTGACAGAAAATCAAATTGTCATCTCACTTTTGATAGATATTTATGCTAGAATAAAATGGAATAACATATGTAAGTTACTCAAAGGAAAAAAAATGTGTCATAGGTTTTTTTTTATGAAGGAAAAATGACCTTAAAGCACAAGTGCGTTCAAATATGCAAAATATCTTGAGATGGTGTTCTTTACCAGATTTTTTTTCTGAAAAATCTGGTAAATAAATTTCTTTTCTGAAGAATCTGGTAAAGAAATTTAGTCAAGAAAATAACTGGTAATAATATAGGCTATTCTTACCTATAGGTAATGATAGCAAACATTAAATGTACATTTACCTCTAGAACAAAGTCTAAATTATGGCTGGTTGGGAGAAAGTAAATTATCTAACAGCCGTAGGCTCTACTGATTGCATTTATAGTATAAAGATTATACAGCACTGTAGATATGTTACACTATTAAAATCATTTAGATCATAATCTCCTCCAATGAGACTATTGGAAAGTCCTACAGACTAAGATATTATATGTGCCTGATGTTAAAGATTAATAATAACCATTAATAAGTTTACACTGGCACATCAGAATGTCAATATAAATGTATTTGATAAAATATTTTAGAAATACACTTTTCAAAAACATGCTTATCTACATTAGGTCTGCACTCCTGATCAACTAGGTTAAGACAATAAAGGCACAAAAAAGATTTCAGTTGGTATATCAATTCTGGCTTCAAGTGGGTAATTTTCTACTGTAACCCAAAGACACAATAGTAGAAACAAATGATTTTATAAAGCAGATTTATAGCAAACAACCCTAAAGTTTTGGAAAGATGATTGTCTGCCAGGAATAATTACTTTATATCTAAAGAATTTCTGAATCTACCTAAAAGAGTATTCTGTGACCACTGCAGATAGAGACAAATTGCCTTAGTGTGGGAGTGTGAAAGGCAAGAGATATCAGGATTAGAATATGACCAATTTACATACAACTCACACACTTAAAAATGACAAAAAAAAAATGTTGAATATTATGAAGTGCCCAGAGAAGACTTATTTGGATAAATTAAGTTTCATCAATTCATATATTTGATATGACAAGAGCTTTGACTTGGGTATTTAAGATATTGAAGAAAGTTTAAATAACAACATGAAACAAATCAAAGAAACAATTCATACTTTCATTTCCTTGTAGCTATAGAGACATATTTAATTACCAGATTAAAATAGTAAGTTTAGAGCAATCTACATGGTCTATCATAAAGGTGAAACATGGGAAAAGGTGTTGAAGATATTGTGATTACTAGGTAACAATTTTATAGAAAATCTAAATAAAGAATTGAACATTAACTTTTCTTTTTAGTAGGAAATGCATTCCCATATAAATAAAGATCTCTATACAATTAGAAGAAGCTCTGCTTTAGAGATAAAAGCTAATTACTATAGATTAAATTATAGAATTTTTTAAAAATTATTTTTAACTCCTGGTCTGACCATTAGCTTACACAAGAGACGTCAACTAGTATTGGCAATTGCCTGGAAATGGGAAGGGTGTTGGATATTAATGGGATGCCAAGTTATGTTTTGATAACTAAAGTAAAACAATACAAAAGAATCAAATTATCACCATTTTAAATAATTGGTCAATTTCATTATTACTTATATTGGGGTAATCAAAAACAATGTAACATTTAATGCAAAATTAAACATTAAATATCATGTATGCTGATCACAGAAGCTAAGCAGAGTCGGTTAGTACATGGATAAGAGACCACTTAGGAATACCAAGTCTTATAGGCATAAAAAAATCAAATAAATAAATAAATAAATAAATAAATAAATAAATAAATAAATAAAGATTATGTATTACTAATTTTAAGAAAGAAAAGATTAACTTGTGTCTAATAAAGTCTTTTGGCATCTCAATTTATAAGAATTACAGGGAATTGGGCTAATTTAAATATCACAAAAAAAAGGGAAGTCAAATACCTCTGCACCCTTCAAAGAATGAGGATATTATTAACGAAAAGAATTGTTGAGAGTCTGGAGACACATAACAACCAAATGTGACTGGTCCTGAATTAGATCTTGATATGAAGAAATGAGCCGTAACTTCAAGGAAAAACTGTTAAGTTGGAATTTAATAAATCATAAATATTCCACGATTTAATGGAATTTAATTAATTATTAAATTATTATAAAGATCATGAAAATGTAATTCTCACAATCTAAGAGGATGTTGTAATTTATTTAGAGAATCATACTGAAGTATTTAGGGATTGAAAATTATATTATTTGTAATTTTGTTTTTAAAATATTAGCATTAATTATAGTTAAATATAGATCTAAATTAGTTTTTATGTACTCTAAAGTTGGGTAGTTCATGTGTGAAGAAATCTAAGAAAAAATAATATATACTGAAGGCATTTTTAGGGTTAAAAGACCTGAGTCAGAGATATTTCAACTATCTTTGTCTGACCAGCAGTATAGAATTTCATAATTAGCATAATTCTCATTATATATTTTTCTTATTTTAAAAGATATTTAGGATATGTGCTCTGAAGGAAAATATTGTTCAAGCACCCTTATCTTCTATAGATAAAGTTTAAAAATTTTAAAGAATAAGAAATTGACCCTTCAGAATGATGCCCTGGGCCTGGGCCCCCATCCAGTCCTACATATTTAGGACAATAAGATTTTCACTCAATAAGATTAGAAGTATGCCTCTAGGATATTGTTATAATAATCTCAAGTAGACCTTGCATACAACGTGCTTTTTACATGGTAAAATAAAAGACTCAGGGCTTTATCAAAATTTCAAATTACATAATAGTTTTTTGCCTTCTTGTCAATGCACCCTCATATGTGTCAAAATCTTACTCTAGATTTGCTTTCACTTACTAGCAGATTTATCCAACACCTGTCTCTAATTATTTAATTTTATTGATATATGACAAAAGAAAGTAATAAACGTAATTATCAAAATTGACAACTCAATTTGCAATATCCTCAAACCATAAATCTCATTTATTTCCTTTGTTATTATTCCTTTCTGATCTAAGTGCTCTAAAGTTTCCAATTCTTTATGTTAGGCAAACTTTCTGTAGTCTAGCATCATTATTATAATAGTAGATTATTTTTTATTTAGAAAAACTTTCTGTAAACGATCCAGTCATCGCTTATGATTTTATTTGCTATAACAAAGATTTGTATCCTAAATTGTTTCAGAGCTATATATTCTGAAATAAAATCTACAAGTAAATGTGAGTAAAAATACTATTTCTGTGTATATCACCCAGGAATCAGCATTCTCTTTTAGAAAAAAAAGTTTATTCCATTTGTCAATCTAAATATGAAAAAGAGTGAGTGTAGCTTAAATTTAGTGTTTAAATAAACAGGGTACTTGTTAGCCGCTGTCATTACCACATTTGGAATGTCTTTCCAGTGCAGTAAAGTCAGCTCAGACAGTAGAAGTATAATCCTGATAGTAATTCCATCATCCACAGGAAAACGAATCATACTTCTGGGAATCACATCTCGTTTTCAGCCAATGTTAAGTGGCTAATAGGGTTGTGTATCATTTTTTCAGACTGAATAAAATTTTTCATTCTAATTAATCATCTAAATGAATGCCCAGGTTTCTTCACCTTCAATTCTGAATATGAATCAGTTTCAAAAAGGAGCTAAATGATAAAGAGAGCAAGTAAAATTTTGCCTTGAAAAGAAGTGATGTAGAAAGGGTCAAAATACTCAATCAGTGCTGTCCTTATTATGGCCATTTGCATAAATGAAAACTAAATATGTGTTAGACTAAAAGAAGAAGTTTACTCATGCCATGCATTAGTCTGTAGTACTTCGTGAATTCTAATTGTTAGGATTATTAATACTTCACTTATTCATATGCCAAGATAATGACCATTATTTCTCCTAGATTATTTTCTGATTTATGACACCCAATAAGCAAGAGTACTGATATTTGTGGTTCAATTTACATTCATATTTTTATTTGTATAAAAAAATCTAAAATTAATGACATTTGTGCCATAATCAATCAGCTCATTAATCATATTTTTGATCCAGAGACATGTTTAGTCATCTTCTCCACTTCTATTTAAAAAATTAATTTAGCTAGTACAACATCTATTAGGAAGAATTATTAATTCAAATAATATTACCTTGATATTGGTTTATTGATATTCAGTATTTATTTTTAATAATATGATTTAATTTTTTCTATTATTCTTGAAGCTAAGTAAGGAAGATTCTACTTGTCATTTAAGATTTTGATGAGGAAGATGAGGTTCAGACTGATTACAGCTTTGCAAATGACTGCATAATTTGTTAATGACAATGCCAAAACTTCTCAACTTATTATTTTTTTTTAATCCTACCTAGTACATTTTAAATTACAATAACTGCCAGAAACTTGATGTATTTTGGCTTGGAGAATCAACTTAAATCTAAATACAAAGGAGGTTTGTAAAACTGTTATTATTAAACATTCAATATGGCTCTCAAGAGTTATACTTCATCCTATCAATCATTCAAATTGTTATTGCTAACCATATTTTATAATTACCATGTGTACTTATCGTTCTAAATATTTCACTCAAATATTTTTACTTAGACTTGACAGTGACACTCTGTTGAAGGTAAAAATATTCTTTCTAATTTGAAAATGAGAAAACTGAGGTTTAGAAAAGTTGTGACTTGCCCAAGTTTACATGGCTCGCAGGTTATAGGACTGCAACACAACAGGTGTTTTTGATTTGAGAACTTGTGTTTATATTGATGGTGAAGTTAATGATAACATGGCAATTTAATGAATGCAACTATGAGACAATGAAGTCAATAATATTAAAAATAATAATGATGATTAGGAAGGTGTTGATGGATAGATAAGTAAGGTGGATGAGTGGATGGTACTTCTTTAGATATATTTTGAGTTTGGAGGTCTCATTGATTTAAACATGAGCTTTGCCACATATCTCCTTTTTGACCATCAAGAAATTACTCAAACTTTAATTTCCCTATTTGAAAAAATGAATAAAATGACAGTCATTACTTCCTAGGATGCTTCTGTCTGATTATCTCATGAAATCCTTACCACCCCCAATGAGGCAATTTTAAAGATGGTTGGAAAACTAAACCTTAAATTTAGTTAATAAATTTATGTATGCCTTCCCAGCAAACATGTGAACCAATCTGGTTTCATACACAGATTTCTCCGACACAAAGTTCATGTTCTTGTTCTTTTCAATGGGCCACATAGTTTTCCTAACAGCATATTTAATAAAACACAATATCACTGATTGTACATTTGTAGAACCTTTGAGTGAAATTTCAATGCTGATTATTTTTAGTCAACTATAGAAATACAGAAATTATTCTGCCAGAAAGCAATGTGTAACCAATTCAAGTGATACCAATGGTTTTAGAAATTGTATACAAAAGCCTTTTCACAAAATGGTTGATTTTTCCCCAATACACACATCTGGCTATCTCACAGCTTTTTAAAATAGAGAAATATAATTTTCAGAAATGTGAGTTTACAAAGCATGGTGGTCATGAACTCTTCTCCATATTTCAAAACTGGGCATCCAGACACAGAGCTTCTCTGGGCAGTTGGCCCAGTAATTCATGTCACAAATATAGTACTGATCAAAAGTATAGAGTGCCAAACTAAACTCCTAGTGTTCTATTTCAATCGTGTAGATTCTATTGTGGCTGCTTTTGGAAGAAGGGAAGGTTGGCTTACTACCATATGCCTCACTCAATTCTTCATGGAGGCAAAGAGCCAGAGCTTGAAAGAAATCTGTGGGGATTTTTTTTTAAAGTCTTTTATCCTATGTAATTGAATCCTGCAGATAATTAAGGAAACAATTAAAAAAAAAAAAAAGGAATTCTACCATCTCTTGACTATTTACAGTCAAGACAGAAACTGGTTCATATTTTAAATAATTATTTTATAACCAGTTGAATTTAAAAACCTATGAGAAATATGAATAAAGAAACAATTGATTCCCTAAATTAAGTAGGAGACAATATGGCTAAAGGCAACAGCATTCGATTTGTTTCAAATCTTTTGTTTCAGGACCAGAAATGCCAATGGTAACTAAAAGTTTGTCTACTTACTGACTTCAGGTCTGAATGTAAGCCTAAACTGAAGTAGATAGATTAGTAGTTAATGGCATAATGAAGAAACACTTGATAAGAAAACATAAGTAACTGCATTGTTAGCATAGTTGTACTAATTCATTTTGAGCCACTATGTAGAGTTGTTACACCCATATACAGTTATGACACCTTTTCCTGATGCAGATTAAAGAGATCCACCTTCATCACTACTAGCATTTTATATACTAACATCTTGGTGATTATCAGTGATCCACCTGATTTTTTGCTGAAACCTGAATGGTAATTAAATTGTGATTTGATAGGCCCACTGTCCCTGCATTCTTTAAGTCTTTGGAAGTGAGACTAATCTTAACCATTTCACCTGGAATTAGCTTTGTTTCTAATTAGCTAATTAGAAAGTAGAATTAGCTTCTACTTTCTTGGCTATGTTGGGTGATAGTGTCAGGGATTTCTGTTTAGCTTTTTCTTCCAGAATGGCTCTTACTCCAACATCAGAGACCAATGTGAGATTTTCAGCTTACGAGTATACTATTCCAAGTATACACTCAGAAAACAAGGGAATGATCACAGGATGATGACCATCCATCAGACTAATAGTGAGGAGAAATAAGGGTAGGACTCTACTGATCATTTTGCCCTATATGTTCCTACTCCAATAGTGAGTATATGATGGTGTTTGGGGTTTTGTCAATGTCAGCTGAGACCAATGTCTCTCAAAACATCTTTGTATTCTCTTTGCCCCCTGTCTTTAGTATACAGTTAATTAATAAATAGTCATTTTGGGGAAATAGATGTTATAGTCTTCCAGAGGTTACAACCTTTCATTCAGTTGATGGGCCCTAGGGTCTAAGAACTGGCTCATATCTAGATATTGGGCAGAAAACTTGAGATTCTTTGCTGTAGGGGCTGAACTTTTGGTTACTTCTTGAACTTTTTAGATTATATAAGTAAAACAATTTGAACACTGGCTTCTATATATTTTAAGAGCACCAGCTACAGTTAGCCATTGTCACAGCTCTATAAATCATTGTCCCTACTAACCATCTCCAGCTTGTTGTCCATTAAGACAATTATAGTCAACTTGTTGCCAACAGGTTGTGTCCAATAGTTCCTGCTCTGTTTTTCCATGATCCTACATTCAAATTTATACTTAGGCAGCCAGGTTCTAGTAGCATCTGTTTCCTATCATTTGGCATACTGAGCATGGCCACCATTTAATTTCTGAGACATGTTACTGATTTCCCTCCACCTTATAGCCCTTCCATTTACAGAAGGTAGTTTTCTTTGAATCTTCTTGGAAAACAGAATTGGCTGAATTGTCTTTCCCCAGAAATGAAGAATCAGGGGTGTCTGTCTACCAACATTTATTTATTACTGGTTGAGAGTGGCTTTTTTTTTTTTCTGTCTTGCTCTGAACATAAACTGCACACTCACGAAACCAGAAAAAGTCCTTGGACAGAAATTCATGTGGTTTCAGTAAGAAGCCATTGCATGTATAGAAATATGAATGGTGAGATGATATCACATAAGACAACAGGTGTTACTTATACAGGTGTCACCAATAGGACAGCTAAAATCCTCCAAATTTTTACCAATATCCTCCCTTACATGGTTATGCACTGTGCTTATAAAATAGGATTCAAAATTCTGTCTCTATGCCAAAAGACATCAAATTAATAACTTCTAAATGATTCATAGTATTTTAAATAGCCATGACATTTTATATATCATTTTCTTCATGCTGGACATTAAGATTTTTTCAACTAATTAACAAAAAAAAAATGATAATGGGACATTCTAATTCAAGTCCTTCTACAGACTTGTATAAGTTTTCCTCAAAGTAATATATTTATAAGTAGAATTCTGCATCACAAGACATAAATATCTGATTTCACTTATGACTACAAGATATCTCTCGAAAATGCTTATCTTGATTTATACTTTTATAAGCAGAGCATAGTAACCTATAGCTGGCATTTTTTGACCTTTAATTTTTTAAAAATCTATTATAGTTGATTGCATTTTAATCTGTCCAATCTGATTACCATGTTTTTTTTTTACCTTTTTTCACTTAAAAAAATTGTCATTCTTAATCTTTTCATACCTTTTCTTATTTTTCCTGCACTTTTTTGGTGACCTGTATATTCTCTCACATATTCTGTTTATTCTGTACATATATTAAAAATAAACATACTTTTAGCGGTTGCTCACTGATTGTTAATCTGTAAAAAGCTCGAATTTACTCCTTAACTGGGCGTGGTTGGGATAGACTCAACTAACACAATATGGTGTTTAATAATTAAACATGGTCAAAGCATTAGGACAAATCCTATTGGATCGTATGCAGGAAAGAGCTAAGGTAGAATAGACACATTTTTGGAAAATGAACTTATTTGGATCATCTCTTACAGAAAATAAGGTAGAAATTTCAGTGTGAGTGTAACTTGGTTTATTGTGTTCTTAAAAAAAAATATGTCCAAAGGATTATAAACAAGATTGGAGTCTACACAACATAGCATTTACAATGTTCAGAAAACAATCCAAATAAGAATGAGAAAATGTGACAAATTCTCAAAGGAAAAATATCAACATAAATCAAACTTGACATTACAAAAATATTGGAATTATCAGACAAATACTATAAAATGAATATTAAATATAGAGTGGAGAATGAGATTTGGCCAGGAAAAAAAATTGAAGAATACCCGAATTTGACATAAAACAAAATGTGCATATTTATAGAAAGAGCTCAGTGAATCTCCGACAGAATAATCTAAAATAAATCCAGGACAAGACAAATTATAATAAAACTGTTGAACACAAAAGATAAAGAAAGTAATTTGATAGCATCTAGAGTAAAACACTTGAGCAAAACAATACATACAAGGAGAAAATGGTTGAAATGATACTGGATTCTTCAATAGAAATCACAGAAGCCAAAGACATTAGGACAATATAGATAAAATTCGGAAAGAAAAGAACTGTCAAACCTAAGTTTAATATCTTTTAACATATTATTCAGGATTGAGGATGCAGAAAAAGAGATTCTCAAATGACAAGAAACTATGAGAAAATTTTGCCAATATACCTGCTCAGTATGAAATGTTACAGGCTGACGGTAAGTGATACCAGAGGAAAACTTGAACCTTCAGAAATGAAGAAAGCAACAAAATGGGACATATCTAGGCATATGTAAAATACTATATTTTGGTCTTAAGTTTTAAAAAATTGTGTATATATGATATATATCAAGAATTCTGTTTATATATTGTGAATAACAGTGTTTCATAATGTTGTTCTTTATATGTTGCATAAACTTTCATTTAAAATATGATATCCAAAACTATCCTTTCTATTTATGTAACAATGCAAAAATGCATTCATATTTATGTTGATTTATAATTCCAGTGATCTTTCCAAACTGTGAAAAATAAGCCTTTTTGAATAGTGAAACAATTTTCTCAAAATTATTTTATATATATACTTTATAAACACAATCAGGTTTAGCAATTTCTGGATATAAAATATAAATAAACAATTTTTGTGAGTCTGATTATAATTTGTGGAGATCGCATTGGCTCATGTTTATAATGAGATTAGTAAATTACATAGGTCCACTTTTTTGTATGTTTCTAAATTGGTTTCTCCTTTATATGTACACAGGAAATAGAGCAAAGCCTGCACATTTGTTGAAGAATATTCCTTTTATGCAATACTAGTTGCACTATTCACAGAAAGATTGAAATATCAGGAGAGGGGGAAAGGAGTGGAGAGTGGGTAAAGGCACAGTGTCTTCTAATAGATTGGGTTTTATGCAAGTAAATATTTGTTTTTATACTTTGCATCTAATTTTAAGCATAATTATAACATATTTAGCTTTAAAATGCCTATATATTTTAAATTCAGGGAGATCTCTGGTCAGGCAGGTTGTATAATAACTATAGTCCACTGGTGTGATTTGTTAGAAAATCATTTAGTGATTTTAATATCACTAACACAAAACAAAACATTAAAAACTCAATTGGCAGTTAGCAAAATGTTGCCTTTGGCATATTTGGCAGTTTGGGATATCAAAGCAATGCCAGTCCAAAGACGAGAAAGGGAAAGAGAGAGAATGACAAAAATAGTTGAAGAAAATAAAAACCAATAAGTAACTGAGACATACTATTCTTTGTCCTTTCTTGCTTCTAATCCAGTTTTTAGTCCTGTGAAAGCAGTCCATTTGAAAGTCATTCACTTTCAATGAATTGAATTGCCCACACTATTCACAATAGTGAGCATAGGTCCAAATATACTTTGTGCTGAATTTCCTCTTACATAGTCAGATCCATTTTTACTCCCTACAATTAAGTTAACATATTCTCTGATGCCAAATATACTTTCATAGTCACTTTTGTAAATAGCTTAAGGAACATTTGGATACTACATATTTCTATAATGTCATCATAATTAGATTTAATGTATTATCAGAGTGTGAGTATGTGAAGTTAATGGCATTTTAATGTTCTTTATGTTCTCAGTGTAAATCTCAATTACAGGAATTTTACTCCCTGGGATCAGTAAGAACCCCCAATTTCAAACTTTGGATGTATCTGTAAACTCCGGCACCAGGATACAGAGCTTTTAGAAACTCTGCTTCTAAAAATGCTCGCATTGTGTCCACACGGGGAAAATGTGACTACACCCATCAGTTGTAAATCTACAACCTGATATTATTTAGAAAAAAAACAAACTGGCCCAGAACATCAAACTCTGATTTTTTTCTCTTTCTCTTTGTTATTTTTCTTTCCATTCAGTATCAAAGGTAGGTAGAAATAGCAATAGCAATAATAGAAATAGACACAGTTAGATCCTATAGCTGAGCTGTATTATTACTTTCACTTTAACTTACAAATAATTTCTATTATTTCTAACTTACAAATAATTTCTATTATTTCTAAAATATATATATTAAAACACTAAAAAAGATTTCAGGGGTATTAAGATGATTAATAGTCATTCCTGTTTTCAGAGAGGTCATGCTCTAAAGGAAGAGGGAAATTAAAAACACATGTGTGATTGATTTTGCTTCTTTTCTCAATACTTCAATCTTTCCCTCTTAGGGGATCAAACATTCCCTCTCACTGTCATGTATAGATAGGATATACTTCCCCCACCTCTTGCTCAGGCATGGTCATATGACTTTCCTGAATCAATGTGAGCAGAGGTGACAGTGTGCCAGTTCAGAGCTGAGACTTGGAAAGGAACCCATATTTCTGCCACTTCTTGCTCTTCTCACATAACCCCAAGAGCAATGTGCTTCAAAGAGCTTAATCTTCAGTGTCAGTGTCAGTAGCAGAAGAAGAAATATAGAGCAAGGTCAACAATTTATCTTCAACTACTGATAAGTAATCTGGATTTTTTTTCTTTTGGTAATTCACAGATTTGGAATTATTTGTCAATAAAAAAAAGCTGAGAAATATAATGCTGTCATAATATCAACATCCAATGTTTATTCTGTTTACATTAGAATATTCTGAAAGACACAGAATGTTTATGCATTATTTTTAATCAGTATTTCTATGGACCTTTAAGTGTAATTAATATACATTTGGAGATAAACATAACTGACCCCTTAGCCACTATTTACTATTCAGCATATTGAAATAATCCAAATAATTATATCTGACAAAATTATCAATAATTTTAAACTTGGTAATAATCTTGTCTGTGTTGTACAGAGTGATGGAGTGTTTAAACTACATATTTGTTTTATCAATGTGTATTGGTATTATTTCAAAATTGGGTCCTGTCACGTTGGGGTATATGTCTTTATGGGGGTTGACCTTCAATCTTCATCATTTATAATATTGGGTATTATAATTTCTTCATTATAAATCACATAATTAATGTATGTAAATAACACAAATAGACAGTGCTTTCAATGGAATATAGCACATCAAATTTTATATGTCACATTTCCTGAAAATAATTTTAATCCTATAATTGGAATCTTCTGTGCATGATTTAAGAAGAAATGCAGTTGCCTGTACTTTGATTTTATGGTCAAGAAATCATTGCCAAGGCCAAGATTGTGAAGCTTTTCCTTTATGCCTCCTTCTAGGAGATTTACATTTTCCAGTCTTACGTTTAAGTACAGTCACGCTTCGCTTAACAACAGGGTTAGGTTCTGAGAACTGCAGTTAGGCAATTTCATCATTATGCAAATATCACAGAGTAGACTTACACAGCCTCAAGAATACATGATGGGGGAAAGACAGTCTCTTCGATAAATGATGTTGGGGACACTGTATACTCCCAAGTAAAAGAATGAGATTGATATCCATCGAAAAGTCTTTGTAAGACACTCATTTCCTTCAGCTTGTCTGTCTCATTTCTTTTACAATAACTGTATGTCCTTCTCTAGTTTCTCTCTATAAATTATTACTAGTGAGTGTTGCTAGCATTTTAATATTAAATGTTTTTTTTTTCGTACAACATTTTGACAATCTGTATCTGAGACATTTCTCATTTGTTGCCTTTTTGAATCTTGGAAACAAGCTACAATCATTTAAATACATGTAAATGAGTAAATGTATTTATTATCTAGTTTCTGGCTCAAGCAAATATATAACAGTTAACATGCCTGTAATCTTATTTATTTCATCTTTGTTGAATTTTCAAACAATTGCACATCTTTCCTAGTATGGTTTTTTACTTCACAAGTTTTCTATCCTGGCCTGGTAATAATTGCCTCAAACTAAAGCTTCCCTAAGTAGAACATTGTTTCTAGATTGTAAACACGATGTGGATCAGAACAGTACTCAGTTTGCTCATATTATATCCCTAGTACCCAGACACTGCCTAGCACATAGTCATCAAACAGACATTAGTAGAAGAAAAGAAAGAAGGATGGAAGGAATGGGAGGAACGGGAGGAAGAGCCAAAGTAGACATTGGATTGTTACCCAATATATGCAATACATCTCCTTCTAATTACCTACTGAAATACATCTAAAAAATGAATTTATTATTCCTGACATTAGTTTTAGTTTTTATTGCTAGATATGAGATGCTTGAATTCGATTAAAAACTTTTGTTTATATTGAAATTCTAATTCAGAGGCAAAACATATAGATTTTTAGCAGTCAAATACAAAATACAGTAAGTCCTCCATTCCCTCTTTATTTTCCTTTATCCCATTTTATCATATCCTCCACTTCCCATGTTTATGTCCTTCTCTCCCCTACACAGGGAACATAATAACTTACTGCAAAGGACAACTCACAGGGTAGCTGGTCCCCTCAGATCAGGAAGTGGTGGAGGTTGCCTCAGGAGCATTGTCTGGTAGTGGTGCAGGGAATAGCAGGATTGTGGGAGAAATAGATAGGAATGAGGGAGTGTATTTTAATTGATGTTGTTTAGAATTGCCAGCCCGTGGTGTCCCCAGAATCACTTATGTTGGTGTGGGAACATTCCACATTCCCACATTGGAATTGTACCTGAAACTATTTAGCCTCTATGTATCAGACATTTTTAAACCTTATCTCTTCTTCTTAAATGATAAATAGCCCAATCATTTACACAACTAACTTGGCAATGAGCTTTAACATTTCTTATTTATGCAGATGGAAAGTACAGAATGTTGCATATCAAAGTATCCCTGAAATTTGCTTAGAGGATAGATCTTAAATGTTTTCACTACAAGGAAAGAAGGAAGGAAAGAAGGAAAGAAGGAAAGAAGGAAGGAAGGAAGGAAGGAAGGAAGGAAGGAAGGAAGGAAGGAAGGAAGGAAGGAAAGAAGGAAGGAAGGAAGGAAGGAAGGAAGGAAGGAAGGAAGGAAGGAAGGAAGGAAAGAAGGAAGGAAGAAAGAAAGGAAGGAGATGGTATCTATGTGAGGTGATGGTTATATTTATTAGCCTGATTTTTATGATTATTTTGCAATATATACATGTATCAAATCATCAAGATGTACATCTTAAATATGCATACTTTGTGTCAGTTGTACCTCAAAAAATATATTTGTATACTTAGTTATATAATTAAACTTTTAATATAGTATATATATATATATGTATGTATAATCAAAACTCAATTTAATTTAATAAAAACAATAGTTTTGTATTTCAAAAAAGACACAGGTTGAATAGGTTGTGAGATCCTGTAAATCTGAGTTGTTTGGTGAATGATTTCTCATGAAATTTTATTACATAATGACAGGTGCAGCCCAAAAAGGGTAAATAGCTTTTGAAGTTTAAGTTTAAATAAATAGAAAGGTGGGGAAAAACATATATAGAATAGAATAAAAAATTAGAAAGTTCCAAGTATTTACTTAAAGACTTACAGGAAAAATCAAGGCTCTAGGAAGAAATAAAACAAAAAATCTTAATGAGGTACCACTTTCAAAATAATTGACTTTTCAAGTTAGTGTAATTTTTAAAATTATAAAGAATTTTGAGGTTAGGAGAAATGGCTAAATGGTACCTTGTATAAAGTAACGTGGATGATACAACTACTTCACAATTTAAACTTAAAAATAAAAGATAAACAGAAGCCTTTGAGATTGAATTTCCATTAGGAAATGAAGGACAGCATTATACTCCTGGGGTTATGCAAAAAATTAAAGTTCTGTAGAAAATCAATGTACAAAATATAAATAGAGATAACTTTCATAATTTCTGAATATAGATTTAAAAATTTTATTTATACCAGATTTTCATTAGCTTCAAATCCATGGGGGCAATGAGGATGCTACTTTTAAATTTAAGAAGTATTTATCTATGACAATCTTCCCTAATCCAAAAGGCTCATTCACAGAATGACTGAATGTGTTAAACACATTCGATCGATGACTAAACCGACTTCCAAGTTCATTTAGAATTGCATATTTAGGATTTGTCTGTTGAGAATGCAATCATATATACCATTATTTAGAGGATATATTTATAATATATTAGAGAAGGAGAGAAATATATCAGAAAAAGACTGAGAAAGTCTTTATAATACAGTATCTTTTGTGAATATAGTTTATATAGATTACAAATTTTCTTCATAAATGTGGATATAAAAATAAATTACAAATCACAAATGTAACAAAATAAGCATAGTAAGAAAGAAAGCAAATATAAATGTTTGATTTGTGCATACCACAGATTTTACACAATTTCATTATCATATAAATAGCTCACATATATAATCGTTCATACATTAATTCTGATAAATGCGTCAGTAAAAATTAAGATTAATAGAGTCTGCTTTGAAAGGTTTCTCTACAAGTTATATATATATATATATAGCCCTTTTCAGCATGGTTACATTGTGCTCTGAGAAGGTTTGTGCATTCTATCAGTGATTTATAGTATCTGCTAACTTGTGTTCTTATAAACTGTTAAACTATGTAAAATTAGTGTTTTTATTTGTAACTTTTGATGCCTAGATTTTTGCAAGTTTTGAATTTTTACAAATGTGCTGATCATAGAAGAATAAATTAAAGAGTATTTTGAAGATTTAAAAGTAATAAAGGACACTATTCATAAACACTACACTGGAGTCTGTAGCCAGCCAGTCTTATTTATTATTAATATTCCTATATTATTTTACTTTATTAAATAAGTTATTATGAATTTGGTAAATGCTTATCAAATATCTTCCATGCACTGGTCATTGAACTACACAAAGAAATACAAGAAAAGTATACTACATTCACCAAACTGAGATTTATTTCCTACTTAGGAAAACATATACAAGAAAAAAATATAATAGATTATTATAAATGCTATGGTAAATATAGTCAATTCAGATAAACTATGATGACCAACTAATATATCTGGATTCTAAAACTCTTTTTTGAGTTCTAATTTAATTTCCATTTAAGTACTAGATATTCCCACTCAGATGTCTCAGTTGACTTTATGCAAAATATATCCCAAATGTTTTTAATATTTCTTATAAATCTTCCTTTCTTTCAGACTTTCCAATCTGCACTTTGTGAAGACCCCTTTGGCTCTTCTCTCTCAACCACCTGTCAGCTACAAGTTATGGTGACTTACTTCAAAATGTATTTCAAATCTATTTAATTTTCTGTATTGCAAGTGTAACTTCTCTAATTCAAGCTATAATTATTTCTTGCCAGTAATACCTCCTTATTGTCTCTTCACGTTTCATTCTGCCTTACATCCTCCCCACCATTCTACTCTTCTGAAGCTAGATTTCACTCTCAAAATGGAAATAAATACGTATCATTCTCCTTGTTTAAATTTTTTATGGGCCACCAGTAAGCACAGTGCAAAATTCAAATTCCTAATTTTTTTTCCAACAAATCCCATCCTTATCTGGAAACACCCGAGTCTCTTCTTGCATCATTTTTACTTCCCTCACTGATTTCCAGCTATGTTGGTTTATTTTCAATGACTGAATTTATTAAGCTTTATTATTATTATTATTATTATTATTAATTATTATTATTATTATTATTAATCATCATCTCTGGACATGGAAGCACATGATACTTTCTTTAGCTACAATGCCCTGCACTGGTTCTTTGGATAACTTTCTATTTATCCTTTAGGTTTTACCTTATTCCTCATCTTCTGGCATGTTTTCCATAATCCCAAATCCAAATTTGGTAACCCTGGTATAATTTCTCATATTGTTCTGTATTTTTCTTCTTTCTTTTTTTAAACATTTTATTTACTTATTTATTTAACATTATATTTATTTCTCCCCCCTCCCCTCCTGTCTGGTAACCACTAGTCCATTGTCCATGTCCATGAGTAACTGTTTATTTGTCTTGTTCATCTGTAGCTTTTAGGTTTATATCCCACATATAAGTGATTTTCAACCTTTTCTGTCTGACTTATTTAACTTAATATGATAATTTCAAGGTCCATCCATGTTGTTGCGAATGGCAGTATTTCATCTCTTCTTATGGCTGAGTAATGTTCCATTGTACATATGTAACACAGCTTCTTTAGCCAATCATCTATTGTAGGACACTTCAGTTGCTTTCATGTCCTGGCCACTGTTAATAATGCTGCTATGAACATCAGTGTGCAAATATCTTTTGGGATATGAATTTTCAAGTCTTTGGGGTAATTACTCAGTAGAGGGATTGCTGTATCATATGGTAGATCAATTCTTAGATTTTTGAGGAACCTCCATACTGTTTTCCATAGTGGCTGTACCAATTTGCAGTCCCACGAGCAGTGTATGAGAGTTCCTTTTTCTCCACATCCTCTCTAACATTTGTTATTAAATTTGGTGTTATATACATTTTCATAGTACACTTGTATGATCCTTTGTATTTCTGCAGTGTCTATCATAATTTCCCCTCTTTCATCTTTGATTTTGTTTATTTGTGTCCTTTCTCTTTTTTTCTTTCATGAGTCTAGCCAGGGAGTTGTCAATTTTATTAAGCTTTTCAAAGAACTAGTTTTGTGTTGCATTTATTTTTTCTATTGTGTTTTTTCTGTTTGTTTTCATTTATTTCTGCTCTAATTTTGATTATTTCTTTCCTTCTGCTGACTTTAGGCTTCATTTGTTCTTTTTTTCTAGTTTTTTAAGATGAAGCATTAGGTTGTTTGTTTGGGCTCATTCTTATTTTTGGCGATAGGCTTGTAATGATATGAACTTTCTGTTCTTTATTTTTCATAGATAAATGTTACAACTTATCATTTTTTTTGTGAGTATTTGGTTATCCAATGCCTTTTCTCCTATGATGTAAGCTTATCACATCAAGACTCATAGCTATTTTATTGCCATTATATCTTCGGCACTCAGAACAGACATGGAATGGAATGCAATCAATTTTTAATAAATATTTTTTACCTAATGAGTGAATGAATGTTTAAAGGTGTGATATTATGTGTCAGTTTAAATTAATAAGTTTAAAAACATTAAATTCACTTCTAAAAAATTGTGTTATTTTATACAATATTCCAAAATAGGGAAACAGATTAGTAATTTATAATATGTCACATGGCTTCAAAGGATTAAAATGCCTTTATTGTTATGTAATCATTTAAAATCAGTTTAAAAAAATATAAAAGTAAACATTACATATTTATCCAAATAGTCCATCCAATAACTTTTTAATAGTAGTACAATTTCACATAATGAGAAATAAGAATCTGTGCAAATTATCTTTAGCTAAAAAAATTTGATAAATATATAGTGTGGTTTTACAATAGCAAAAAAAAGCATATTATAATTTCTCTCTGTAGTCTTGCCCCTTTTTAAGTATTTGTTTGTTATTTTACTTAATATTCTCTCCTTATTTTTGTGTTGTTGCTATCCCAAATGTCAACTTTTATGTTATTTTACGTTAGATTACTAGAAACGTGTCATTAATTTCCACCCTCTTCTGACAGATTAAGTAGTCAATAAGTAAATTAATTTATGCTTCAATGAGTATAAAAACATTCATTCATATTTAAGGATTAAACACCTTAAAACTGAATAATGAAAAGTTCTTTTCCGAATGGCATCTGCTGTAATGCAAAAGTAAAGGCTGAGACCATTTATACAGCAGCACTTGAAGGGATCTGTCTTTCTCTTAACTTACACTTTAGTACTTAGAAATGCATCTCATGCAAACTTTCCTCTAAAGGAAATGCAATAAATTTTTAATAAAGTTCTAGTCAGATTTCCAGTTTCAGTGACAAATACTTTGCTACAAAAGTATCACTGAAAAATTATAGTAAAAATAAATAAACAAGCCATTTTAAAAGTCTTGCCTCTTTTTTCTATAACATAGTGTTGATATCTGAGTTTGTCAAGAATTAATAGCCATTCATTTTTAATGAAGAATGGATGAATATACTGATCACTTGAGAGTTATCGACACATCCTTATCCATAGGACAGTGTCTCTTATTAAACTGTTCCTCCTCTTTTCTTAATAGAGTTTATACATTCAGTATTAATAATAGATGAACAGTTGAAATTCATTTCTGTTGTTAAATCTTTTCTGTACTCTTGCAGGAACATCATTAAAACTGGTTTTATCAAACTTATTTCTCAAGATGCATATGTACAGGAGCTACTGTTCCTTAAATTTTTTTTCTGTGACTACAATTTTCAAATCATTATATGTAAGTTATTCATTTGTTAACTGATAGATAATAACCATTTTTTTTGCACTGTTCTTGAAGGTGGCCTCAGAAATGATATTCTTATCATTATCTAAGCAGTACATTTTGTTTATATATCTGTTAGGAAGGAACATTCCTCATTTTGCAGACTGATCTTTAGTGAAATACTAATAGAATTTAACTCCCAGGTCTGAGGTAATCTTTATTTTGCATAAAAGAACTAAAAAATTTAGTTTGCCATTAGAATGAAAGCTATTTAAAGCTTCAGTGTACACTTGTGCATTTTGAATCTCAGACACAGAGACAATAAAAGAGCAACCTTGAATCAGATTATCTATAAAGTTAGGGTTAAAATACCACAAACTGTTGAGTGATACCTGTGTCTGTTGAATTACAATTTTGAAATTAAGAAATATACTTTGTTATTTAACAGTTGTCTGCTAATGAAATAAAATGTAAATAGAAAAAGTTACTTCTTTAAGTAAATGCCCAGTTAAATAGACCCAAAATTCTTTTACATTTATTCTGTCAATATTAAAATCCATTTTCTACAGCAATGATTTCCAGATTTTGGGCTTCAGGAACCAGAAACAATAAAAACAATTGGGGGTTGTCATAATGTTAGCAAATTTATTTTGCTGAGACAGAACATAAAATAAAAACAAGTCCCAAACAAAATCAAACCAGTAAAATCAGACGAAAACTCACCATCCACCATTCACTACAGAATATTCTACTGAGCACCTGTTTCATGCTGTCTGGCTTTCTTCCAGGATGATGGAGAGAAAATTAACAAATTCATCACTTTCATTCCCCTTATGGGCCCAATAGTGAAAGAGACAGACATAGACAAATATGCAAATATATGTGTGTGTGTGTATATATATATATATATATATATATATATATATACACACACATATTATATATATGTATATATATATATATATATATATATATTACAAAATGTGATGTGAACTATGTTGAAAAATTACACAATATTTTCAAGAGAGTGTTGCAGAAGCATTTTAGGTTGAAGATCCAGACAAAGTCTCTGAAGAAATGACATTTAATTAAAGCCTTAAGGATAAGAAAGATTTAGTAAAGTATATTAGCAGGAAGGAATACTCCAAGAAAAGGAAATAGTACATGCACAAGGAGAGGATATGTTATTAAAATTTTACTATTTTCAAAATTTTATTTTTTTTATTCAAAAACTTTACACTAGGCTTGGAATTTCAAAAGCAACCACAACAGACATAGTCTTTGTCATTATGAAATTTGTAAGGTAGTGAGGGAAAGACAGTTAGAAACACTTAAAGAGCATGGATCAATGAAAGTGAAAGTATGAGGTGCTAAACTTAATCTGATGTGTATATTGGAACATGGAAGAATCTTCAGAGGAAGTAACATTCAAAAATGAATTACAGATTGAATTAGAATAGATGGGGAGAGGTACAAGTAATAACAAGGCTGGAGAAATAAACAGTTTACCTCTTTAAGGATCTTTTCAGACAAGTTTGTGATTTAAGACTGTAGGGCCGCAGCAGGAGAGTGACGCAAATTGATTTATGTTTTTACATAAATAAAATGTGTTTTATGTGGATTCCGACTACATGCGCAATCTAAATACCTTGGAAAGAAATAAAAAACACCTAAATATATAGAAAGCAGTTAAAATATTATTGTGGTTCTATAGGTATTAAATGATTGTTATCTGCAATAAAAGGTGATAAAGACTATTGAAAGTAATGAATAGATTCAAAGGAAGTTTAGCAGGTAGTATTGAAAAGAATTAGTGACTTATTTAGTAGAAATAAGGTTAAACTAAATTAATCAATATTCCATTTAATATTTTCTGTGTAATCTATGAAATGTGTGTATATAACAAAATAACAAGTGTGTATATATATATACATATATATATGAATTTTGAAACTATAATTATTCAATTTTTTGAGTTTCTATATTTTTAAATTTATTTACATTGAAACTTAATTTCCATAGTGAGAAAATAAAACATGAAATATTATGTGATTTGTTGAAAATGTCAGCTATTCAGTTGATTGCATTTTCCCACTGAAGATCCCAACACAGCTTTGTGGTAATAGCTATTTCTATGATGTTTTCTGCTATTCATTTTTAAAGGCAAAATTTTATTAAATTTTAATTTTATTTATTTATTCCTTTTCCATTTATGTCAAAGAGCCTGTCAAGAAAATTAATGATGAAGTTAATTATATTGTCTTTTAATTTCACCTTGCATTTTTCCCCATAGTATATACATCTTATATGAAGTATTTATGAGGTTAATTATTAACTCTGTGGGTAGTAGTAAAATATACTAAAAAGTCAATGTCAGGGGAGTAACATGGGCTTTGGGGATTTCCAATGTCCAGATGACAGCTTTAAAAATGAGATCTAGTCAACTGGTCTCATCTGCACTGCCCTGATTCTCAGGAATGAACTGAGCCCCTATGTTCATCCAGGGATATATAACTGCAAATATAGATACAGTTTCTAACTCACACAGAATATAATGCATCTCTCTCACTGGAATTCTGTTTGTCTTGTTTTTTTTCTACATTTCCCACATTGGAGTAGTCTTCAAATTTGAACCCTAGGGCAACAGAGTGGATGTTGATTCCTGGAGTTGATCTCTGCTTGCATGATGCCTATCGATGCTATAAATGCCACCATTCCAAAAGAACCTCCCTGAAACTAAAAATTTGATATCTACCATGTACATTCAAATAGCATTATACAACTTCATGGGAAGTGTGAATACCTTAAAAATAACAGTAATCCTGATTCCTCTTTCTTGCACTTGTATCATTGCTGTCATTCATTTTACTTATAAAGAAATAGCATAATTATGTGCATAAGATACATACATAAGTATACATAATAGAATATTGGTGCTATTATTATTTTGAACAAATTATTATCTGTTATATTGATTAAGAATAAAAATTTTTAAAAAAGCTTTTATTTTCCTTTCACTCATTTCTTCTTTGATATTCTTCCTTTCTTTTTATAGAACCTGATCTATATTATTTTGCTCTTCTCTGTAGAACTTTGTTTAACAATTTTTCTAAGATAGGTCTACTGGCAATAATTCCTTCAACCTTTGTCTAAAAAAGTGTTATTTTTGTCTTTTTCACTTTCAAAGGATAATTTTATAGGGTACAGAATTTTAGATTTGTGAGTTTTCTTCTCTCAACACTTTAAATATTTTACTCTACTCTCTTTTTTGCCTGTAGTTTCTGAAGAGAAGTTGGACGTAATTCTTAATTTTATTTTTCTATAATTAAGGTGTCCCCCCTCAATGGCTTCTTTCAGGATTTTTTTTTCTAATCTTTGTTTTTCCATATTTTGAAAATGATAGACTGAGGTGTCGTTTTGTTGGCATTTATTCTGCTTAGTGATCTTGTGAACTTCCTAGATCTGTGGTTTGGTGTTTCACATTAATTTAAGGAAATTCTCAGTCATAAGTGTACCATTTCAAATATTTTTCTTCCTTTCTATCTCCCTTTTCCCACTGTTATTCCAACTACAGGTATGCTATATCTTTTACAATTGTTCTACCTACGATGGCTATTATTTTCCAGGGTTTTTTTTTTCTGTCTTTCTTATCTTTGCTTTTTGGATTCAGAGATCTTATTTAAATACTCTCTAGCTCAGAGATTATTTTCTCATTGTATCTATTTTACTAATAAGCCCATCGAAGACATTCTTAATTTTTATTGTGTTTTTTTTTTAATCTCTAGTATTTATTTTTCTTTCTTGGTGTTTCCATCTCTTTGCTTACATTGCCTATTTGTTCCTGCATGTTGTCTACTTTATACATTATGTATTTTAGCATGTTAATCATAGTTATTTTCAATTCCTGGTCTTATAATTCTAACATCCCTGCCATATCTGGTTCCAAAAAAAAAAGGTGTTTTTTGACCTTTTTGTGTGACCTATAAGTTTTCCTTGAGATCCAGACATAATATACCAACTAAAAGGAGCTACGGTAAATAGGACTTTGTAATGGTGGTGAGGTATTGGGGGAAGGTGGTATTCCATAGTCCCATAATTAGGTATCAGCCTTTAATGGTCTGTGCCTCTAGACTGTGAATTTTACAAGTAATTCTCAGTTTTTCTTTCTCCTCCTTTAGGTGAGACAGGATGGTTAGAGTGGGCTATAACTGGTTATTCCCACTACCCAGGTCATTTTGGTTCTGATAATACACCAATAGAATGAGCTCTAGTTAACTAGTGTTTCCTGAGAGCAGGCTTTGTGAGGAAGAACTGGGTGCTCTGCTGTGGTTCAGAATGGTTACTTTTCCCCTTCCCTTACTAGAAACTCAAGGAGGATTCTTCTCCAATGTTTACCATGGGAATCTGGTCGAGCTCCTGGAGGTTAATCTTTTGTGATTGAAACGTTCTATAGTTTTAAACTCTCAGAATTGTTCACACTGAGCCTCTAGCAACTCATCAATTTTTATTCTAAATCTCAACTCTCTCTCTATTTCTTCAAGGAGGGCAATTTACCTTGTGTCCTTGCCTCTCTTTTGAATCTAAGTAGAATTGTTGATTTTTCTATCTGTTAAAGTTTTCTTTATTCTTAAGGCAGAGTAGCAACTTCCAAGATCTTGACATAAGGAATCAGAAATTGACATATCTACCACACACAAAAAAGTTTGCTTTCATAGGACTCCTTGTCTATACTATCATCTTACCAATTTTAAAGTTATATCCCTTAAATATTGATAATAACTAGGATTAATCATAAGTTCCCAATGCCCTTTGTTCTTTTTGGGATTTTGTTTTATGAAAGAATTGAACTAGATAAGAGAAGATATGACTAATTCCAAATTTTAAGTGCATTTATTTAAATTCATGTATTATACCTTTCATTAAGATTCTGAATGAATAGCATTTAATATCAAACATTTTCACTGCTTGTATCTGGAAATCAGAGTGCACATAACTACACTTTAAACAGGATTAGGTGAAAACCTTTTTTATTCGATTGATAAATAATGCACATAAAAGAATTCCAAAATTGTATCAACATTTTCTTAAAGATACATCTTCCCATTTGGCAGGGAGCTGAGAAGAGATTGTTCTTATTCAATTTGATATATTCACTATAAAATATCTACACAAAAGGGAAAAAATAATGTATGCTATCAATAATTTTACTCCTGTGTTTCTGGACTGCCTAAAATAAATTATTATTATGTTAATCTTTTAAAATAAATACTTGCACCATTTTTTTCAGTCCTTAAACATTTTCAGTAATATTACCTTGTATCTTTTTTTCTCCTTTTTCTAGAAAAAAAGGAAAAGAGCTCATTAGTTGTCAAAGCTCATAGTTGTCAAACTAGGATTATAAATTTAAGTTATGGCAACAGGTACAACAGGGTTTCTGATTTATAATATGCTTTGCAAGTTCTATGCAGCCTTCTTGGTTTCTGCAGGCCCTTCCCACGTACTCACTAGCTTATGATCTCCTGTCACCTTCTCTTCCACATGTGTCACTCAGAGAACTCCATTAACACCAGTGTGGTTCTTAATTACCTCCTTGTAAGTATTGGTGGTTTGCTTTATTGATTCTTTATCTAATAAAAATGGTCTATATCCAATATAAAAGATTTTGTTTAATCAGATCTCTGAGATAATGGCTACCATATTTAAATGTCTTTAAAAATATTTGATAGGTATGAAATAGGTCAAAAATTTGCTGAATTTGTGTTTTTGTTTAAAAATTCATAGTTTTCATGTAATGAGTTTAACCACATTTTCTTTGCAAACACATTACTTTAGGCTATCAATTCATTACCATTTTATTTTTCAATGAAATGAAGCTTTTCTTTAAGAAGGTCTATGCCAAATAAGTACGATAGGAAGAGTTGCTGATAATTGAGGATCAGATGTCTAGAAGAAAAAAATCCTTGTCAAAAGCAAAATTATCCAAAGTGTATGTCTAAATATTTTTCTTCTTTCCTACTTCTGCTTTGTCTCAAGGGCAAAATCCACCCAGAAAACAAACAAACAAAAACCTCCCATCGAATTTAAAAATGAAAAAGTAACATAAAATTATTTGTATTTATCTTTCTTATTGCATTCTCTCTATATTTTGTAGCCAAAAAAACTTGTATACTTTCACTAAGTCATTCTTATTGATGTGAAAGAATTAATGTTTAACTTTCTCAAAAATAAATTCTACTACTATATTTCTAAGCTATAAGATAATAGGTTTCTGAGGCACTATAAGAAATGTATCCTAAGTCACAAATATCCTCACTCTCTGCAAGAGAATATAGAACTTGAAATAACCTCATAATAAAATGAAGAGGTGGAAGAGACTATAATAATTGAACACTGGTTCTTTCATTTTACTTTAGAAGTATTTCCTCCAGTAATATATGACCATTATACTTCTTAACCACACTAAAGCTCTATTTCTACATTAAGAGCATTATAGATTCAATTCTCATGCACATGTCATGTGCATAGCGCCACCTGTCTGTGACAGTACAGCTCCAAAACCTGGCCTTCCTCCATTTTGTATTATTTATCAAGCACATGTGTAGACATTTTATGTTTGCAATCTGTTCCTCATGTGAATATTCAATTCTTTGTGAAGTTATGATGAATGGGAGATTAAGAATTGAACCAAAGATAAAGTTGGCTATACGTATAGCTTGTCTAGGTGTCTGCCTATATAATGTTATCTGAAACATGCTTGCAGGGTAGCATATCCTGAAATAAGGCCCCAAAAATTCGAAACAGTGCCTGAAATGTGCCAGTATAGCAAAAGTACATTTCTTATTTCTAAATATTTTAGTAAATTGAGGACAAAAATTAATTCAGATGATAGTATAGTGAATATACATCTGTGATTTTCATTATAATTACATAAATATCCAGTAAATAACAAAAAAGAAGCAATAGCATTCAAAGTATGCTATATATACATGTATATATATATATATACATGTATATATATATATATATATATATATACATGTATATATATATATAAACACAATTAACCTTTTGGTAGTCTTGATTCTGGTCTTAAATTATGTGCGTGTATATATACAGATATATGAATATATACACATATATACACGTATGTACACAGATATGAATATATTTGTATGTCATATGTAATCAATACAGTTTATTATAACATATAAAACATACATAATTCAATGATGGATTTATTATTTTCATAAGAAAGCAGTTTTCATCTTGCTGGTTTGTCATTTTGTCCTCAGGTCGTGATAGTTTCTATCATATAAAGCAGCAAATACCTATTGAATAGAATGTAAGATTTATCCGTAGGTATGGCATATATTTGTTGAATTATTTGTTTTAAGTACTTTACTTTACTCTTTACCACACTAAAGAGATAAAACTCTGCGGTCTTATCTTTAAAATTATGACTTGGTGTCTCCACAAGAACTACACTGCCCCTGAACTGTGTTTCTGTAAATTGATGGAGAGAGGCTATTTCCATTTTCACAAAATAGAAATGCAGAGGTATTCTAGTCTTTTAGTGGATGAAGACAGAGGAGCTGGTATCCTTTTAGGCAGAGGACTGCCATATATACCAAATAATCTTTTTTTTTTTTCCATGACTCTCAACATGGCCCAATGACTGTTCAGAAAAATGAAAAAAAAATTATTTGTTAGTATAGGAGAATAGAAATGGACTTTATTTTACATACAAATACAGAATACCTTTGCACATTTTATTATAAGCTTAATTCTAAAATCTAACTATCTTGTGAATGGAGGGGAGGAGGTTGTTTTTCACTTTGTTCAGCATTTTATCACAGTGATTCATTATTTATGGAAATCAACCCACTGCTGTCCATGTTGCTATGGTGTTGGGTTGCTAGTATTAAAAGTGTGGATTGTTCTCACCTGGTGATTCCATCTGCAAGTGTAAGCATTTGCCTAGTTCATCACAACTTTTAGTTTACTTGTACCTAAGCATGTTAAAATACATATTTATTATGAACTATTTCTATATTGCTCTTTTTATTGTTAGGGGATTATATTTACTGGAAAAATCATGTTTATAAATAGATTACAGTCTCCTTGCATTCACTTTTGAAGAGTGTCATGGGTTGAATTGTGTCACTCTAAAATATATGAAGTTCTGCTCTCAGGTACCTATGAATGTTTACCTGGAAATAGACTTTTTGCAGGTGTCATCGAGCTATGAACAGATCATACTGGATTAGGATGGGCCCTAAATCCAATGATTAATGTATTAATAAAAGAAAGGAGAAATGCAAAGATACATAGGGAAAAAGGTTATGTAAAGACAGAAGTATAAACTAGACTTATGTTACCTCAAACCAAGGAACTCCAAAGATTGCCAGCAACCTCAAGCAGAGAAACGCAGAAAGAATTGCCTCCTAGACCTTTCAGAGAAAGCACAACCCTGCTGACACCTTGATTTTAGACTTATATTTTCCAAAATTTCTCTTGTTGTAAGCCCCCCACTTTGTGGTACTTTGGTATGGTAGTTCTAAGAATCTAATACACAGAGAAATGGTGTATTATAAAATGTGTTCAAAGGAAAAGGGCGAAAATGAGATTCACAGCAATTAAAATCACTAAAATATTAATAGATGTTTAAACTGTTCTATAGACTTTCAGGGTCCTTTGGGATATTCTTGGAACCTTCCTTTTCCAACCAGTCTTTTGACAACTACCCTTTTTGCAATTTATAATTATCTGAATACCACACCTTTACTTGTGCTCATAATTCTGCTGAAATTATAATTCCTTCATCTCTTCCTGATTAAATAACTATTATGCACAATCTCCCTCCTGAATCCCATCAACCAGATGTGCTGTGAGTGTTCCCCTTTGTTTTTACTTTTTTATAACAAGTAAACAAGTGTATCCTGGTTCATATTATGGTTGTCAGAATACAAATCTACTCTTCCACAATGCATTGAGAACATAACTCTGTTTTATTGATCTTTGTATTCTCAGTGATACTGACTACAGTACTTTAAATACAATTTGTAATCAATTAAATAAATAAGTACATAGATAAATAACATTTTGTGATACAAAGAAAGTATTTTTAAAAGACAAACTCTGAAAGATTAACTTCCTTTCTGAGAGAGTATCACAAAATAAAATTGTAAGAATTTAAAGAATAAAAGAAATTGAGAATGGCTATTAAGGAATAAGGCAAATAAATTATTTCTAAAAAAATGAGAAACGATGAAAAAAATAAGCATATCGCTAGAGCAAAAGCATGTTTTGTCTGAGGTAGGCAAGGCAGAAAGTAAAAGTTACATTTTGCATCATTGCCTATCATGTATAGGAGTGGCCACATCCTGGGAGTGGACCTTTATGATGTCATTAGATGATGAATCTGGGAAGCCTAATATTTTTTTTTTAACAAATTATAAAATCCACATTCAAGAAAAAGGCATTTATTTATCTCCCTTTCTTTTTTATTAGAATATGAAGAGGAGTGTCATTGCTTTAGAATTAAGCTATTTCAATAAGCAAGGCAATTTTATTTAGATATCAGCTGCAACAAATATTTGGTAAATCTTAATAGCATCCTCTTACACCTACACAATAAATTACTAGCAAAAACTTCTTTAGCTGTGACATTGCTATTTGCTTTAGCATCAACTCTTACATAGGCATATATTCCAATTTTGAAAAGAAAAGCTTTCACAAACATTATGACACTTGATTGAATTGATTAACTTAACAACCATGCCTTCTCAAAATGTTTTTTAAAGTCAGATTTCTCTTCAAAAAGCAGTATTAAGCAAACCTCTAATTGGAACTAGTATCCTTCTTTCAAGATGGCTAATATGCAATTTTTGTATGATTTTCCATAGCTCTTTCTCTCCAGCATAGTTAGTGGCTTAAAATTTCAAGTTAGACTTTCATTTCCTGACATTCAGAGTTCCTGAAGCACTACTCATTGCCTATATGCAGATGAACATGACATCTGTTTGTCAAATTTGAGCAGATTGTTATAAAACAATATTTAATAATCACTTGTATTCTTATTCACAAATTTATTTGTATTTTTGAAATGATTCCCTGGCTGTCTTGAAACAAAAAAAAAACATAAATAAAAATGAAGTTAAAAACTAGAAGTTTAAGTAGCACAGAAACTAACTGGGTGGACAGCACTGTGAGAGCTTCTCAATAACCATGCTGCCTGGGGAATGTCATACTCTACTTACCTGTTGGATCTGGCCTCTATCTCAGGTGTCTTTTTCATTTTTTTGAGTTCAAATTCCTTCTTTCAGTGCTTAAATGAGTAGAAATTCCTTCTTTCAGTGCTTAAATGAATAGCATTTATTCATTTAACATAAATGCTATTATAAATATAGCTAATATATAGAAAACATAAATGCTATTATAAATATAGCTAATATATAGAAAACATAAATGCTATTATAAATATAGCTAATATATAGAATTACAGAAACTTTTAATAACTTCATATGCAATAAATTATTTGAACTAATGATTCTCAACTTGAGGTGATTTTCCTTTTCTGGGGAATATTTGGTAGAATCTGGAGATATTTTTCTTTGTTATATTACAGGGCTTGTGGTCTTGGGAGAAGCTGGTGATGCTGCTAAATATCCTGCATTGCACAGAACAATCTCTACAACAAAGAATTATCTCATCTGAAATGTTGATAGTGCCAGTATTGACAAACTATTATTTATTCTTTTCACAATAACTAGATAGGTAGCTGTTGCGAATAGTTTAGTGATTCAAAAAAATGAGGCAACTATAAATGTTAACTACTTGCCAAGATCACACAGAAAATATAGAGTTGAGCTAGAATGTTCAGCTAGGCAAGGTCAAGTGGTTTGGCACAGAGTACATGTTTGTAACAACTGCTGTGTAGTCTCACTAATGTTATGACAGGCAACTTAAAAAATGACTCACAATGACACCCACCCTTTGGTACCCACACCATTGTGTAATGCCCTCCATTTGTGTGTGAAATGGGTCTAGTGGCTTGTTTCTTGAGAATAGAATGCAGCAAAAACATGAGGAGATTATTTCTAGTATTAAGTAATGGGAAACTGTGACTTTTCATTGTGGTTTTGATTTTGTCCTTCTGTGATGGTTAGTGATGTTGAGCACCTTTTCACATATTTGTTGCCTATTAGCATGTCTTCTTTGGAGACATGTTTCCTCAAGTCCTTAGCCCATTTTTAAATCAGGTTGTTAGTTTTTTAGCTATTGAGTTGTGGGTGTTCCTTATATATTTAATGATAATTAACACATTTTATATACAATTTACAAATATGGTCTCACATTCTATAGGTTTCTTTTTCACTCTGTCAATGGTTTTGTTTGGTGTGTAGGGCTTTTTGGTTTTACGTAGGCACAATTGTTTATTTTTTGTAGTTGCCTGTACTTGTCATAACGTAAAATCATCACTGAGATCAATGTCATAGAACTCTTCCTCTATGTTTTCTTATAGTTTTATAGTTTCAGGTCCATATATTTTATTCTTTATTCTATTCAATTTAACTTCTGTGTAAGAGTTGAGGTGATAGTCCAGTTACCTTCTTTTGAGTGTGCATTTCTGGTTTTCCCAGTACTATTTCTTAAAAAAATATTGTTTACCTTTTATGTATTTCTGCCCCCTCATCAGAGAAGCATGGATTTAATTCTGGGCTCTTTCTTATCTGGCACTGGTCTATGTGTCTGCCTTTATGCTAATACCTTACTGTTTCATTTTGATTACTAAAGATTTGTAATATATTTGGAAATCAAGAAGTGTGATGTCTCCATCTTTGTCTTTCTCAGGATTCACTTAGCTATATGTAGTCTTTTGTGGTTCCATATGAATTGTAGAATTGTGTTTTATATTTCTGTAAAATATGCCATTGATTGTATAGTTCTGAGGATCACTTTGGGTAGTATGGATATTTTAATCTATGCACATGGGATATCTTTACATTTGTTTATGTCTTCTTCAATTGCTTTCATCAATGTTTTATAGATTTTAGTACATAAATATTAACTCCTTGGTTAAGTTTACTAATGCCTGTCAAGATGGCTATTAGAAAAAAAAAAAAAAGACAACAAACATTGGCAGATATGTGGAGAAATTGACACTATTTGTGGGAATGCAAAATGATACAGCCAATATGAAAAAAAGTATAAATATTTTTCAAATGTTTTAAAATAGAATGAACTCAGAAAACCTTCTTGGGGGTATTTATCCATAAAATTTAAATCAGAATTTTAAAAAGATATTAAGACTCCCATGTTTATCATAGCAATATTCACAATAGCCCAGTTATGGAAACAAAGTCCATCAACAAATGAATAAATAAAGAAAATGTGGTGGATATACACACAATGAAATATTACCTTAAAAAATTCTGCAATATGAAACAACATGAGTGAACCTTAAAGAAATTAACCTACATGAAATAAATAAATCACAGAAAGACAAATACTGCATGATTCCACTTACGTAAGATACCTAAATAGTCCAGCTCATGGGATCAAAGAGTGGAGTGGCAGTTACCAGTGACTGAGGGGAGGGTGAAACGCAGAGTGACTAATCAACTGGCATAAAGTTTCAGTGAAGCAAGATAACAATGTACAGCATTGCAACAACAGTCAACTTTAACATATTATACACTTGAAAATTTATTAAGTATGTAGATGTCATGTTAAGTATTCTTACCACAGTAAAATAAATTTAAAATATAAAACTTCCCCCCCGCAAAAAAAAAAAAAAAAAAAAAAAAAAAGACTAGCTACCTTTGTCTGGCACATACTTTGGCTTTTCTTTCTTGCTTGTTTGGATGAAACAAGTTGCCGTTGTGAGATGCTCCACGGAATGTCCCATGTGGCAAGGATCCAACAATGACCCCTGGCCAAAAGCCCTCAAAAAAGCAAATCCTACCAGTGGCCAGGTGAGTGAACTTAGAAGCTGATTCTTTCCTGCCTTCATATACAACTGCATCCCTGGCTGATACCTTGATGGCATCTTGTGGGAGATTAAATCGGAGGACTTAGCCAAGCCATACACTGATTACTTACAACAGACACTGTGAGATAAATGGTACAAATTAAGATGCTAAAATGTATCTGAAAAATGTTCATATGATTTTATATATTTTTTTGGAGCAAGAAAATATACTATAAACTGTATCTACAAACTTTTAATGGATTTTAGCAATATGATTGTTGTAAATATTAATGAAGTGAAAATTTAGTGGGGATTTTAATATTTTATCATTGGTAATGTAAATATAGCTATTGTAACATTAATACAAATACAAGTCATTATTTAAATGCAATATGTCAATCACAGTGATAGATTGTAGGTTAATAAAAGTTTTATTGGTATGTTGTTACTGTCACAGTGCTGACATTAAATTAAAGAATAGCTAATTTGTATTATAATTGCTCAATCCCAACAATATGTGGCCTGGTTTTATAGCCTAAAAACACAAAAGAAACTAACAACAACAAAAAAAAACACTAGTCAACAAAATTGGTAAAAGATGGTGAGTAACTTAACCACTCTTTTTATAAAATTACAAAACTGAATCTTTTTTATCTTGATGGTGCTTCTACATAGAATTTCAGCTTGATTTATTCCTGTCATCATGTGAAACTTTAGGCTCCTGCTCTATCTATGTTCTACAAAGACAAACTCTTCTCATATAATTTATAGATACAATACAGAACGTATTATGATAATAACTATTCTTAAGTATTGTCAGTTAAAAATCAGTAATATAAGAGCAAGACCACTATTGTGTCTTGAGCCCTTTGAACAGAATCTGACACACAGTGAGACCCAGTCTATAGCTGTCATTATATTAAAACAGAAAAACTTTATCAAAACTATATTAAATGGTTTTTAAAATTTTAATCACAATAAAAGTGCATGATGAGTTTTAAAATAGCAACAATCAAAAATACGTTAAAAAGTATGTTGAAAAAGGGAGGAAAAAAACATATATTTCTATGCTAATGAACCCAAATAGAAGAGTTAGGAAGACAGAAATTAAACTAATGTATATATAGTTAAATACTGAAGTAAGTGATTTAAATATAAAAAGTAAGCTTCTAAGAGCGCCTTGTCCAAGCGCCAACTCGTGTTCCCGAGCACGGAATCTAACCCTAATAAAAGTGATACATTGCATTTGTTCTCTCTCTCTCTCTCTCTCTCTCTCTCTCTCTCTCTCTCTCTCTCATTGTTATTAAATATAAAAGCATATTCTTTGTAACCGCCAGTTTATGTGCTGCGTGACTGCCCCTTAACCACTATGCACCACAGAGTTCCACGACCATTTGTCTCAAAGCGATTATGTTAATCAAAAAGTTATCAAGCACAAGACTCACCTAAAAAATAGCACCCACAGGCCTTCCATATGTCTCATTTTAGAAAAAAAAATATAGTTTTAGCATGATCCCTGATGCCTGCAAGTACGATAAAACTCTGATATGCTTACAAATACTCTCCACAGCCTTCTCAGTTCCAATATTATAGTTTTTTCTTAGTTTACAAAATTTCTCTGTCTTTACATGTATCTTTCAAATGGCATATCCATTAACACATTTTGGTGACTATTGGATTTTATTTCATTTTTTAAAAAGGTATTCCTTGGTACTTTTTTTTTGGTAAAATTTTTGAAATTCAGTTGTAGCAAAGATAGCAGTCTTATAGAATTTAGAAGGATAGAAAATTAAAAAGGTAATTAAACTAAGATGTGATAAATATAGTAATGGAGGAAATACTGGATAAGATAAAAGCAAAAAAAAAAATTAAAAAGATAGAACTGACTTAGTCTAAGGGCCAGAAAATTGTTCTAAAGGAAGCACTATTTAAAGGAGAGACATAGAAAATAAATAAGAATTGTTCAGAAAAAAAATGAGAAAAATGGATAGTGAAGGAATGACGGATGAGAGACTCATTTTTGGAAGGAATCCAGCATCTGCAAAAACCTATAAGGAAGAGACATAAAATCACTTTGGTGGGCAAAAGTAGTTCAGCAAATCTGAGGTTTAGTGTTTATAGGTACTGAAGGTATGCTTGAGAGAAGAGAAGAAATGAGTTTGCAAAAACAAAGCACCATGATGTAGGCCCCCAAAATGGTGGATTGCTTTATTCTTAGGACAATGAGAATCCAATGAAAGAATGAAAGAGTAGACGTGATTTAGGAGACTGTCCAACTTTAGTAGGTGAATTGAATAAGTCATTTAACAGTTTGTTCTGCTAGTTCAGGTGAGATCTAATCTAATCATTGTCTTTACTAGAAAAGATGACATAGGTAAATTTGTTAGATGCTGAGGAAATGACAATGTTAGTACTTGGTTTGTTAATAGTATCAGTAAGGGCAAAAGGAGAAAACCTGATGGTTTTCAGGTTATTAGCTTTGAAAATAGGTTTATCGGTGGAGTCATTTATTGTGAGGTAAGAAACTCATAGACATAAATATAATGTATTCAGTTTTCACTACATATGTTGATGTACCAAGCAGAAATGACCAATGAGTAAAATGCTATAAAATTATAACATTATCCTAGCACTTTTTAGAGTAGAGTTGAATGTTATAATCTTCTGAAAATGTTAGTAGGCTTCCTTTAATAATTTTTTTACTATGTTGGTCCATATCACACGAAGGGATGGATCGCTTATGTCTAAAGATTATTTTACAGCTACTCTTAGAACATGAAATGAGATAATACTGAGAAGCCAAGAAAAGTCTTGAGTTGTGAACTTATAGTTAGGTAAGTTAGACAATGTATTATCTGGAAAAACCCTGAATTATGACACTCTGTGAATGTCTTAGTAGCAGTTATGTTCACATGTTTTTTGTATGTGGCACAAATCACAGCCACCTGTGTGTTCTGAAAATGTCCTGCTATAACAGAAAGGACACATGATACTTCTAGTTTGTGAGAACTGAGCCAGTTTTACATTTTCAGGACATTCTGAGTCAAGGAGCAAGACTGTGGAAGGAAAATTTGGAGAAGGAGAGGGTAGAAATACACAGAAGGTAAAGAAATGTTCTGTTTGGTGAGGACACCTCCTTTTCAGCTGCAGTTCTCCATCCTGGCTGTGCATGGAACCACCTGTGTAAACCTAAAAGCATACCTGCTCTAGGTCCACCCAATAAGCACAAAATCTGTAGCTGTAGATTTAGGTGCCAAGCATGGTTTCCTTTTAAAAGGCTCCATTAGTTGTCCTGAGACCCGGTCTGAGTTCTACCCTTTATTAAGAGTAGCTAATTTATATGTGTGTGTGTGTGTGTGTGTGTGTGTGTGTGTGTGTGTGTGTGTAAAATTTATAATAAAGGAAAGAAACTCAGGCCAGATGAGAATATGTTTGATATACAGTTTTTTTCTTTTTAAAAATATTATAATTTGTAAGTGTGAAATGTAAATGAACAATTATATTTAAACATATCAGCTTATTATTTTTCTAATAAACACAGGTTTTTTTTGGGGATTACAATTCTAAAAAGTAAAACAGGTAGATATTATGTTATCTACCTTGATTGTAATGCTGATTCCTTGAAATTTTTTTGTTTTTTTAATAAAACCTGTTAAAAGTGATTCATTTTCTTTCTTGGAGTGATGCTATAGGCCACTTGATTATAATATGTAGTTTGTCTCCGAATAACATTGGCTTAGTTTTCTTAAGAGTAATGTATTTTTCATAGCAGTAAGACAAAGAACAAAGATTTTTTTTTAATATGAAAAATAAATTTTAATCATTATATTTTGAAAAACAATATTTTTATCAACTAGCCCTTAGCTACCAACCAGAGCAAGAGTTTATACTATAATTAGAAAAGGACTGACCTGGCCCAATCTACACAATTTCTGGTTGTTTTTTTTTTTTTTTTTTTCTCCCTGAATGCAGCCTCTCAGTGATCATAACTTCTTTTGTGTTCCAGACCGAGAAAGAGCTACACAAAAGCAGAAAGAGTACAATTAAAGCAGGACACAACTGAGCTTTTTTTTTTTTCTGTGCTTGTGTTTTCTTATTTATTAAAATAAAGAACCTGATTTTACTAAGCTAAGTAAACTACAGTTGCTTAAAATAGTTTGAGATTTCTCTCTGATTTTCTAAGTAAAGATCCCCTACTTGAATGACCCTCACATTTCAATATCTAAGTGAATGTTGTCATTTCATTAAAAATAACAGGTTTCTCTAGAGTCTGTTATTTCTTATACAGGCATAAAATCTGAACTCTAGAACTTCATGGGGGCCAGCAGCCTCCTATCCACCCAGATCCTTCTACAAAGTTCTTTAAATATATGTATGGACAGACACTTAAATTATATACCATCTCTTCAGGTAGAGGTTAATAATGTTTTGAAACATACAAAACATTTTGAAGAATATCCACCATTGTGTAGATAACAACTGTGACTATAAATTAACATAAAACCAAATAAGCATCTTTGTTAAATCGAATTTGAATGTGAAGGTGAGCTCTTGAAATATTTGGATTGCTTTTTCTAACAAAAGTTGTATCAACAAAACATTGTTATGAGTACCAATTATGAATGGAAATTAATGTGTTATTAGAAAATAAACTCAAATATATTTCTTTAAATGAGCTTCTTACATCAGAATAAAATTAAGCTGAAAGAAAATTAATTATTTTAGAGTTATCACACTAAGTGAGATACAGTAAGCTTGAAAAAGTGTTATTCTCATCCTTACAATAAGGAGAAAGATAGACAAATTATAGGTACTCTATAACAATGTTTTGTTGATACAACTTTTATTAGAAAAAGCAATCCAAATATTTCAAGAGCTCCCCTTCACATTCAAATGAGGTTTTTTTTAACCTATCAGAAACTGAGGTTGCAGGCAAACCACATAACTGTAAAAGGTAGACATATGCAAAGAGAAACAGGATCCACACCTGGATTCACACTGCTATGTTTAATATAATCCAGTTACAAGACCCAGTTGAAAAATATTAATACATTTCAAAAGCCAAGTGTGACTTTCTATGTAAAATTGAAGCCTCTGGAGGCTAATGGGGTGGGAGGTGTCAAACCTGCTTGCAGTGTTTCATTCATTATCTCATCAGGCACTGACAGGGAGTAGTGAAGAGAATCCTGAGAATGCTTTTATGGCGATGCCGGCTGGGGCAGAAAACAGTGGGGATTGTGGAAATTCTACACAGACCATCCTATCCTCCATTCTGCCTACAAAAGGTTTAAGCTGTAGAAGGAAGAACAAATGTTGACACCTGGGGCACTGGTGCAACTTCTTCACCCATGGGTTGAGAGAACAGAAAAAAGAAAAAAAAAGAACATGGACTAACTCTGGAGGAGGGACAGTAATATATGCTGGGTTCAGAACAGTAGTTTTAGAAGGAGCAAGAAAACTTGCTTTGCTCATGCCTCCAAAACCCAGGGACATAGTGCTTGCCGGAGAGTAAGGCTTAATCAGAGCGTTAGAGAATACCCCATTCCTCTGCCTCCTACGCCACCTCAACACGCATGGAATAAAATGACAATGTAGAAGAGATGAGAGAGCTGCGGAAGACAGAAGTTCTCTAGGGTACAATGTAAAGGAAAGTCTCAAAGCCAAGGATGAACAGACACAGAAGAAGTGATCTCTGCTCCTGGAGGTGTGCTCAGGAAGTGAATGTGCCATCGAAGGTGTGTGGCATTAGGGAACCTACCCCTAAAATAACCATGCTGAATTAATCATAAAGGCAAAAATAAGTTTGCTTTGTGTCATAGTCTGATATTGTCATCCGAAAATTTCATGTAATTCTAGGCTGCTCAAATGGCAGAGGGCTCCTGTGATACCGAATGGTTGTATTTTAAATCGACTCCAACCTCATTGTAACACATTTGAATTATTGTTGCACACCCGATGGGCAATTTTATAGAGGGCCACAACGAGCAAGCACTCAAAAGAACACAAATTAATGTGATAGTATTCAAAACCACTTAAAACGTATTTATTTGAAAGATTAAGTCTTGTTAAACCTTGAGAAAAAAAAGTCTATGGAATATATTCTAGATGTTCAAAACCACTTAAAAGAATTTCAGTGAATAAATTACATATTTTGTATATGGTATTGAAGGATAGAAATAATTAGAACCAATGTGAAGAAATTGAGATTTATGTTTTCATTCATGGAAGAAATAACTTCTCTTTCACCAAAGTTGCCTAAGGAGAAATAAACAACTTTAGATGTATAACATTTAATGTACTCAAATATATGTTAAAGAGGTAATAATGAGAAATATTTTTTAAAATAATTGACCATTATTAGATCAAATTGTATTTAATATTCCCAGATTCTATTATTGTATCAGAAGCATATTCCAAGTTTTTCCATTCAGATTTTTATAGATATTTTTTGAACAAGGAAACTCATGATTATATGTAGGTTAAAAATTCTACATAATATTAAATGCTGGAACTCTCCTAAACTAAGTTATTTGGCAGGAGATATTACTAACTTTTTATTTCAATGGAAAGCACATTAAGAAGAAAATTAAGGTAAACAAATCAGAAAAAAAAACTTCCAAATAGGCAAGATATTCATATTTATTTTTTAAATGTACTAAAAATATTGAAGCTGCTTTATATAGTATATTGTTTACCCTTTAAGAATACACTCTTCTAGAGGAAAGTGACCTCAAGACATTCCATGAATCATCTTTAGACAGGAAATACTGGGATTTGCCAACATCAATGAAGGTGACTTCTTTATGAGGTGTCTTTCCTTTTGTCTCCGTCTTCCACCGGGTTCTTAGATAAATTTAAAAACACCATTTGTCACTTAAAGATATATCTTAATTTACATTTAAATGAAGAGCTCTATAATTTAAAAAGAAAACTTGACAGTGTTTTATAGCTTGTGTTTTTAAGAAAGATTTATAGAACAAAAGACATAGAACTAAAAGTGGCTTTTGGGTTTGCATCTACAAAAAATTTTTTTAAAAAAGAGAGAGAATTTGCTGCCAGGTTTAAAACAACATGTGAAACAAGACTTACAATACATGAATATAACTCTTTTTCCCCTGCAACAGAGTTAGTCAAACAGATGTGGAGGGATTTGTGTTCAAGACGGAAAAAGTATTCTGGAGCCACACAGGAGAGCTATTTGTTCGGTACAGAGTCTTATGGGATGGCTATGATAAGGAGGTGACACTCGACACCCTGGCTTATTCTCCTGGGTCAAAAAAGCACAAGGACATTATCTATCTATGTTTCCCCATAAGGGACAATCTGGCAGCAAATTTAAAAACAAAGACTATGGAAGACAATGTAGCAAGCACTCTTTTACTCTGATAAAATAAGACCAATTAATTATTGAAGAACTCAGATTTTAACTTCATGTTAAGATAAAACCCAATGAAAAGTCTATCAAGTTTATGTAATCAGCACAAATAAAATACTTGCTTTTTATATTTTTTATATTTTTTCAAATATCATTATCTTAAATAATTCATATATTTCATAATTCATTTAATTCATACAAATGTCAACACTTTCCAACCTAACCATTTTAAGCAATTTTGAGGAAAGTGAGCAGGCGAATTGTATAATGAAATTTGCCTTCCTCAATGTTTCTGTTTTCTATGATTTTTTACATTCATGAATGATTAATGCATATTTAACCACACTGTAACATGGAGTAGCTCCTTTCTCAATCGAGCTTTTGTTTCTTGTTTCAAAGAATCAAATCAACCAACCAATCAACCAAATAAAGGAACAAACAAACAAATAAAACATCCTAGTCACACAACATAATGTACTATGAAATGACACACACTCTGAATTAAGAGCCTTCAAAGATAGAAAACAAAAAGGAGAGTAATATGATATACAATTGATAGCTTTGAGAGAAGTAAATACCTTAGAAAAACTAGTGGAAATACATTAACCCTTGAACAACGTAGGTTTGAACTGTATGGGTCCACTCATACACAGATTTTTTTTTTTTTTCAATAGAGTCAGTCCTTCCTATCGATGGGTTTCACATCCGTGGATTCATTTGACCACAGATGGAAAATAGTGTTTTTCCATGCCCAGTCAGGGTTTCCCAATACTTCCATGTTTGGTGAAGAAAAGCTGCTTTGTTACCTAAAATGCAAATGATGAGGATAAAAAAAAAAAATGCAGGGCCTTCGTAGGACTATAGCAAAGAAAGAAAAATTTTTGATAAACTGTATTTTTATATACAACTTATGTACAATCCTTTTGTACGTAAAAAAGATGATATGTTTTAATTGAGCAGTAAAACAAAAAAAATTTTTTAATTATTTATATTGTTACTTAGTGGGTAGGGCAGGACATTCCAAATTGCAAAACCTCAAATGTTATGGAATATGAAAGTAGGATGTCTTCTGAGGAGTACCAGAAACAAGAAAAACATGATTCGAACAAATAGATCAGTAAATAATAATAATAAATATATATATACATACATATATATGTGTATATATATATTTATAAATATATATTTAATATGTATTTATATATATATAATATATATATATATTAGTATTGAAAAACTTTAACCTTGACTAGCTATCCTAAGCTATAAAAGTTCTATGTGTCGAATTCTGATCATTTATTTTGACCATTATAATCCAAATAAGTAGATCTATATGTGAGCTTCAAAGAAATAATGAGTGGGCAACCAAGATCATGATGAAAGTTCAGAAAAAATAACTTTAGAGATGGAAGATATTTTGCATAAATAGTGAGATCTAATTAGGTTTTTATAGTTATATTTTTGTTTGTGTTATCTTTCTTTCCTTCCTTAGCTGAAAGTGTGGATATTGTTTTAAAAGTATCATGTTAGAAGTGCAGCAGGGGAGTGATGGTGTAGTTTACATTATGAGACCACCTGATAAGTATACCTATTCGCAGGTGAATATTTCAAACTCTTCTTTCACTTTGTAACCTCAAAAAAAAGTTGAAGTTTGAGATGATTCTCTGAAGCCATCAGAGTAATGTGATTGAAAATGCGATTTAACATGAGATGTGAAGTGGCATTAAACGCTTTACAAAGAGTTGAAGCTGTGCTTTATGCCAGTCCTTTCCTTACCAAAATGCAAACACAACACTGAGTTATGAAAAAATACATGGTATTTAAGATGATAAAGGAAAGATAATATAATCTATGTTGTATTGTTATATTTCCTCAAATTTTTATTTTTATGTTAGTCTTATTTAGTATTTGAAAAAATAGAAATGGAGACTTTTAGAACTGAAAGAATTCTTGGTGGCATTTGTTCATTCCTCTGATTTTGAAGAGAGTAAAAAGAGGTTGATGATGTCTGGATGAGGTATCTAATGTAACATAAGTAATTAGTAGCATATCTGAAATTTAATTGTCAGTTTTCTTTTTCTTTCCCCTTAGAAATCATTTCAGATTCTATCATGTTATATAATCTAGTTTATGTTTTACTCACACACACCTGGAAGTGGTTTACAATTTATCTAGACTACACTGAATGAAACAATGCATACTATGTTTGTTCATCAGATTATCTATACCTACTTCTGCATTTTCATGAGACGACAAGAAGCCAAGAACTAAACTCCAATAGTGGTACCTGCTTTCAAACTTATGAGTAGGCAGAAGAGATGATCCTCTGTTGTAAAGGCATAGGGATGGACCCTAAATAAAAGCACCAGCAACCTCACCTGCTTTGTTCCCTCAAAACATGTTCATTCATACATCCTAAATCCCTGTAACTCTATGCGTGGCCATATTTTGAAATGGGAATCTTTGAAGATGTGATTAAGATAAAATGAACTCTTTGGAATGAGCCCTGGTCCACTCTGACTAGTGTCCTTGTAAGAACGGGAAATTTGGGCACATAGGTGGAAACACCAGTCACATGTACATGCAAAGGGACAACTGTGTGAAGACATGGTGAAAGGGTGGTCATCTGCAAGCCATGGAGAGAGACCTCAGAAGAAACCAACCTTGTTTATACCTTGATCTCAAGTGTTCAGCCTCAAGAACTGTGAGAAAAGAAATCTCTGTTGTTTAAGGCAGCCTGTCTGTAGTATTTTTTTTTTTTTTTGGTATCCCTAGCAAAGTAATATGCTGCCTGTTTTAATTTGTGAATACATAGCATAAGGAATGCATCACTTTGGGCCTTGTGGTTTCTATGATTTATTTATTATTATAAATACACTTGTCAGTGCTTCACCTTCACTGGAATAATTAGTTCAGAAGCATGAAACATTGGTGTATCAGTACCAAGTGTAGCATGAAGCTTCCCAAAGTCCTGACAAGAACACAAAATATGCCTCCAAGAGTGCACAGTATGCTGCTATAGCTGAGAGACTGTATTTGGGACACAGCAATAGGTCTAGTTACCTTTATCTATCTCAGACTGTTAGAATAAATCCATCTCACCTCATGAGTGCTGCTGGATCCAGTCCATGACAGAAACCCCATGCTACCAATTCAACCTAATATATAGTTTATTTCCCAACCTAGTTCAATCCTCCATCCCTTCCTCCTCTCTCTATACCTTTGTGATCAACAAACTTGCATCATTTTGTGTTGTTCTTATTATCTTTGCATTTATGGAAAACCAGCTGTCAATTAAACAACAGCTTCTCCTATACTTTCATCAGTCTGAAATTATTTCTGTTGTTTTGCATACCAGTGCTAGAAGGTTACACAATTATTCTCTTTGCTTGCAATTACCACTTTTGAATTTTTACTGTCCTTAATATATCAACAATAATAACAACCAAAAACATGATACTAAAATATCCTCTTTCACTGTATATCACACAAGTTTCAACCTTTCTCACTCCTTCTTACCTACCTTCACCTATCCATCTCTTGGCCATTCAGTTGACATTCACTGAAGAGTTTAAATACTTGTTCATCTTTCTTCTCTTCTCTAATTTTTATCATTTTCACTGATATCAGAATCAACACAGGTAACATTTTACTAATTAGAACTTTCATTTCTCTACTGATCTTCTCTTAGTTTCTTGACCTAGCCAAGTGCTTTTCTACATCAGAAACTTTGTACCTATTCCCTGAAGTGGTCTTAGTTCTCTCCCATGTACGCATTTTTCAGTGTTGGCTACACCTTAGGAAATATGGATTCTATATTGTGCCTTTTCTTGATCAAAATATGTCTTCCAGGAGGGGTGGGGAAAAAGAAGGAAGGAAGAAAAGAAGAAAGAAAGGAGGAAGAAAAGATACAGAGGAGGAAAACAGGACAGTATGGGGGAATTAGGTCAAAGAAAGATAAATATAAAAGTGAAGCATAGAGCAGGAAAAAAATATATAACATAACCAAATTTTCCCATCCTACTCTTAATAAACACACTTACGCATATTATTTTGAATTCACATGTCTTTACTCTCTCCATTTAAAAAAGTAAACCACTTTGGCCTTGCCCTAGATAAAATTCATTTTTAAAAGACTTTACCCAACTATTGCTTCAGGAAAAAAAAAATATTAGCTACTGAAATATATAATTTTGAGAACTTGCAAAATGTGCATAATGAAACAGAATAAAAGTAATGTCACCAAAAACTGGTATCTGCCACTTCTAGTCAGAAGACAAAGTTTAAGGGCAAGAGTATATCTAAAATTCATTGAAGTAATAGGGTAAAGATAACATCATAAACTATTTCCAAAGAATTAAAGGACCAATTTTCATTTTTTTGTTATGAAAATATTGGCATGTTATGCTTCATAATTAGGTCACATGTGAGGCTATACCAGGAGTCAAAGATAATTCAGGAAGTTGATTAGAAAATGTACCTTTCAGCCATCTTGCTTTCGGCTTATCTGAACCTGACACTTGCAGCCATTTGCCATGCATATTGAGGCAGTGAAATGATTTTTATTAAAACGCAGTTAGTGTTGTCAGTTTGTTTCCAAAACTTGGTTCTGGCTAAAAGGGACATTTCTCCCTGAATATCCATCACTCAATTCCACAGGGTTTATATATATTTTATTTGAATATTCAGGTTCCAGTTTTCCATTGGAAAATTTTTTATGAAAGAGACTTTTTACTTCAAAAGGTAATAAGAATACCACACAACCAAAATAGATGAAGAAATCTGCAGAAATTTCATTTAAATGGCAGCATTCTTTTTCCCCCAATAAAATAAATATATATTTTTAAAAAAATCAGATATCACATGGCAGATTTTTCAGCTATAAAGCCCCTATTGAGGGTGGCACCACCAAATCATGATTGCACTCCACAGCATCTTTATTTGTCTGGAATTTTCCTTAATCTTGCCTTTTTTTTTTTTTTTTTTTTTTTTTTTTTTTTTTTTTTTTTTTTTTTTTTTTTTTTGCTCACATGAATCTAAATATAATCTTTCCTGGTTTGCAAATATTTTGAAGAATATCTTTTGTTCATGTGTATAAGAATAACATAATTTATAGAAAAGAGAATCTGTTTAACAATTTAACAGTATTCTTCTCACCATATTATCACTGCCATAAACATTCATCTAACTTTACCTTCTTAGTTCTCTCTGTTTAAAAAAAAAAAAAAGATTTTATCTTTGTGTTTGAATATTCGGGGAGAAACAGAAACCGATAGAAAGCATTATCCTCCTGATCAGATACCTTTATAAGATTATTAGGAAGAAATTTTTATCAGTGGAGTTTTTAACTAGTAAAATATTTATTGTATTTTATGCATTAAGTACAGTAATTTTTAAGGTAGCAGAACAACACAAAGAAGTAATAAATATATAAGAGCTCAGAAACATTAACTGCTTGGCACAAAATAAAAATAAGATGCCACATATACACCTATATACATTTACATATATTGACTGATTAAAACTTAGTAGCAAGTGAAAATAACTGAGAACATAAAATAAAAGCTATAGGCAACAAATGTAGCAGAAGGAAATGAAACAGGAAAGATAATAGCTTGCTATAAATTAAGAGGGAAATAAAATTAATAATGAGTTTTTAGTAGTCAAGATACTGAACTAATATTTTAAACTTGTCCTGAAGGGGAAAAAAAATGGGAGAAAGACATCTAGACATTTGGAAAGTAATGGAGAACAGACTAATTATAGTTTTAAAAACCTAAATAGAGTACACCTAGAATTGAATATGAAAAATGATAGAGTTCAGGTGTAATTTGTAATAAAGTAATAAAATAATTATAAGCTCCTAAAAATGCTTTAGAAAATCATACAGCGCAGAAAGAAATATAGCTTTAGCTTCAAAGAAGCTAAGAAGCTAAACCTAGGAAATTATTGTTTAACTAAATCTAGTCCCATTGCACACTTCAATAATACAAAAATTTATTTAACAGGAAAAAATACAAACAATTTTACTTAGCTGGACATAATACATTGGAAGATTTCTTTGTAGGAAAAAATACAATTATTGTGTTTTGAACTAATGCTCTCCACTATATGCTGGTAACAAAATTAACAGATACACAAACATACAAGGAAATTCTTTCAACATAAAGCCACAGATATTCAAAATCTAAAAAGGAAACAGTTATTTTATGTCCTATGTTCACTACAGCATTATTCAAAATAGCCAAGATATGGAAGCAACCTTAGTGCCCATCAATAGACAACTAGATAAAGAAGATAAATAGATACAATGGAAGATTACTCAGTCGTTAAAAAAAAATGAATAAAATTGTACCATTTGCAACAACATATATGAACCTAGAGGGTATTATGGTAATAAAATAAGTGTGAGAAAGATAAATACTACATGATTTCACTTATATGTGAAATCTAAAAAAACAAAATAAATGGACAAACAAAATAGAAACAGACTCATAGATACAGAGAACAAACTGATAGTTGTCATAAGGGAAGGATTTTGGAGGATGGGTGAAAAAGGTGAAGGGATTAAAAGTATAACTTGGTAGTTATGAAATAGTCATGGGGATTGTACAGCATAAAAAATATAGTCAATAATATTGTAATAACTATGTATGGCCAGGTAGGTATTAAACTTATCAGGAAGAACTCTTTGTAAATTACATAAATGTCTAATCACTATGCTGTACACCCAAAACTAATATAAAACTAAAATTGATATTGAATGTCAACTTGTCAACTCTCATTGCAAAAAAAAAAAAAAATTCAAACATAAAAGGAAGAAAAAGTAAACTTAAAAAAAAAATAGTACCAGATATAAATAAAGTAGTTTAATATTAACAATAGGGACACATTATTAAAACATACTTACAGTGTAAAATATGTATATATGCAATAATATAGATTTCAGATAAAAGGAAAATATAGACTGAAAGGAAGAAATAAACACATTCACAAATACAGATGCATAGTTTAACATTACATTGTCATTAACTTAAAAAAAAAGTAGACAATTCTAAAATGATGTATAAAATTTGAACAACACAAATGACCAAGGTGATGTAATATATATATGTATAGAAAACCCCACTTCATAAAAGCAGAGTATTCTTTTTAAGTTCATATAAAACATTCATTTAGAATGACCAAAATATTGTCTTTAAGTTTCAAAGGATCAAAAAAATTCTGTGTGTTTTCAGAACCACAATGTTATACTATTAGAAATCATTAATATTAAAATATTTGGAAAATCTTCAAATAATTGAAGATTAACCAAAACACATCTTAATAAACCAAGAAATGAAGAAAAAAATAAAAATAAAAACTTTAAATACATTTTAACTGAATAATCATGAAAAACATTTTAATATTTTTACTGTATCTATAGAAATCTTCAGGGAAAACTATATATTAAAAATACGATTTTAATATATAAAGTGCAAAAAAAAAGATATGTAATCAAAAATACCGAAAAGAATAAATGTTGACAAGACTGTGAGTTACCTGAATTCAAAAGGTCCAAACATTTTTTTTGAAAACTGCTGGGCAATTCTTATAAAGTTAAACATTCACTTACTCTAAAATTCAGCAATTCTCTAAATATTATTTTTAAAATGAAAATATGTCTACACTAAGCCATATACAAGGATGTTAATAGTAACTTATATTAGCGAAACCCATGTTTCTACCAACAGGAAAACAAATAAACAAACTGATTTATTCATAGAATGGGATACTACTAAGCAGTAATAAGAATATATGATTGACTATTGATACATACAACTATGAAGCTAATGTCAAGATTATTAAATTAAGTGAAAGAAGTCTGACTCATAAGAGTATATAACTTTAGTTTCTTTAATATGAAATTAGAGAATAAGCAAATTCACAGTAACACAAATAACTGGTGATAGAAATCAGAACAATGCTTGTTTTAGCAAAAGTGAAAACTGACTTATAATGGAAACTTTCTGGAGCAGAGAAAATATGTATTGACAGGGGTGTAGGTTACACAGTTTTATGCTTTTGTCAAAACTGATCCAAGTATCATTTAGGGTCAGTGGGTTTCACCATGTTGCAATTAAGTCTCAATAAAAGAAATAGTCTTGCAAAAATGGAAATATCACTTATAGTAGCAATAGAAAATTCAAAAAATCTAGAAACTTAAACACAAATATACAATCTCTATACAGAATGTTTTAAAATTCTATTAAAAGAAATAAAATAAGATCTAAATAAATGAAAGATAGCCTAAATTAATCTTAAAAATATGCAAATACACTCAATAGAGTATTAATCAAATTTCTATCCATATTTTTGAGAAGTTTGATAGATTTATCAAGAGAAAATATATAAAAAATAATGGAATGAACTTACATTAAAAAAAAAAAGAAAAAAGAAACAAGTAACAAAACAAAGCAGAACAATGAAAGACTGTGAGGGAAACATGCTCTACCAAGTAGTAAGAACCTGCACCAAAAAAAAAAAAAAAAAAAAAAGTATACATTAGGACAGAATAGAGATAGAAAAAATAAATAAATATTTATATTCTTCTAATTTAATAGGGAAAATGGGGACAATTTGAGAGATGTTGGGAAAATTGGCTAAAAATAGACAATAACATACTAAATTTCTTCATTTAACAAAGACCATATAGTTTGAGGAAATAAATGTAAAAGGAAAACTATAAAGTTAAATAAGTAATTTGTGAAAAAATTATTGCTGTGCCTCCAGTGTTAAAAATGTCTACTTAACAAAACCCTTAAGAACAAACAATAAGGTAAGAAACAGATGGTTTTTATTATATCAAATTTAAGGGCCTTTTTTAATGGAGAAAACAGACAGATTGACAGAAATTTAACAATTTGAAAGATATCTGGGTTATCTAAAATATATAAGTTAATGACAGAATAAAAAGAAACATCTGGAAATCAAAAAATATATATAAACATAAATATATGAAATCTAAAATTTGATCAAAGAAATAAAAAGAGATATTCAAATTTATCAGTTACAGAATTATGTTAAAAACAAAACATGTTAAAATCTGGACTATTCTAAGTTTTGGTATCAACTGTGTGAATGGGAGAATGATGAAGAATTGCAGTTGAGAATGTAAAGGAATATAGCCATTCAGTTATACACAGTTGTACTCAAAGTAATTATAGGTAACAATCCTGCCTCTTAGATATGTCAACTTAAAAAAGAATTTTCACACATGTACATGTTTGAGGATGTGATCAGATATTTGGTTAGTCTTTACATCCTTCCCACTGCAGACCTGGTAGGGCAAATGATTCTTGCAGATATTCCCCGGATTAGCACCAAATTCTTGGACAAATAGAAACTCTGTTAAAATCACTTAGATTAGTATTTTTATATGAAAACATCATAATAGAATATAGAAAGTTTTATTTTTAAACAGCAATCTTGAGGGCTATTAAGCTAGAGAATTTAGAATGCATTCTCTTCATATTCACTGCCTACACTAAGATGACTTTAGAATTAGATTCTATTTATCAACAGAGAATATAGCTGTACCTATTATTGTAAATAAAATGAAGGCAGACCATTAACATTTGTTTTCTGATTTCTTTATCTGAAATAGAGCTATTATAGAAGTTATGCAGTTAAGAATATATTCATTATGTACTCTCTGAATCTTAAGGTTGCCAATAGTCTTTTCTGTGGATTCATTTTATCAAAAATATTTGACCTGAAAAAGCAACAAAAATGACAACCACCACTACATTTTAGGAGCTTATTTTCCCCAAAATAAAAGTAAAGTATAAACAAACCATGATTCTTTGTGAAAAAAGTTCAGAAAGGCATACCAATGAAATAAATAAATGCTTCATGCTCAGCACTATGCCTCACATATATATATTAAAAAAAAATTCACTTAGGAAACAATCTGATATCCTCACTACCAAAATATAAACTCATTTGTTTCTTCCAAACACCATAATCAAATCACCATAAGATAAAAGAGAGAAGACATATGGGCTAAAATATTAGACTTATTTTAAAAAGGCATGTAACCTAAACTATATATTTTCAGGCAAGGTGAAAATAATGTATAGTATGAGAAAAACTCTCTGCTAAAAGTGAAATTAGAACTGAAACTTCTTGTTTTTTTTTAAATATGACTTAAACATGGTAAAAAATTTAAGATGATAAAATTAAAAACATTTCTCAAACTCATCCAATAATTAGCACATGGGTTAATTCATGTCTAAGCTTCTTTCTACTAAAGAATATAATATATATCCAAAGTCATGTCTGTCCCATGGTCATCCTTCCATAAATTAGAAGATGTGAAAACGCTAATCCAGATATGAGCTAGATAATTTTTTTTCTCAGTAAAATTGCATCAATTAAATAACAATTTTTATAAGTCAGTTTTCAGGGAACCACAGCTGTTTGAAAATCACAGCCTTGACTCTCCATGGCAACATCTCATTTCTTCTAATGTTAATAATTTACAAAAGGAAAAAAAAAAAGTTGCAGACTATTTTTTCCACATTCTAAATTCTTAACTTCTTAGAAAATATGATTGCAAATGATCTTTTATTTAAATCTAAAAAACACAGTTATTTTGTTAGGAAACAACATTTTTAGTTATTAGCTATTTGGGGACAGGAAATCTGCTAAATTTATTAGCAACATTTTTAAAAAAATTTATTTCAACAGAATATCAAGTATTTAATTTCAGTGTTTCAGTGATTATCTAAATTACATTAAGTTATTGGACATTAGGCAGTGAATATTAGTTTTATGGTATAAAGCCAATCATACTTAAATAATATATTTATTTTATTCCACAAGTATTTATAAATACCTAAAATATGCCAGTTACTCTTCACTGTCACCCTTAACTGTTACAGCTTAAATAAGAGAAAAAGAATAGAAGTGTTACTTATATTTTTATCAGATTGATGATTTCCATAGCAGTGACAGCAAATACTGATAATGCACCTAGAATACTTTTTTTGAAAGAAATTTTGACTTTGTCAGTCATGCATATATTTCCCAAACTTATAAAGTATAACACATTTCATAGTTTGTTTGGTAATTCAGTCTCTGAAATCTCCTAATGTGGTAGATGATGAAAAGATGCCATAGACTCTATACCTTTCCTTTTTATATTTCAATTTTTTATGTGTCACTCACAAGCTTCATTTGTTTAAATTATCCAGATTGTCTTATTTCACTTAATATTATATTTCCCCCAAATAATTGAAAATTATATTAAAGTATGGTAGTGGTTATTCCTATTTTTATTATAAATGACCAATCATCCCAGATAATAAAATTGATACACATCCTTTTCTCTAATTCCATGTTATTCTTTTTAATTGAGTTTCCTTTGTTAATCGCATGTAAACGAAAATTGTAGGTACTTTTGACTCCTATGAACATTTTAAATATAGAAATCCTGAAAGTCATTAATTTTCTTTCTTTATTTTTAAAAATTATGTTATTTCATTGATGATGCTAATTTTTTCAAAAGCTGGACCCAACAAGATAGCCAATTTAAAGAGATAGCTACAAAAATATTGAGTATTTTCCTGACATTTTTTCTGAGAATGTGTCTATATTATGAACACAAGTATATATACTCAATTCTTATATGTATTATTAGGAACCTTTGAAATAATCTTGAACACGGCAGAAGAGAATACAAGGAAAAATTCCAGTTAATTTATAATATATATTTTACATTTTTAAAAATATTATAAAATTTATTATTTTATTTGTTTCTCAGAACAATCATGATGAATTGACTGGATGTTGATTGCATTCTTTTCTAAATCAGATAAAAACAGTCTCAGCAAGGTGTCTTGAACTGCTGGCTTGTAAGTGGCAGAGATTAGCTTAGAAAAAGGGCTCTTTTTATAGCAATTTTGGAATTGTTTTTCCATATCCATCAGTGTCTTCATAAGTAAAACTATCTAAGAGTACCTTCAGTTTATTTCTCACAGATCCATTCACCCAGTGGATAAAGATTATAGAAAATGTTCAAGATGCATAATTTACAACAATGCAGTTATATTTTTTTCATACTTTTATCTGGTATCCTTTATACTCTGTACACTACCATTGTCTTATATATAGGTAAGTTAAACAGTTAATGAGTTGATCAATAATTATTTTATTAAACATCAAGTATATATTATGCAGAACTACATGCCATGGTGACTAAGAAAGAAGGGTTTTATAAAACCCTCATTTAAGTTAACTCGATATGGGTTAGTATATAAGAAATATAACTATAATTCTACTGAAAAGCTAAAAGGAAATTTAATATAAACAGCCATTAAATGTGTAGTTATATCAGTGAATGCTATAAAAATTATGATAAAAAAAGCAGCTTTTCTTGATGAGTAGTTGGAGATGGACTCTCAAAATTTGGGTAGAAAGATGGGAATTAAGTGTACATGAGAGTATCAAGAGCATAGATTCTTTAACCTCTGCAGATGTAATATAATTTTCTTGTTGGGAAAATGCATGAAGATACATTAAAAAAAGTAAACTTAAACTGGTTATGAAAAAATTCTGGGTATGAGTCAGAAGAGTCATATTTCTTACTCTAATAAATGAAAAAATGATATTTAAGACCTCTTCAAAGTATATATTATTCTAATTATTTAATTTTGTTTCTTGTTGATAAATTGGGTTTAGTGTAATTTTGTCTTTTCTGCCTACCAAAGGTCCTGAGATATGATAAATATTCAATAAATTTTAATAAAATAAAAGAAAATTTGAATTTGAGACAAAGAACATCAACATGTTAAAGTTGATACATGTGTTATGCTTAGATAAGTTATCAAATCACAGAATTAGAGAACAATATTTCAGAAGCAATCACAAAAGGCAATTGTTACAACAGATTTTTTAAATGAGAATAATCCTGAGAAAAGTGAAAGTACTTCCTAAAGATCGTGAAAAAATCAAAAATTTTCTTTCTAAATTTGAATTTTCATAAAAAATTTTTCAAAAGATTTTTTCAACATCTGAATTTTTAAAACCATGATTTTATTTGTTATCAAACAATATTTAAGGTGCCAAATATTTGATGCACTTGAAAATATTTCAATTTTAGAATTTTACATACTCAGGATGTCTACTCAGCCAAGTATAACTGTAAATAGATAAATAGTAAAATAATTTCTTTATAAATTACACCACAAACTCTTATTGAATGTAAGTTTATAGATCAGAGGAAGGTAATATTTTCTTTTTTCATATCTAACCTTACTATTATGGAGTGACCTAGGCACTAGGGAGAAGTTGACTTATATCTCAATGTCAGTGAGAGGCAGAGAAACAACAAACCTCTGGAAATACACCTTGTTCTCAAGAAGAAAATGAACTAATTTTGTTCTCTCTCCAGGGTTATTTGTGCTAGATATGGGTAATGGTCACAGGTGGTCCAAACTGTTATTTTTTTTATTGTAGTTGAGAAATAACTTTTCACACTTAGGACAGTTCACTCCTATTTAGCTCTGAAAATGAAATGTCTTTGCATTTGTGACCAGACTGAGGCCACTTTCCTTTTATCTTAATAAAATCTCCTTATAAATAGAACTTGGAAAAAAGTTTCATGTTCAGGAGGTAAAAAATAGCTTTTATAATATACACAGTAAAAAGTGATGTATAGGTATGATAATTTTTTGACTTTTTTTACTATTAACTTCAAACTTTATTTTTACAACTTGAAATACTCTAAACAGTTTGCACTAAATTTTCATTTAAATAAATTTAATTTTGATGTGTTCTATGTAAAAAAAATGATTTTAATTTAAAATATTCAGTTAGACAATTAATTCAAACTTATTCTTGGAATATAAGTTGAAAGGTTCCAGCAAAACAATTAAAGATATTTCTAGCAAAGGTAAAATACAGAGAACAAGGTCCTGGGTCCGGAACAGTAGGATATGGTCAGACATTTTCTATTTATTAAATATTGCTGGATTTAAGAAAACGTAAGGACTGAAATAAAATAATATTAAATTCACACTAAACTTCTTTGTGCCTCTGTAGGAAAACAAAAACAGTCATTTCTTAACATTCTAACAAGAATTACAGCCACATCAGGGTTAGTTGTTTCCTTGAGTCATTGACTCTGCTCCATTGTGCTAGCAATTGCTAATAAACTAATTGCAGGAAAGATATCCTGAAGGCCAAATTAAGAGATCAGAATCAATAAGTTTTGAGAAATAGATTGTACTGGGGCAAAAAATATATGTTTATTACTTCTGGTTAGAAGAAAATGCAAATGAAAAATGTAAGATTTTAGACAGCCACGTTTTTCAGGACTTCTCTCTGATACTTCATTTGCATTTGCTCAACCTGTGTCAACTTGCAGGATTCTTTTGGCCCACCTTCTTTAATTGTTTCTAAATCAACCCATAATAGGGACTGTAAAAAAAAAAAGGAAAGAATGAAAGAATACATGGCAATATAAAAAATGGTTAAAATGGTAAATTGTGTAATGCATATTTTACCACAATAAAAAGAGTTTGTTTTTTAAAATGAATGTTTTGATTTTAGATTTATGTCCCACATATGAATGATATTATAATTTTCACCTTTTTCTATCTGATTTATTGCCCTTAGCATGATAATCTCAAGATCTATCCATGTTGTCGCAAATGACAGTATTTCGTCTCTTCTTATAGCTGAGTAACAGTTCATTGTATGTATGTACCACATCCTCTTTATCCAATCATCTATCATAGGACACACAGGTCCTGGCCACCATAAATAATACTGCTATGAACATTGGGGATAAAAATCAAAAAGAACAAAAAACATGACAAACAAACAGAGACTCGTGGACATGGACAGTGGACTAGTGGTTACCAGAGTAAAGGGGAGGAGAAGGGATAAAAAAAGATTGAGATAAAGGGGGTCAAATATCTGGTGATGGAAGGAAAACTAGCTATGGGTGGTAAATGCACAATATATTTTTTTATTTATTTATATAAAAAAACTTACTGTTGAATTGCACACTTGAAACTTATTGGATTTTGTTGATCAATGTCACCCCAATAATTTTTACTAATATTAAAATAATAATAATAATAATAATAATAATAATAATAATAATTTTAAAAATGTTTTGGGCACTTCAAAATTATGTTTAGTGTTCAGATGAGTTGGAAATGAAAAAAGAATCTCCACTCAGTAATGATATTCCGGTCAAAATATTTAAATCAATTATTGAGATGCACAGTATTTTAAAATACTCAGTAATGTTACTGTGAAGATTTTGCTCAAGCAAAATTATTAATTTTTTAAGATTATATTTACACATCATTTTGTTCCAAGGTTCTGAGCTATGCGTTTCTATTAAAGCTGTTTAATGCTGTTTATATTTCATGATCATAACAGCCTTAGATCTTTAAAATATGTAATTTAGTTCTCACTAGGAGCACTTGAAATGAAATAGACGTGTTTTCTATAATGACAAACTCTGAATATTGAGTCGCACATATTCTAATATTTTCTGGCGCCACAGCGAATGCTCACTCATTTAATTTGCAGTTCCGCACCACCCTTTAAGATATTAATAAATTATATTTTTCCAAACAACCCATGCTATTAATAGCAGGCCTCTGATTATTTTTTTTATAAGCTTCAGTTGGATTTTCATACGATCCACTTTAACTGATTATTTTTTTATCATTGTAAAATGTAGTCCTTTGATTTCTTTACTATTTAATATATTAGGTAAACTTCCATAAGTATCTTCATTTTATAACTTTTATTAAAATCTTATTAAAAATCTGTTCATCCTTTCTTTCAGATTATTAATAATAGATTTATTTGTCTATCTGGACTTTGCATGAGAAAGTTGATGCTCGTGTTGTTGTTTATCATAAACAATTTTTTTATGGTCTGTTATTTGACCATAAGAAAGCCATTGCTACAATACTGACAGGGGTTTATATTGTATATGAATCTACTATTTCATGAATTCAATAATTAAAATAATTAGCTATTAACTATTATTAATATTAACTAATATTGGTGGTTAATTATTACTTTATCATTGATATATTTGTCCTATTAGGGATTAAATTAAATATAGGCGCTGCATTTACCTAGTTCCTAAATGTATATATCCTGTGAAGCACACTGATAAACATAACCACGACCCCATTAATACAATAAAAATGGCAATATGGGCTTGAAGTAGTTCACACACTTTTTATTTGAGCTATAACCTATCAAGTGAGTGTATCTGAGTATAATTAGAGCCAGTCCCAATATCCTGACCATAATCTAGCATTCACGATTTTACACATGGAATGACATCTTGAGCCAAGAGAGCCTACCAAATTTTTTACCATCTCCTCTTAAGAATTTGCTTCAGAGCATGTTAGTTCTTTGTTTTTTGCCATTCTTAAAATGTGACCAACTGATGGAGAATAATCATGGATGATGGTGGTAGCTTAGATTAATGCTGCCTCTATAAGTTTCTTCAACTTAATTGAGGTAAGGCTGGCAAATTGTCAGAAATGAATTAGATAACTGATACATGGCTATAGAATTTTAAAAGAAGTATGAGATAAAAAATATGACAGAATTAAAATTTTATAAAAACAAGAAAACCATAGGCAAGACTTTTTCCCCAAGTTATGATGAAAATGAATATAAATTTTGCTTAGTCACTGAAATTTCAACAAGAAGTGTGCCTTCAGCAGTTTATGAAGCAAGCCCAATTCTTGCTGCATTCATTATCTTATTTCAAAAATAAATAAGAATGTAAGAAAGATAAAGATATGATGATAATAATGATGATGATGATAATTATAAGAATAGTCTGAATTCTTTTTAACATGTATCAATTTGATTGACTTGCAAATTACTTGAATTCGATTCATTGCCCCTTCCAAATGCATATTTAGATTATGGTGAAGCATAAGTCAATCTAGAATTCAGTACATTTGCCTTTTTTATTGAATTACATAAAAAGATCAATCAATAATCTATTAATATCTAAGTGGAATTTATAATGGTAGAGAGCTCAGAATATTTGCCTTAAAATTGCTATTACAGCAATGAAGGTAGATGTCAAGTATTTAGCCAATAGCTTAAGATATTAAAACACTCTTCAACCTGGAATAGGGCAAGCTTTAATTAACAAATCCTTAGATTTGTAGTAAATCCTAGAAAAATGTGTTCAAGAAACAATGTCCATCAATTTATTGCAAATATTTTTTAATTAAGTGTGCTAAGTGAATATCTCAACAATAGTGTTGACTCGACATTCCCTAGAGTATGTTGAATAATTTTCAGAGTTGAGAAAACTGGTTTGGATTGCTTAATTATCTTTTCTGTTCCTTTTTTTTAAAGTTTGGGTTTCATAGTTGTAACATTTTCCAAAACATCTTTATGATATACTATTAAAGAATAACCAGAGACATAGAAAAGTTAAGGGGTTTGTTCTTATAATCAATAAGGAAAGGAGAGATGAAACTTGAGAATGTAGACCTCTTTTCTGTAAGTCTAAAGGGTTATCTGTTGGGGAAAGTTGTATAATTTCTGTAACTTTATTGACATTTTGTCTACATAAGAATAAAAAATTTAGTCCCATAAGAATTAATGTAAAAAAATAATTTTTATTCAAAATGTGTGAAATAATGAGAATTTTATTGTTTCCTAGCATGAGACCATTTGCTATTTTTTGCTGTAGAAGATAACATATATTTGAGTAGTCATAAAAAGTAATTATTACTCCTTTTAATTATTAAATCTAGTTTGTATTGTTTTTTAAATTTATTTTAATTATTGCAATTTAATTATTTTAAAAAATGTATTCTTAATACAAAAACAAAAAAAATGTCTAGGAGTAATGACCAGTGAATGATTTGTCATACTGCATCTCCTTTGCTGTTCATCCCAGAGAAGCTCTTGCACATACAACTCTTTTTTCATCAGTTGCTTCTTAAAATCATAAAGCCAATTGTGCATTTAAGCTAGAGAATGAACCTCAGGGCATGCCCATCTGTCTAAACAAATAAGCACATTTCCAACCTAGTTACAGGGACAGATTGTTCTTTAAACTGAAGTGATGGATGTAAATGTTTAAGAAATTATGAATTATTGAAAAGCACATAGCATAATGTATTGCTCTTTTCCTATAATTATATTTTTGAAACATATTATTGACTTTGGAGTATTTTGACTATTATTATCAAAATGCCATTAACATTAAGTGTTTCCAGATTATCATAGGTAACTGCCACCACGAAGAGATGCATTAAAAAGGCGATTGAACATTGCTGAATTTAAAACTCCATTTTATGACTCTTTTAAAGATTACCTTTCCCTAGGGAATTAAAACAAATTTAAAGTACATTAATTCTGTTTTTACTTCAATCTGTGTGTCAAAATCGGCTAGCAAGCAACTCTTAAGAAATCTTGGCCATGGTATTTAAGAAAATAGAATAGCAAGACCACCATTTATTTCACTTAATTAAATATGGTAATAAAATAGTCTTACAGAGAGATTTTTACCTCTTAGCTCATGCTGCTACCACACACACACACACGCACGCACACACACACACACACACACACACACACACACACAAGATGTGTATATTAAATTTTAAAATACACCTTAAATTTACAATAGTGCCAATTAACAGAAGCAATCTTTCCAGGATCATAACTAAGTCAGTTAAAAGGTTATCCTAAATTGAAAGAAGCATCTTTTTTACAGGTATGGGGTGGAAAAGTGTATGTTAGATGTGAGTAGAATTAGTGTGAATTAAGTGGGAAAAATGTTCAAAGTACAAGTTAATAATTTGACCTATGCTTTGTGTAGTGGGGGTCGGGGGTGGTGCTTTCCTTACTACTAATCTTCTTTGGAAATATAAAGGTCAGTATTTGAATGAAAAGGGAAAGGGGAATTGTTAAAAACTATTTACGTGGTACAAATGGGGGTAGAAATTGGAGGAAACAGGTATGCTAATAAGAAAGCAGAAAATAGTCCATGAAGAATAGTGAGCACACAAAGTAGTTTTCTTTCTTAATCTAAAAGGTGGTTCATGCAATTAGAATTAATCATTTCTGTTGATAAAGTGGTATACTAAAACTTGGAATGATTTTTAGTCACAGTAAGCAATTTATTCACACTTCTGAAAATTACCCTATTTCTTTGTGTGTGCAATTTTGTGCACCCAAAATCTTAATTATGACCTAAAACCTTCTCTCTCTAAAAAAAGTCTCTGTTTGAAAAGTCAAGTCCTCTACTTATAATTAAAAAATACTGGTTATTTATTGTTTTTAAAATCTATTTTTCATCATTATAGTTTAGAATTTTTACTAGAATAATGATTTCTGTGTTAGTCTCCTTTTAAATTTTATAGAAATTCAAATAATAGTTTGTACTCTTGTGCCAACTTCTCCCATTCAATGGTATAATTATGGGATTTATACACATTGTAGACAAAATTGTAAAGTGTTCTATACTTTGCACATAAGTGTTGAAGAACTGTTAGCTGCTGTTAGTAGTATTTCTATTTTCTATCTTTTTCTCTTTCAATACCCTTCTATTTTCCATTACTCTCTTACTCATGGAGCAGTATGATTTTTTCTTGGTTTATTCTTGTTTTGATGAAAAATATTCACCAGTTGATTTATAAAACTGAATTCATAGGAAATATGTTTTTTAAAGTTGTTGCTCATAGAGTTGAGCATCTTTTTATATGTCTGTTGGCCATTCATATGCCTTCTTTGGAGAAGTGTCTGTTCAAGTCCTCTGCACATTTTTTTTTAATTGGATTGTTTGTTTGTTTTTTGTTGTTGTTGTTGTTATCAAGTTGTCTCAGTTCTTTGTATATTTTGGATATTAGGCCTTTATAAGAAGCACTGTTTGCAAGTATATTCTCCTATTCGAATGGTTGCCTCTTTGCCTTCTTGATGGTTTCTTCTACTGTGTAAAAGCTTTTTAGTTTGATATAGTCCCATTCATTTATTTTTGCTTTTACTTCCCTTGCCTTTGAGATCAAATTCATAAAATACTCTCCAAGTGCAAGGTCCTTGAGTTTAGTTCTATGTTTTCTTTTATGCAATTTATTGTCTCAACTCTTATATTCAGGTTCTTGAAACTTATTGAAGTTTGTTGATCAATGTCACCCCCCAATAATTTTTATTTAAAAAAATGAAAAAAGGTGTTGCTCAATAGAAATTTTTTTTCTATTAGAATAAAAATCTCTAAGTTGTTTTCACTAAGAATTTTGAAACTGTGGTTTTTTCATTTTATTCTATTTGCTCGTAGATATTAATATTTTTGTTCATTATAATTTTATTTATTTCTAATCCTTTCTTTCTTTCTCTCTGGAAGAATTTAGAATCTTTATTTTATTCCTAGTATTCTGAAAATTCATTGACATATGCCTTGGGCTGGGTCTTTCTTTCATTTCATTCTCAGGGTCCTTTCTAGATCTTTTTCCACTTGAAAGAATTACAGTCCAAGAAAATTTTCTTGTGTCATTATTATAATATTTTCATCTTAATTCTGTGTATTTTCTCTTTCAGAAAATATTGTTAATTGGATGTCATCTAGTTTTTTTTTTTTTCCTATCTCAAATTTCCACCTACTTTCAATGATTTCATCAGTTTAATTTTTCAGGTCTTCAATTAAATGATTTATTTTGACTATCATTTTTATAATCTTGTATTTCATTTTTTTTGTAATCTGGGTTTGTATGTGTGTGTGTATGCATATGTGTGTTATAGATGCAATAACTTTTGTCTCTAAGGACATTAAAGGTTACATTTTTCAACACTGTTTTACTGTTTTTGCTGTCTTCTTTTCCTCTCCTTACTACAACGTTTGTTTTGTTTTGTTTGCTTTCTCTTTTTCCTGATGGAGGCTTTCAACAAATTCTACTGGTTCCTTATTGGCATTTTATATATAAATAGTTAAGTGTTGAAAAGATCGCTTATCTGGTGGAATGACTATCGAATGGTCAGAGAGTGAGAATTTTTTAGTTATCCTAAGTCAGTATCTACATGCTTTCTCTCTAAGACTAATATTTCAAAAAAAACAGAAAACAAAAATTCTCTAACTGACTAGTGGAAACCAGTCCTAAAGAGTTCTCATTGTTCACTAGCTAATTTTTATTTAAAAGTCTACATTCTCTCTCTTAGTTTAATTCTATCATTTCCTGTGCCTATGTCTCCCGGTCCAAAGATTTTTGCTTCAGTTTATCCAGTTTATACACCTCCTGATTGTTAAAATGAACTGAATAGAGAAGAAATTGGGGTTCTCTCTCAGAACTGTAGCTTTGAGGACCTAATTTCTCTTTTCCTGTACTGTTTGGTCAAACTCCTGCCTTTTATCACGTATTCTCATTCGTACCCTTGCAGGACCTCATGCAGCTATTTCCCATGTTTCAGGAGTTCTTCAGGGAATGTTGTTTTATTTCTAATTGAGATTTCCCTCCGCAGGCAGCAAGCATTTCACTGTATTCATAGCATTTAGCGCTCTGTCCACTTTCAACTATTGTGCTTTAAATGTTACATTTCTTTTCTAGTTTCCTCAAGCATACATTTTTCTATATTTTTTTCTCTTTGTTTTCAATGATTTTCAAATGAAAGAGAGAACATACATACTGGAGAACATGCATTCTTTACATCGTAATCAAAATAGTTCAATTTGCTTTTTTGCCAAATGATTTTAATATTATGTTTGATAATTTCTAATATTTATGTAAATTTTAACTATATTTCAGAGGGTTTTTTTTGTTGCCTTCAATTAAATTTATATTGCCATATTAAGTAGATGGTTGTTCAGAGAACCACAGTAAAACGGAGAGCTTTGAAAGGTATTGAAAAATAAGTGTACTATTCATTTAGGCTTTTTACAAAAACTTCTAAAATCTGAATACTGATGTATGCATAGTTTTCTGAGTTTTTATCGCTTTGTCTACCTAACAACATTTCATTGCATATCAGATAGAAACACACTATTAAAAAGCCAAAATTACTACTGAGTACAGAGATAATGCGTTAGTCACTTAAATTGCACCCCATGTCCTATTGGCCAGCATAGTTATTATAAACATCTACTACCTATTACAAACCAAAAGCACTTAGCTCAAAAATCCATTAAATAGACATAAGAATATTGGCTGATTGCATTCATGCAAAATTTTTACATCTAAATCTACTGCATTGAATCATATATTTAAAAACTTGGTTTGGAAACAAGACCCAGGGATTAAAATTTTAGGTAATTTTTCAAAACATCTTATTAGTCATATTTTCTCCATTTATGTATTTTGCCTAGTTCTTTCTATTATGGATTAGATTGCCTATTTCCTGAATTCAGATGGTAGAAGCACCCCTTAAATGCACTTGCGTTCATATACGTATTATTCTGTTCACTATTCTCAATAGTTTTTTATATTGTTCTGTATTTCATTAGTCTTCCTAATGTGTACGATCAACATATTTTATGTTTTCATGTGTGTGTGATCACAGTTGGGAGCCTTACACAGAAAGAGAAGAAAAATGCATGCATTTTAAAATGTGCTGAATAATTCTGCTCTCCTTTTGTGTATCAACTTTTTAAAGAAAAATGTAGCACTTTGGTTGAGTTGTTTCAGAAGAGTGGCAAGAATTTTATGTGCAACAAAGCTTGTCATTTAAATGTATTCTTTGCTTTCTATCTCGCCTAGTTAAAAAGTCTTCTAAAAAGCCCATTATTTTACTAAAATGTTCACACTGAACTAGATAAAAATGCATCTTAACAAATATTTATATGAGAGAGTCAACTTGTATATGTTTTGAATCATTTTCTATCATTAATAGCAAGGCTGAGATATCAGAGACAATCTTTCATGTATTTAACAATTTGAAACAATCAATAACTTTTAGGTAAATATTTCACTGAGCATTTCTGAAGTCTCGATTTTTCTGAACCCATGTTCAGAACACAATTCTTAAAATACTACAACTTTACTTACTGAATTTTGGATTTCTATTCAGAAACATTGCAATAAGGATATTTTTCTATGTGATATATTTTAAGAAGATCTATGTAATCATAAGGGTATTTGAGCATTTTCCTTATCAAATATAATTAAATTGTAATCCTATATTTATGCTGTATTTAAAAGTCCAATCTTCTTTAGGAATATATTCTCATTGGAGATTTAACCATCCAGTCAGTGGAATTAAGAGGTTCTGTCAAGATGAGCAAAATCATTAATGTATAGACAGACTGTATATTTTGATGAAATATACTTAAAATAACCAACTCATTATACTTAGAATCATACAGAAATTATTTTTTACATCTAAAGAACAGCTTATTATTGCAATTCAAATCATTTCAAAATTTGTACCGAGAGCAAATTTTTATCGTACAATTATTAAGAAGACAGAAAGGAGTTAATAAAAAATGCTGATAATTCACAACTAGGTCAGACTTTGCTATAATAAAGCACATTTTTATTAAGCACGTAATTAATTAGCACATTAAAATAAAAGGGGCCCTACTCATTAAAATGACTTATGAGAATGCAGGCTTCTTTTGCTATGTTAACTGAACATATGTAAGCTGTACACACCATTTAATTAATAAAAATGTAATCAGACAATAGTGTGGGAAGCAAAATTTGCAGGTGTGAAGAGATAAAATAAATATGATCATGACATCTTCAGCTGAGAGTACCATTTGCTAGAAGTAGCTATAAACTAAAGTTTCAGAGATTTACCATACTGAAATCAACAGAGGTACTCAGAGGTTTGATTGCTATGGATTTGATTTATTTTTAATTTTCAATTTAAAGTTGCATCAAAGACACATATATAGTAATCCTAACTGCAGACTATATATTCAGTGTCATTTGAGGCAATTTGTTGAAAGGCAACTTACTAAAAAGAAATATTTACTTTCTTATTCTATAGATATTTCACTAAGAACTTTGCATGGATTAATTTTATTTCTTTCAGCAACCCTTTCAAGCTTATTCCAATTTTACAAACAGGCTTAGGGACATTAAATAACTTTTCTAAAGCCACAGAACATGTACTGGAAGAGACAAATTCCTATCGAAGCCAATATGCATGACTGCACAGCCTGTGCATTTAAACTATGCCCATGATCACTGTTTTTAATTTAAATACCACCTGGAAAAGTAATCATTTTCAAGCTCTATGATAGAAGATCTAGAGTAATAGAGTTGACTTACTTCAAATTTTCTTCCTAAAAAGAAAAAAGAAAGAAAAGGAAGACAAAGGAGAAATGATCCTGTCTGTTCAGAAACTGTAGGGATGAATGAAGAAGTGACAGGAAATGTTTGCTCTGGTGGTTAATATGGAACTCAAAGAGAATTATCCTTCTCTAGAGCTGGACAAACTTCAAAACCTTTTTCTTGTCTCCTTTTTAAAATGCAGAATATTGTCTACCAAAGTCATCATATTAATAAAATGAAAAGCTGTACTTTTCTAAAGTACTTCAGCTGTATTTTAGCGGGCCTTCCCAGAGAGCTTTTCATCTCCATCGCTGAATTATACAGCAATGACTCACTTTATCCTCATAAAATGTTGCATAAGTAAAAAATGAAGACGGTTGTGAAGATAGGATCGAGCACCACAAGTCGTTCGTTGGGTTCTTAAACATTTGTCTTGATACAGATCCCAGATTTCTAATATATTTTACTCATGTAACCTTCATTCAGATTTTAGTCAACTGCCACACTTTTCTCCCTATTTGTCAGAGAAGCATGCCAAATGTTTAGCCCTCACCTGTATCTGAAGTCTGATCAGGATAGCTTAGGCACCATGGTAAGATAATCACACTTTACAAAATATATATATTTTTTAAACTCAACAATACTTTATTTTATAATTTTATAATATTTTATAATATTAAATAAAGTTTAATATTAGAATGAAATGTTGCTGATCAAGAACTTTGCTGATAAAACATTTCTCCTTTAGTGATTAAACTTAAATAAAAATGACAACTGTCATTTTCTTCAAATGTGCAGTGTCTTAGTCACCAAAAAGTTAAGATTTTTGATCTTAAGTCATATCTGGGCAATCGAAGCGGCGTACTGGCTAGATAATTTGGTTATGTTTAATATCACTATGTTATTATAGTGAGGGTTTTAAGGAACAATGAGAAAAAAATACAAGACCAAAATTAAAATCTATTTATGAAGTATTTGGAATTTTTTTAAATTAAATGTATTGGAGTGACATTGGTTAATAAATTTATATAGATTTCAAGTATACAATTCAATAATACATCATTTGTATATCACATTATGCATTCATCACCCAAAGTCAAATCTCCTTCCATCACTAAATATATAAATAATCTTTAACAGTGTAAGGTAAAACAAAACAAAACAAAACAAAAACTAAAAGTGTAGAGAAAAAAATCAATTTGTTTACCTGATTTCTAATAATGCATTTACTAAAAGATGTTTTCTCTTTCCAAATATTTGATCTATTGGCCAAGCTTTTGCATTCAAAATTCACCATGATCTCTCTATTCATGACTCATTCTTACTGGAACTAAATTTGGTTTTTAATACAAAGAATCCTGGTTCAATGAATAGCAAATGTATATTTTCAAATGTTATGTGCTTAAAATGCTTAAGTTCATTCAATTGTATGCATATGTGTTTTTGGTATTTGAGTATATCTTTACACTGTCTGATTCATATAGGTAGTCTTTTCATTCTACCTATTCTGCTTATTTTAGTCACCTTTTTCCTTACCTCAATAAAGAATAAATAAGAATTGCCAAGAAATAGTCCCATAGGGAAGAATTCCAATTTTGGGGGGGAAGCAGCTGAAGACATTTGACCAGATAACCAAGTTTTCCTCATAACTTTGATTCTCACACATTGTATAATACTGAACAAGTCACTTTTCACAATTGTTTCTTCAAAAAAACAGAAATTTCTTGATGTTTCTCAATGAGGTTTGTCCTCTCACCTCCTTTCATCTTTTTAAATCTCCTTTTACAGCTCAAATTTCTAAATTTACTTTAAATGTCATTCAATGTCTTCTTTGTCAGTAGAAGTATCTGAAGTTTTTGCAGTCAGCAACTTTTTCTATAAAGAACAAGATAGTAAAAACTTTAGGCTTTGATGGTCACATAAAATCTGTCGCATTTCCTCCTTCCTTCCCTCTTTTCATCCTTTTTCTTCCTTCCTTCCTTCCTTTCTTTCTTCCTTCTCTTTCTCCTTCCCTTTCTCCCTTTCTTCTTTTTCTATTTCCTTAGTTTCTTTCAGTTTCTTTTTCTTTTTTTATTTGTACAACATTTTAAAAATGTAAAAACTTTTAGTTTAAGAGCCACACAAATAAACAAACAGCCTCACAGGCCAGGTTTGTCCCACAACTGCATTTGCTAAGCCTTGATATATAGAAAAATCACTTCTTTAAAATAAGGATATAGATGTAATTAAATTAAAGAATTCAACTTTTCTTATTTCTGCTCTTTTGATCAGGAGTTGGCAAAATTTTTAAAGAGCTAGAATGTAAATATTTTAAGCTTTCAAGTTATACAGTATCTGTTCCAATTATTCAACTCTACCACAGACAAATTTGTAACATCCAAGCAATTACAGATAATAAGTAAATTAATGACTGTGACTACCTTTCAATAAAAGATTATTTTTCAAAAATGTGGCTGATGTTTGGACTAAAACATTACATAAATGCTTATAACAGCTTTATTGTAATAGCCCAAAACTGGAATCATCCCAGATGGCCTTCAACGAACTATTGATACATTCAACAACTTGGATGAATCTCAAGTGACTCTTGAGTGAAGAAAGGCCAGTCTCAAAAGATTACATATTGTATGATTCAATTTCTGTAACTTTTTTCAAATGACAAAATTGTGCACATGAAGAATAAATTTGAGGTTGCCAAGGACCCGGGATTGAGAAGGACCATGATGTTATATATTATAAAGTCTAAATACTAATATAAGAATAAAATAGAGGGCTCAAATTATAGTAAATAGAAGAGCTCAAAGTAAAAATCAAATACAGATTTTGTCAGCCATGTGTATATTGTCAAAGAAATTCCTGAAATAATTTTAAAGACATTTTTATATTCATATTCAAATGTAATGGTTATTGGTAATCTTTGCTTTTCTATATTTTTTATTTTTATAGTTATCATTCTGTAATAAATTTGATCAAATGTTTCAAGTAAAAAAGATAACTAAGTAAATAAAACCTGAGAGCATTCACTACCAAAACTACTCAGCTTTTTTGGAGTCAATCCCCAAAATTTCTATATTGTGTTTATGATTTAATATCTAATAAATAGAATTTAACTTTGTTTCTTGAGCCAAAGGTTTCTATGATTATTTTTTATTGTAAAGGAACAAAAATATAGGACAATAAAATATATATTCTAATCTTCATTTCCCACAAAATTTGTTTTTCTTTTTTTGTGCGTGTGTTGTTGCCGTTGTTGTTTTTAAATCTAATACAGTACAAAGTGCTACTTTGGCCCATATTTCGAGCCTTTGGCAATGATGGAGTTTGCCAATTGACTGAATAGTTCTAACCCACGAAGTAGGTGAAACTAGATTGTCAATGGTAGCACAAAATAAGGGATGTTTTGCAGTCCAGACTCTAAACTCTCCAAGTAAAACAAGAAACCTGCTGTTATAACCAGAATTTTTTTCCCTTCAAATATGAAAAAGAAATAAAGAAAACCTCAGGAGAACAAATCGTGAGGGGACTCAAAACCATCAGATCTTCCCTGCAAAAAATGCGAAGTGATTTTTCTTCAGTCAGAAGGAAAATTATACAGGTTAGAAATGAGAATCAACACTAAAAGAAGAGTATCAGAACAGCAATAAAAAGTAAAATATTTTATTTTTTGAGAATGACACTTCACTGTTATGATCCTCTTCCAAAAAACCACATCACCTCAGTGTAATCATGAGAAAAACATCAAACAAATTGCAGTGAGTGACAATCTATAAATTATTTGATGAGAATTTGAGTTCATTAAATGAGAAAATTATGAAAAATTGTCACAACCAAGAGCAGAAAGGAGATATGACTCCTGAATTTTACGTGGCACCATGAATGGAATCCTGGAACAGATGTATATATTCATTTTAAAAATAAGGAAATTTGAATCTATATGTACACTAGTTAATAATGAAATATCAACATTTTCATTACTTTTGACAAAGTTACCATACAAATATAAGATGTTAATACAAGGAAAACTCAGTGGGGGATATAAACATACCTTTATACTGTTTTACTTTTCCTTTACAGCTTTATTGAGATATAATTCATTTTAAATACAATTCAACAACAGAGAGCATACAATTAGTGATTATTAGTGTTTCACAACTATGTTCAACCATAACCACTGTCGATTTTAGGGCATTCTTATCACCTCAAGGAAAGCCTGTGCCCACCATTCTCCCAATCTGCCTCCCCAGCCACAAGCAACCACTAGTTTTACTTTCTGCATCTACAGGTTTTCTATTCTGGATATTTCATTTGAATGGCATTATATAACACAATTTTTTGTAACTGGCTTCTTTCACTTGTTCTAACATATGTCAGTACTTCATTCCTTTTTGTAGTTGAAAAAGATTTCTGTGAATATACATTTTTATCCATTCAAAAGTTGATGGACATTTGTTTGTTGTTCCCACCTTCTGGTTATTATGAGTGGTATTGTTATAAACATTTCCATGCTGGTTTTTGTGAGGACATCATTTACAATATTTTTTCTAGTTTGTTTTCATCCTCTGTCTGCATAAGTAGTATGTTTTTATTATGTAAATGAGATATGTATTAATAGGCCACTATATCTTAGTCTTAAAAATGTATATACCTTGGGTAATATTTGGAAATATTAACTTGTACTAGGCCTATGTAACTTTGTATTGTAATGAATGTATAGAATGTGACATAATCATCTGTTAGCAAGAGATTGGAAATCCCAGAGATTTATGGTTTACTAAATATCTGTACCCAAATGAGATTCATGAATTTTAAAACAGAACTTTTAGAAGTATCTGCCATATCTACTTTCTTCTACTGTTATCCTAATGATAAATATTTGAAATAAAGATATTGTGTGATATGATTCATATCCTCATCAGAAATGCTAGTTTCCTTTTTCACAATTCCGTGTCATGTACTATACAACAAATAGAACAAATCAGGTGAAAGTGTTAGAACTGTATAGGTTGCTCTCCCGTGATTTTCTTTTCTTTAAAATTATTTAATTTATTTTTATGGTGACATTGGTTAATGAAATCTGATGTTTCAACTGTACATTTTAACAGTAAGGCATAGATAGATAGATAGATAGATAGATAGATAGATAGATAGATAGATAGATATAGTTTTTTTTACATTGTGTGTTCACTGCTCATAGTTAGATTTCTTTCTGTCACCACATATTTGACCCCCTTTTACCCCATCTACTTCTCCCCATCTACTTATCCCCTTCCCCCTCCCTCTCTGGTAACCACAGGTCTATTGTCCATGTCCATGAGTCTCTGTTTGTCTTGTTCATTTGTTGCTTTTAGGTTTATATCCTACATATAAGTGTATCATGTGATCTTCAACCAGATCTTCTGTCTGGCTTATTTTGCTCAACATGATTATCTTGAAGTCTATCCATGTTGTCACAAATGACAGTATTTCATCTCTTCTTATGGCTGAGTAATATTCCATTGTACATATGTCTTTTTTTTTAATAACACCACTGAAATATAATAATGCTTACTAAACAAAGTACTCCATGTAAGCCCCTATCAGTCCTCAAGGTCTTATAAGCAACAAACTCATTATACCTTCAATAAACATTTCAGTTAACCTTGATACCTAAACTCCAGCTAAAACTGTGGCTAAAAAAGAAGTGGGTTTGCCACCCTATAAACTTCTTGAACATAAACTGAAAATTCTTGAAAATAAACTGAAAGGCACAATTACTTGTTTCCTTACCTTTATTAGTCACTGCCTATCATTTACATACATTCCCCAAAGTCAGTGCTTTATTATTAACATCACATATGCCCCTGATCAGTGAAGCTGAATGATTATGTGATTACAAACATAACAAATTAAGAATCAGTCTTCCTATTAATTTTAAGTAAAAAAGGCAGCTATTGACTAAATATTCATATTAATACCCAGTAGAAATTTGCATTAAAGATAGCTATAATGTAATTTAGACCAAAGAAAGCTTGATTTCAAATCAGTTAACTGTTTTAATTTTTGTGTCCACACTTGTTATATAGTTCATTGCTTCTTAACAGGCAACATACACGTGGGATAAGAATGTTCTCTAGCAGCTTTTTACTGAATATAATTCTTATTAAATTTGTAAAGAAAAACAATGCTTTTATGCTAACAACTTACCTCCTCAATCTTAAGTCTTCTTTCCCCTTTATTATACTGGCCATGAATTAGCAGCTAGCTACTCTAATTTACTTATTCATCCATTTATAGTGCATATGAAACAGATGTTACATAACAGACGCTGAGTTTTATTAGGTAAACCATTTTTTTAATCATGAAAAATAAAAGCTCACAATGCAGACTGATGTCCTTGATCTTCCCTGGGAGTTTATCCTGTTAACCTTTATTTTATCATTTCAACAAAAATGGAAAGAGGAAATTATAGCATAAAATATGTTATGAATTATACAGAAGATAGAATTAGCTATAACATAAAATAGGTAAAAAAATATATATATATGTATGTATATATGTACATATATACATACATATATATATATATATAATATTCTCACTCACAAAAATGATAATATTCACTTACTATCAGGTTTCCCACTGAATGACAGATTTTTGAGGATAGAGTTTAGCTCATGCATAGTGCTGGCTCTCCTCCTCTTGCTTCCAATTTTCTCCTTTTCTTTTTCATCATTTTCACTCAACTTTCTTAAACATGCTTTGATTTTTTTAACAGAATGCTTAATTAATCAAATACCTATTTAATAAGTCCCTTTTCTGTGGTAGTCACTACAGAATTAGAAAAAAAAGAGAAAAAATTCAGGAATAATTGGAAGACAGGGATGTATATTATAATTATGATACATTAATATGATATATAAGTTGTAGTGCCACCAAAATATATATCTACATCCTAATTTATAGAATCTATGAATATTATCTTATGTAGTAAAGAGTAAATATTATGTTATATGGTAAAGAATGATTATTATTTTATATGGCAAAATATATAATTCCTCAAAGACTTTGAAAGCAAATGTTTATCCTGGATTATACACGTGTGCTCTAAGTATAATGACAAGTATCCTTATAAGCATGATGCAGAGGGAGATTTGATTAGTAAGAGCAGAAAGTGATGTGACCACAGAGGCAGAAATCAGAGTGGTGCAGCTACAAGTCAAGTAGCATCTGAAGCCATTAGAAGCTGAGAGGCAAGTAATGTCTTCTTCCACAGAACCCCGGAGAGGATCTGGACCTGCCAGATTTGGGCCTCCAAAACGTGGAGAGAATAACTTTGTTGTTTTAAGTCATCAAATTTGTGGTGATTTTTTATAGCAGTCTCAGGTGTACATATATGCATATACATGTGTGTGTGTGTGTGTATGTGCACACACACATATATATTACATATACACTATATAACAAAACATTTTTATATATCACATATTAGTATATATCTATTTCTCTCTATCATCTATCTATTTGTCTATCATCTATAAAATAAAAACAGCACTAAGAGGCATGCACAAGAGAAGACTGACTCCCATTAAACCACTTAGATTTCAACTCAAATGTCTCCTATTTCCATGAACTTTATCTTATATCTCCCTGTTTAATAACTTTCATATTAGTTACATCTTTGAAAATATTTTTATTAATGTTTTGTTTGCTTTTTATTTAATTGTACATTTTCTGTATCTCCCCAAGAGAGTGCAAGTCTTCTGAAGGCAAAGAGGTCAGAGAATTTATCTTTCAATTTATTTCATTTGAATAAATAAAATAAAATTCAACATTTATAAAAGAGGCAAAGAAGAGAGACTAGAACCTTCTTGGATTGCTTTTTTTCTGAAGACATAAATATGATGACACTACTCTTCATTTACCCATTAGATTGAGTGAATAATCTGTTTCAGTATAAAATACAGAGATGATACTTTAGTTGTTTACCTATTGTTATCAAAAAGCACTTCTTTCTTCTTTTCCCACTTTTCCTATTTCATAGAAAGCTCTGTTGTTTATTTCTATTATGGAAATTTCTATTATCTTTGACTTCTTTTCCTCTTTTAAATCATCATCAATCATAAAACTAATTGCTGAGTTATAAAGAAGTTGTCTAAAACATCAATGCATATAGTATGATTTTCTTTGGGAAAAAAAAAACAAACAACCTTCAATATATGGACATATGTGCTTGTATATTTTTACTCAAGTAGAGATAACAAAGAGTGTAAAGATATACACCAGGAGTTTAAAAATTGATTTCCTCAAGGATGAGAGAGTTTTGTGTATACGTGTATGTGTGTTTTGAGGAAAGTGCAAGAAGGATGATTAGCTTTGCATTTCTACATTTTGTACTGCATTTAAATTGTTAAAATATGCTTGTGTGAGTTCTATAACTTAAACAATCAAATAAAGATAATGTTTAAACAAAATTTTATTTTATTCCATTTTCACTCAGGTTACCACTATCTTAATGCAGACTAAAATTCTCTCATCTCTGAACTAATATATAGTTGCTCTTGCATCATTCAGCATCTTCTCATTTCAGTCCATTCTGCACAGTTCTTAGATTTATCTTCCTATAACTCAACTTAAAAACCTATGAGCTCTCTCTAGGGACTATGAAAGTATTAACGAAGGCCTATATAACATCTATAATGTTCAAAATGAGGCTCTTTTTTTACTTACTATTCTGTTGCTTAGCTATCTTTTGTAGGGAAACTGAACTCTACACAAAATAAAACTCACAACTATTTTACTGAAATTATACCTCCTGTGTTATCTCCAGTGATAAATACATCATATATTTAACCATTTATAATTATCTAAACAGACATAAGCCATCTTATATTGAAAAAAATTATTTATCTTATAACACTCATGCTATTTTTGTATCTATTAAGATACTCGTGAACTTGCCTTTTTAAAAGCAATTGTAAATTTTTCTAGTACTTTGCAAACTTTTTCTCACTTTATGAGCTCATTGAATCTTGACTATAGCTGTGTTAGACACATATTATATTTATTTTATAGCTGAAGAACCTGAAGTTCACAAACATAATAATTTGACCGAAATCATTTACCTAGTAAGTTACAGAACTAGTACTTATACTTCAGTTATATGAGTATAAAAATGTACTCTTTAAACATTCTGCCTATTTCATTGAAATTGACTGTAAACTCTTTGATAAAGAAAATCCTGGCTTTGTGTTTCTTAATATCTTCAAAAGTAAATGGAAAAATACCTTGAAAGAGAATTCCAATAAATGATTTTTTAATTAAATGACTTGTCATTCAAACTGGCAAAATTCTTAATAATATTATTTTAGATATTACCAGAAAATATGGCACTACATTTAGATGAATTTTAATCAGTTTGATAAATATACACAAAGAGTTATGAATGTGTTCTAAAAAGTTTCTGATAGACTATAAGAATGGACTAAAATTTAATAGGATAATGTCAAGGTATTATACTTCCAAAACAGCAATCACTGAAAAAAAAAGAGATAAAATAATATGTGATAATTTTTTAAGATTATTTCATTTAACATACATATGTTTATACACTAAATTCTAGTTACTTATGGTAATTAGTAGTAATGTTCTAAAAGTTGCTACATATACTAAATTAGTGAAAACTGAACATCTGTTTTTATGCAAAATACCAGTGAATTAGGTTCTTGTGAGTTTCTGGTTGCATTTCTATTAATTAATTAACACATAACCTTGTTTTATGTGTGTTTTTATTTAAATACCACTTATATTAGTATCTAGTCTTTATTATTATAAATTGACTTTTTAACATTAAAATCAAACCAACAGCACTATAACATATGCCTGAATAAAGCTAACATAAAAAATAGTCTCTCCATAAGGCCCAAAACAGCATTTTTTACTTTTTAAAAATTTAATTTTTATTGTGGTGATATTAGTTAACAAAATCTAGTAAGTTTCAGGTGTATAATTTAACAATAAGGCATATATGTATTGCATTGTGTGTTTACTGCCCATAGTTAGATTTCTTTCTATCACTACATATTTAACCTTTTTTACCCCATCTACCTCCCCCCTTCTACTTCCCCTTCTACACTTTAGTAATCAAAACAGCCTTTTTGATTAAAACAATAGACAGCGCTTTATTCAGCTCGATGCATGGAGAGGGTCATTTTAATAAGCGAAATTAACACTACCAACGACTACAACCACAATGTAAATAGTGCGGCTTTAGTAGACCATGAAAAGGACACTTGTTTACAATATGAGAGCTGAAATAAGAAAGCAGAGCAACACCTCTTTCACCCTCAGCTGGAAACTTGCATATTGGGCAATGTCAGTTTTTGCTTGTGTACCCATGTGCACAAATGACAGGCAGTGAAGCCCCATGAGTATTGATTTGGAGTTACGAATAAATTTTAGCCGATAGGTGAATGTATAAATACAGAATCCACCAATAATGAGGATTGGCTGTATATATGCTTATAATTTTAGACAGTCTAATTTTCTTTAAAAAATTTATGTGGGATGTAGGATCCAAGAAAGCAAACAGGTTCACAATTGTCTGTTATTCTTTTTTGTTAAGAAAGTATTGTAAAAGGTAGTGATTACTGTCTTATAAATTAGTCAATATTAAGGGGCTTCTGATGTTTTGGGGGTGCAATGAAAATTATGGCACTTTATCACCAGAATAAGTGTTGATGAAAATAATATTTGGCACATAATTTCATGTAAAGATTTAAAGAATATATAATCACACAATTTAAGTTTCTTTGACTTAGAAAACTGCATTTAATTCCAATAAGAACATTTCCAAAAGACTACAAAAATTAAAATGAAAATAAATATAAAATAAAATGAAAACTAAAAGTTATATTGCAAGGGTCAAAAGAAGTGGGGACAGTTAAACCAGGGATTTTTTTTATAGTACTATACATTCATACTAAAAGATATCATATGGGAGGCATTTTATTCGTTTCTATGTAAAAATTCATAGGACAGAACAAGAATTAATGGGAGAAGCTACAGAGGATTATAAAAAGTAATCTTTTGCCAATAGAGTTATTCAAACATGAGTGAACTGCCTCAGAATGTATGTGGGATACTTGTCCCTGAAGTCATTAATAAAAGTATGAATTATTTTGGAGATGTTGAAAGTATTCAAATATTATTTGTTTAGACAGGATAGTTAATCAGAGATTCTAAAATTTATGAATATTGTTTTATTTTTTAAGTCAAATACTGATAAGCAAAAAAATCACTGGAAAAATATCATTCTTTTCTGAAAATAAAAGTTCAAAATAATAAGTTAATGCTTTAAAATTTATTTTTTAAAACAATTGTATCATTTAACTATGTTTTGTGTGAGGAGAAAGAGAAGACTCTAAACTGGCTCTTAATTACTATGAAATGGGGAATAAGAATACATATGACTAATCAAGAACAAAAAAAAAATCTATAAGTTTTGATAGATGATAATTTATTTTTCCCCTAGCAGAGGCCATGTTTATTGGTTCTGTGATGCACAGGGCTGAGAGTATAGCTGCCATGGTTAGAGAAAGCTATAAATAAAAATATTTTATAGTTTTGTACACTTTCAAGTTAAAGTAAAAATAAAATTTATTCATAAAAGATAAAAATGAAACAGATAAACAAATTTTATTTGCATATAGCTATCAATTAAGTTAGAACAAAAAGAGAATAAAAATGAGTTTCTGACATCATAATCTAAATTAGCTTATGAGAAAACTTATTAGAAGCATCAAATGGATATATTTATCTACCATTTAATTAAATTTATGCAAACACATTGACCAAATATTATTATTAATAAATTGGCCATTTTATATTTTTGAAAAATTTTGATAAATTAGTGAAGATAATAGAATTATTAAAATTATCCTATGAAAGGGGACCATAAAGAAAATATAAAGGCAAAATTTGAGGATTATCATATTTTTATTTCAGGGATAGATAAGTTAATTATGTGAGTCATCACTTCTATGAAACCAAAAGTTTCTGAGGCCATACTGAATAAATCTTATCAAGAAGTAAATATTTTGTGAATAATATCTAGTCAAAACATTGACTCAATGAATAAATATTAGGAACATTAGTCAAACCATTTGTTTTCTCTGCAATAATACAACAAAGTGTGGAAGAAAAACACAGGTGTGAGAGAGAAAGAAAGAAATGAAGGGTAAATGGAGGTGAGTAAACATGTAGCTAAATCACAAAATGCCTAAAACCTAAGAAAAACAAGCATTATTCAATATCAGAATCAACCTGCCTACAGCAGTGAGGTCTTGGTAAGTGAAACAAGGCTTTAACATGAGGCCTTTCTTTCCAGGTTTTGAGAAAGCAGGACTAACTTGCAGAAATTTCAAAGTGGATCTTGAAAATGGATTCAATAGCTATTAAGCCAATCTTTCATAGAAAATATGTATATAAGTATAGGTAGTTAGACTATCTTTGAAGACCAGGCTTGAGAAAGATTTCTTCAGAGAGAGGCTTGAGAAAGATTTCTTCAGAGAGAACTGTGAATCCTAAACCCCAGTAGAGACAAAAAGGGAGTTCTTCCCTTTTTACTGTAATAAGACAAGAGAGAGGAGATATGTCATACCCACACTGTAAAAGATCAATAAGGGTTTTCGTACTAAACAAGGTATGAGAAAACAAACAAAGCAAACAGTATCTAAGTAAATGTCTGAGAAATCTAAGGGACACTTGTAGTTTGAGGGTTACCTGTGCTCAGAGAGAAGGATGCACAAGCTCTAAAACTAACAGGGCCACCAGAGGGTGAGAACTGAAAGTATACTTCTGCACCATGAGGCTACAAAAAGAAGTGCCAAATGACCAGCCCTTTTAGACACTTAGTAATTCTTGTGAGAATTTAAGATACTTAGGAGAATGGGAATGCAAGAATGGGGGCGGGGTGCTGGTGTCTTCAACAATGCATAGAAGTATGCAAAAGAAAAAGAAGTATATCCCAAGTGCAAAGAGTGAAGATTTTAGATCACCGCAGTGTGATCAATCTAACAACATTCATTCTCAGATTTATTCTTTTGACTCCAATTACTGCAACTTTAGAAGCTTTAGAAACTGAAGGTAACCAGCAGTTTCTAAACAGAGCCAGGAAAGATGACAGGGAAACCAAGTAGAAGCTGAACATACAGTATTTTGTCTGGAAACGGCTAGAGAGGGAGGAGAGAGGCTTTAACTATAAATTTATCTTAGAGTTTTGACTATTATATAGGAATTTACTTTCTACATATTACATTAACTTGATTTTATTATGTACATTAATTTCCTGTTGCTGCCATAACAAATTGCCACAAATTTAGTGGCTTAAAACAACATTAACTTATTAGTTTACAATTCTGTAGGTTAAAGGCTCAATGCAGGACTCATTGTTTTTACATCAAGGTGTTGGGCAGGACTATGTTTCTTTCCAGAAGCTCTAGGCAAATCCATTCCTTTGTCTTTTTTAGCTTCTAGACAGTTTGACTCATTGTTCCCTTCATTTGTCTTCAGAATCAGTAATGTTGCATCTCTCAGTCCATTCGTCCAAGTCAAAACCCCCTCTGACCACAGGTACCTATTTCTAAGAACCCAGGTAACTTATTTTGGGTCTATTTAGATAATCCAAGATAATCTCCCTATATAAAGGCCCTTAATTTAATCATATGAGCAGAGCATCATTTACCAAAAAAGGGAACAAACTGGTCACGGAAATAAATTGAATAAGTAAACTAAGAAGATGTTGAGGACAAAATGTTCTCTTCCTAAATGGCTTTTAAGAATCTCTACAGGCTACTTCACTGTGTAGCCATCTCAATGTTTTGCTTTGTACATACAAGTGCTGGCACAAACAGTAAATGATGATGATTCAACTCTACTCCGCTTTATTCTACAGCATTGAGAATGTGTACTCTGATTGGATGTCATTCAACCAACAAGCCAAAAAGGGAATAATTAATTTGTTTATTCAAATGATCCGAGATGTGTAGGCTAAGTACTTTAAATCTGTCAAGTAACATGAATTATAAGATAAGAAATTCGATAGTTTATTCTGATATTTGTTTAATATAATGCTGATCTTTGCCATTAAAATAAAAAGAAGTTCGACACTAAATCAACATTTGAACGTATTCGTATCCCCTAACTTGTTATTTCATTTACATTCCTAAATTCTGAAAATAAGACCAGAAATAGCATCAAGTGCTATTCACCTCTGCATTCATGGCTCTATTTTAGCACCGTCACATGGCAATATTTATTAATCCATGATAGAAAGACTATCTCCCCTTCTCTTTAAAAATGACAATCAAATATTGATGGGTTCTATTTTTTGTTCACTGACATTGGCTAATTATTAACTCTGCAGAAAAAATTAAATTTTAATTTGAATGTCATTGTGAAACATCAGGATCTCTCTGAACATATCATAAAGTTTTAAGTTGTTTTGGTAAATTGGCCACCTGTTCAAATGTTAAAATTTTACACAGCCTCTCCAGCCTGGAATATTTTATATTGATATATTATTTCATAGTCATTATATTAAATCAGTCCTTCTTTAAGAGGTCTGCTGAACACATAGTTAAAGTTCAATGTTATACAAATCTTTCAGAAATAATTTGTATTTTTAAAACGTTTCCATCTGATGTCTGGTGACAAGTGCCAGTAAGTGATTAAAATTTCTTGAAAGGAAGTAGCCTAAAATTGGAATACTCTAAATGTAAAAATATATAGTAATCTCCAAGCTCCAATTCACATTTAACATTTAAAACAACAGCAGACAGAGCACACTGTCCATTAACCACATGCTGCATGACAAACTTTTGAAAAGAAATTCATTTTTATTAATGTATTTATTTAGATATGAGAAGATGTCATTGCAAGGAGGGTTCTAGTTCACAGATAGACACTTTTCTTATGAGAGACTGTTTTAATATTTAACATGTTTAAATATTTATTGTATGTAAACTATTCATAGGATCATGAGACAACATAAAAAATATAAGGGACAAATCTTTTGCGCTCAAGTAGCTTATAATTTAGATGAGGTTTTATCTATATGGATATAAAAAACATTATTCAACCTTTGTTTTGAAAACAGACCCCCTCTAAAAGTAATTGTTATTTTACAGAAAGCGAACCATGTTAGGAATCTCCTAGAATTAGGGAAGGATAATAGAAGGAGAGTTTGGAGTTAGATTAGGCCATTAACTAATTATTTAATCAGCAAATATGTATGGAGTCTCCCATGTTTTCATTTTCTTCAGACTGGAGATAAAACTGTGAACAAGACAGATGTGGCATACACTCTTACTGAATTTAGGGTAATGAACTGTCATTAATGCAATGACATGGTAAGTGTGAGTGGCTATTAAATCACTTACCCAGTGTAAATGTCTCAAGCCAGACAATGATGAAAGATTTTAAAAAATAGTAATAATAATATAAATTTATAACAATAGTAATGTCAAAAAAGAGACAACAAGCCCACAGTGGAGTCACTTTTACTAAGCCCTTGTCACTAACCTGAAACTTAACACCTAACCTGATTTCAGTTTCAACCTCACCCAGAAATGTAATCTTAACCAGTCAGTCTGAAATTCCTGGTTAGTTCTAGTGAGGTGACAATGCTTAGTAGACCCTGACTTTCCTCAGAGGAAGCTTGCTTTGCCTGAAGTGGTCTGATCTTTGCTAAAAAAACTTCTTTGTCCCACCTCCTCTGCTTTTAAAGCCTTTCCTTTTTCTACTGCTCTTTTGAGCTCCTTTTGATTTGCTAGATGGGATACTGCCCAATTCATGAATAATTCCAATTAGATGTTCAAATTTACGCAGTTCAATTTTTTTAAGTGATAAAGATTGTTGAGCTAAAATTGCTTAGCACATACTCTTTATATAGTGAGATCGCATGTACTTTGTTGATGTAAAAGAAAAAAATATTCTGACACTGTAAAAAAAGGTAAGGCAGTCTTTATGCAGGGGGACCACTACAATAGGCCTTATAGTAGTAAGGAGAGATTGAACTCAACTCTGAATACCATAGGGACAATTGGGAGTTTAAAGCCAAGGGACATGGTAGTGGGCAGTGCATAGAAAAGATTAGAAGGAGACATCCTGACTAAACCAACTTGACAGCATTTGTGCTGAAGGCAGACCAGGGTGATATCACATATCCATGCCCAGAGGGGAATATTTAGCATTAAAATGAGACACACAATGTGTACTAGGCAGGTTCCAAACATAAGTGGGAGCTGTGCGTGCTCTCTTGTAAATCGCCACCCATTCTCTGAATTTTCATTCCTGAACTCAACTTCCTTCCCCCTAACTCTTTAAGATTTTCCTAATTCTTCAAAATCTTGGTGAAGAGGTTTTTAGAGCATGAACTCATCCTTGTCCATTCAAAGAATAAAATTTCTGACCTGCTTTACAGAATACAGTCTTATTCTATTGGCACAAGCAACACTGAAGAATCACTGAGATTTGGGGTCCCTGACCTGCAGAGGTTGGTGACAGAACATGTGTCTTTGTTTCTGGTTCCCATTGTATCAATTTGAATTTCTTTTACTGTGAACTGTCTTTGTTCTTGCCCATTTATTAAGTTGAGATCACGTTTTATGTTCACATTGACTGACCATCTATTATGCTCTAGGCACTGTGGATTCAATAACATTGTCTCTGACTCACGGAGGGAAAGTGAACAAAGAATGGAAGATTGTCACAGTGGAATGGGTTAGGTATTGAGTACGGTGAGAGCAAAGAGAAAGACAGACAACTAGCTCTCTCTCCTCTTACAGTTCTCTGGATAAAGTGATTTTAAAACTCCTTTGGGAAAGAACAAAACTTATGAGCTGAAGATAGTTTGTATTAATTTGGGTAACAACATATTTCATGTTTAAAATTTCCAAAAAGCAGGAATTGGGTGATTCCAAATAATTGTGTTTGGTGGAAGCATAGTTTAAGAGTAGGAGTACAGTATGGTAAAGCGATGAGGATCTAGAGATAAACAGAAACCATTTGATAAAAGGATGAACAGTCTACCCTAGACTGTTTTTATACACATGCCTGTCTTACCAACTTCCACTTTATTTGCATTTTAAATGTCATAATAATTATTTAAAACACTTTCCCATACATTTGGTTCTGTTTATAATATGTTGTGCATACATACATTTTCTTCCTTGTAATCAAATCTATCCACCTTTTTCTCTGTCATTTCTTTCATTAGTTCAACACAGTATTGACAAGTAAATGGATGAGACCATCCTGTGTTGATTATATTTATGTATTTCTGAATTAACTCAACATATTTAATTTAAAAAAATGCACGCACTTACAAGGGAAACTACATATTTGATGGGACAGAATAGCAATGATTGTATTTATTTTAGAAATTATATGTGACCATAACTAGAATAGTAATTTTAAAAAGTATCCATTGTTCCCAGCAGTATCTCATGAATATTCCATAAGCTATTGAAAATGCAATTTTCACAGGTGGTTTGGAAACACCATATAAATTGAAAGGTCTTCATATTAGAATTATAACTCAGTTGGTGTTACAGCCAACCTCTTCACAAGTTGAACCAGCTGCATTATATGAGAGTCTGGAGGGTTTCCACAGCATAGGGCCATTTAAAGCTGTTTATGCTGCCACCAATTCTCATTATAATAAATGTACCTAGTGGTATAATGCTTTCATCTAGATCCAAGTTGTCTTTGACAAAAAACATGGAAAATAATTGGGAGGTCATTTTAGACAATCATCCCCTTATAACATTTACTGTTAGTGATTATTATAATACTTACCAGGGAATTTCAAAAACATGTTGCTATTTCTAAATCAAAATACTGAGAAGCACAAAAATACAAATATGATATTTCAAGTGAAAATAATTTCTTATAGAAAAAACCTATACTCTCAGTCATCTTATTAAGGAATACAGTTTTATTCATTTTTTTAACACTTATTAATGGCATCTGGTGACACAACATTAGAAAGGGTGGATGAGGTGCTTATTTATTATCACCCATTTTTTAATACTTTTATTTTCTAATATAAAGAGGAAGTAAATGGGAAGATGAATTTATTGAATATCACCACCTATAATAATAATGCTTAGTGTTTTCTCACAATGATTTAGAGTCTATTATAATTATTTTTATATAATCATTTTAAAACATGTAATGTCATGAAAAACTCCAAGAAGTATATGTTATTACTATCTTCACTGTATGTATAGGAAAATTGAGGCACGGTTATATCATGTAAATGCTCCAATGTGACAAAGATTCTAGGAGTCAGAACCAGGACTCACATCCAGGCACCTGACCCTCAACTATCACAATACATGATGAAAACCATATCTTGGTATGTTACACAAATAAAGTTATGTAGTTATTATAACAATATTGTGAAATAACTTGTTATCCTTGTGTGACAAATAAAGCAACTGAGACTTAGAATGATTTAATGACATGGTAAGTAGAACATAGAGAGTTGACTACAGAGAAAGGCCCAGTGTAACTTGACTGGGTGATGATGTCCTACCCATCCTGTACTAAAACTCTCCTAGAGAAAATTGTTCACTCCAAGAACTATAGTAATTATGATACCTAAAAATAATAAATTGAAAAGATTTTTTAAGACATTTAATTCTAATTTTTCTAATTTTATTATTGAACTCATAAGACTTTTAATAGTACAATAATCAAGTTTACTATTGTTTCTAAGTTCTTTTTTTTTTTTTTTTACTATTAGATAGCTGTGTTGACTGTTAGGGACATATAGCCACAAAAAAAGCAGGACATCAAAGGGTTTGAATAATTTGGAAATAATAATTAATACACAATGAAAATAATTTGTCCTTGTACGAACTATGACCTGTTTGAATTTTACACTGTTAAATATATAGTCAGAATTAGAAAGGAGCTAACAGTTCTATAAATCTCAGTTCCTAGGGGCATTTTTATCTCTTCGTAGTGTATTTAAAATTTGATCTCTGATTTCAGATATGCATCCAAATCATGCGTATTCATTATTCCTCTTAAAAAAAAAAAACCCTGCTACCTACATAATATTAAATCAAAAACAATTTAGAATGCTCTTAATAAATGTAGCTGCAGTATAGAACTGTCTGAATTTCATTGTTTGAAAAATGATGGAGGTCACATTTTTAACCTTTACCAAGAACGTACTCTATCCTGCAAAAGATTTCATTGAGAGCTCAGAGCTAAAAGCTCTTACAGGGTTTTCTTCCCTCCCTCCCCTCATTTAAAAAAAATACTGTCCAATTATTTATTCAATCCATAAAGAGATAAAGATTACATTAAAGAATTCAGTAAGTTTGGGGTTATTTCCAAAAACTTATCGCTAATGTGGCAATAACCTGCAAAACAAATTTAGAATTTTGGAATCAGAGGTTCTAGTGAAACTTACTTTAAGATGCCCACTATAGACACCTGGACTAATTTCTAAATGAGATTAAGATTACTTATCAGTGCTGCTGAATATTTCAATGTGAAAAGATGGGCACTAGTTTAAAAAATATATCCCGGAAACAAATGAAATATTGTATATATAACCTTTAAAATTAATAAGCATAGAGAATTATAACTCTAACATTTGAGTTTGTATACTCAGGAAAATATTATTTTGAAACATAAAAACAAAAGTTAATATATATATAAATCTTTAGAAATAGAATAATAGTTTCTTAATATCAATAAATATCCAGTCAGAATTCAAATTGCCCACTTATTTCATAAATTTATTTTGACTGTTGGTTTGTTGGAAATTATATCAAACAATGCTCACAGATATTAGTCTCTTAAATCTCTTTTAATGTGTAGGAGTCCCCAACTCTTTTTTTGTTCTGGAAATGTATGTGGCAAAGAAGGCAGGACATCTGTTCTGTAGAATTCTCCACATGCTAGATTCTGCTCAATCTCTCTGATGTGACTTAACGTGGTCCTCTGTCTCTTTGACTTTCTTTAAAATTTTTGAGCCGAGGCCTTGATCAAATTCATGGTTAATTTTTTAGCATGACTAATTCATAGGCAATGGCACGTACCTCCTGTTTGCATGTCAGTTTTGCATATCTGGTTGTCTTTCTTGGTAATTTTAAGATTGATCAGGAGTTTCCAGTATTGTCATTCTAATTCATCAAATAGTTATATTCTGTCACCTTACTCAGTCAGTTTAACAGTAGAGAGATACTGACAAAATACAGGTGCTGCTTAAATTGGTCGGTGATGGACCCAGAGCTTGCAGTCCTTGCACAGTGTGCCTGGAATGATGACAGTGAAGAAATTGTACCCTTAGGTGTTTTACAATTCCAGAAATCTATTATTTATTTTTTAAATTCTCTACATCTATGTATTTTTAAAGCTATGCATTCCATAGTTATTTTGTTTCAATCAGGGATAATATTATTGTTTCTGCTCATCCTTTATTGTAAAAATATTCATTAGGCATCATAAGTAATACATATGCTGATCATGCCTAATGAATATTTTCATATAAAAAGATGAGCAGCAACAATTATATATGTACATATGTGTGTATATATATGTTTATATGTATATATGTATGTATGTGTCTATGTATGTATGTATGTATGTATGTATGTATGTATGTATATATTCAAGGCCTTCCAGAGAAATAGAACCAATAGGTTAAATACAGTTGTATAGAAAGAGATGTATTGTGGTGGATTGGCTCACATGATTATTGAGGCTGAGAAGTTCTCTGATCTGCTCTCTGCCAGCTGGAGGCTCAGGAAAGCTGTTGGTGTAGTTACAATCCAAGTTCAAAGGCCTGATATCCAGGAACACAGATATGCGAGGTCAGGAGATGATGGATATCCAGCTCAAGTAGAGAGCAAAGTCACCCTTCCTCCACTTTTTTGTTCTTTTCAGGCCCTCAATAGTTTGGATGATGTCCCCCTCAACCCCTGACCACACACACACACATACCTGTGAAGTCATCTTCATTACTCAATCTATTGATTCAGATGCTGATCTCCTCTGAGAAACCCACAAACACACCCAGAAATAATGTTTTACCAGCTACCTGGGCATGTTAGCCCAGTCAAGTTTACAGATAAAAGTAACCACCACAAGTTTATACATGTATATGATTTTCACTTAGTATTCCTTGTAGAGGGTATGCTCTTTGAAGTGAATTTAATGTTTTTGTATGTGATTTTATTTTATTTGAAATAATTGTTTTTCTATTTGACCATTTCACTAAGAAAATGCCATTCAACGTACAATTTACATATTAACACAAATTTTCAATATTATATCTTATGCTTAAAAGTAATAAAAGGGTACTTACTAGTCCAACACATATTTACTGAGTAACTTAGATTCCAAGACTTCCATTCAGCATGAGGATAGATAGTAAAAAGCAGTGAAAAACTCCTGCCCTAAAAATTCTTATGTTTTCACTCACCTGTGCATTTTCTACTTCCTAAAAGTCTCATTCGATTTAATGACATTCATATATTCTGTATTTATAAGTTATTAATATAAAAGCATATTGATCTTGGACAGTTCAAGTTACCTTTACAACTCTACTTTGTAAGGGTTCTGAAGACAGTGAAGATCAAGGAGAATTTTCTTGTTTTAACTTGAAGGAGAGCAAATATTAACACATTTACAGTTTTAAGAAAGCATGAGAAATTTTAATCTGACTACATCTAGAAAACACAATAACTTTTTCCATAAGTGATATATATTTACCAAACTTTAATACATAAAATATTTGGTCATAATTTTGAAATTCACTCTGAATACAAAATAAATGATTAACCCATCACTATGTTTTATTATTCAATAAAGTAAGGACATGTTTTATTTTTCTTTGAGATTGCTTAAAAATGTTAATATAAGTGGAATGAAAAAATGCCTTATTTTTATTTTTATTTTTGGAAGGTGTGGATAAAAAGGGGATCTCTGTAATAAATCTGATGGAAAGAAACTTCACAGGGTGATCTGATCACAATTTCCTAACTGAGCAGGTCATGGGTTGGTAGTCTCACTCCAGGCACATAACCTCTTTAGTGAAAGGTTTTAATGCAGCCCTGCCCACTTTCCTTGTGCATCTAGGTTAACACATGTTACAGAGCCAGAGTAATCCTCTTTCCTCAGCCCTCAGAGGGCGTAACAACCCTCAAGAGAGCACATGATTTTGGTAAGTCATGTAGTCTCCCTTACCTCCTTTCTTTGTTTCAAATGTATAAAAGAAACTGCAAAACTGTCATTAAATGGAGCATTTTCTCACTGTCTTGATGTCTTGCTTCCAGGCTTGTCCTCTGTTTGGCTCAAATAAGCTATAAATTCATAAGTATTTTCTACAGGTTTGGGTATTCTTATGACAACAAAAGAGATTAAAAACTTATCACAATATAAGTATGTTTCATCCTGGAATTAGCAGAATAAGCTCAATTATAATTGTAGACCCTGCCCCAAATCTGAATCTGGGTAAAGGCTGACATTACTCTGACTATTACCATAATTATGCTTTCAGGTGAGAAGCAAGATGAATAATGATCATTGATTAATTAGCATGAAAAGCAATACCTTGAGAGTAGCTATGCCTGTTCATAGCTGTAGGGGCTGGCTAGCAAATCGTATCAAAGGACTCCATGCCATACCATTAAAATGTAAGATGTAGTGCCCCGCTCTCAAGACTATGTAAAAAAAAGCATTATTCTAACACATTTTGTAATTTCACCTGATGTCATTTCTGACCTTGGCAGTACTCATGTTTCTTCCTAAATTGTGTATGTAATTAACATTTATTTAAAGGTTGCATATAAAATTTTACATGTATCACATCAAATATAACTGATTATTATGAGTATTAAAAATTGTTTCTGTCACTGCTGTGGTACTCTTGAACTTAAGATCATGAGTCAGTTTATTATGGATGCATTTACTCAGACTCTTTCCAGATTTTCAGTAAGGAAAAAAATATGAAATATATAAGACTATGTAACTCATGTAGCCCACATGATAATGGTTATGACAAACTTCAATAGCCAAACTCTGGGCTGAAGCAGTGTAGAAGGCAGTGCCCTGCTATGCACATTGCTCTAAAAGTATGTTTTTGTGTCAAAAATATTAGCAAACAAATAAATAAAAACAAACAAAATTTAACTTTAATTTCCACTATTGGTTTTGCATTGGAAAGGATAATAAGTCTGTGGGCCAGAGAATAAAAAGGCCTCAGATAACACAGAGAGAAGACGGCAGAATCACCAAAAGAAAGAAACAAAGTAGGGGAGACTAGGGCAGGAGAAAAAGAGGGAGAGAGGGATGGAAGGACAGAGATAGAGAGAGAGAACATTCTTTGGAATGAAAGTAGGGTTGATGTCTAGCCATACCAACTATTTAAATATTGAAGTATATAAAAGTTTCAATATTTCATATCAGTAATTAAACAGTTGCTGCCATGAGTCACTATATTAGCTGAGATTGCTCTGGCTTCTCTTCCTGGATGCTCTAGATCACCCGTGATCTAACAATTAAAGGGTTACATTGTAAACGCTACTTATGTTTTATTAACTGTCAAAAAGTTTTATATCCTGGTAATAAAAAATAGCAGCATGTATTTTGTAAAATGTCCCAGGATAAAATGTAATTGAAGTATAAATAAGGAACTATGTTAGAGAATTAGCAGGCTTTGGAAAACTAAAGATTCAAGACAGAAAAGTATGCCATCTTCCTAAACTTGAGTTCGACCTGGGGAAGTCAGTCCTCCCACGTGCTCAGAAGGAGAGAGCATCACATATTTGTAAATAGCCTTATAGCTACCATAGGATGCTAATTCTTTAGTGATAAGAATGAATGGAAGAGGCATTTCATCTATCTATCTATCTTTTATAAATGCAGCAATAAAATATACATGGCTTTCAGGGCTTTTTCAATTATTCTAAACAAATCTTTTTACTTCAGTTATGCCTTGATATATCTGACACATATAGAAGGCAAAATGAGGTAAGAACATCTTATTAAATGTGGACATTACACATGTTCATTATTTTTTTTGTTTCTTTGTTTATCTCTGCTCAGTATTTTTAAAGAAGGAATGGTCTTAATAAAATATTTGATTAAACACAACAGACATTTATTTAGTACCCCATGTATCGGTTGCTGTCCTAGTCAGTAAAGGAAGAATAGTAATTATTACACAATGTCCATCCTCAAAAAATTCAAATGTAAGAGTAGAATGGTCAGGTAAAATGCTGTCAGCCTAGATGATAAGGTAAAAATTGTTTCATCCCAAACTAGGAAAAATGAAAAGGAAGCAGAATCAGGGAGTTTCCAAGAGCAGATAAGACTTCAACTGAGCAGAAGATTTGTAGCATGAGCCAGGCTGACCCAAATCTCTCCAGTTTTAATTACTCATTCTCCACCAGATGATGTTGCCCATCAGAAAAAGCAATCATGGATGCTTCTCAGATTTCCTTTGTGGACAGATTTCAGCTGGACTCAAACTCTGTGTCCTGACCCCTTTCCTTAGATTCCTCATTTATTCCTCTGCAAGAAAAGAGAAGTGCGCTATCTTGACTAATGAGACTGGAAGAATGCTCCACTTTGGAGCAAGCCTGAATTATGGACAGATGTGTTCTGGCCCGTTTCCCCGGCCTGCTGGTGAGCTTAGGGAGCTGGCGATGATCTGGTGAGCCAGCTTGCAGTTCTTCCAGTAACTGGATAAATAAGTTGGTCCAATTCTAGGAGGTGTTCTCAAGTCCATTTGGCTGTATATCTAAGTCATGTCCTTTACTCCTTTGATCTATTTTTTATTAGCAATAAAGCCGACAATTTGGTCTCCATCTGTCCAACTACTGTGTCTGTTTCTCAATTTATTCCAATCATGGGCAGTAAACAGGGTTGTTATTTAGGGACTCATTAAAATTGCAACCATCACTTCCAGTACATTCTCTTAAGTGGTTGTTAAAATACATTCAGTTTTGTTTGGGTGATTTGTTCAGGAGCCTAGGACCTTGTTCAAATTCAATTTGAGAGCTGGTAGCATCTCTTTTCTGGAGTCATGGCCAAAAACTGCACACCTAACAGGATCTGTAATTTTTTGATTAATGAGTTTATTCCCTTCACTTGTCTTCTTTGATAGGTTAAAAGTAACAAATAATGCAAATCCATCAACACTGAAAAATAACTATGAGCACTTTCAGTACTGTTCATGTGTTCATTGAATTTTTGTCTTGGTCGGTTTAGTCTACCATAACAAAATACCACAGACTGGAGAGCTTAAATTGCAGACGCTTATTTTCTCATGGTTCTGGAGGCTGGAATTCTGACCTCAAGACCCCAGGTTGGTTTTCTCCCAGTAAGGCCTCCCTTCTTGACTTAGGTGGCTGCCATCTTACTGTGTGCTCACATGACCTCTCCTTTGTGTAGGTGGAGAGAGGGAGGAAGTACTCCGGTGTCATTTCTTAGAAGGACACCAGTCCTGTAGAATGAGAGTCACACCATTATGACCTCATTTTACCTTAGTGACCTCCTTATAGGCCCCATTTCCAAATTCGGTCACACTGGAGGTTAGGGTAGGAGACACAAGACAGTCCACAGCAATTACCTTTGTAATAGAGTAACGATGACTAATTTACCTTTATTAATCATCTTTCCTGTTTCAGTCCCTGTGCTATGTTATAATTAAATCCTTAAAATAATCTTATTTTATCATTATTATCGATTTCAGAAAATAAAACTAAAATTAAAGAAATTTCTGTAACTTATCCAAGATAACTCAGTGGCAGAATTAGAGTATAAATCCTACAATTAAGTGCTGAGACATTCTTTATACCTCAGCCTGTGTTGGTTCATATTCCTTGTGTAGTTTCATATGCTTGTTGCTAGGGATTCAGAGACATGGGTTCTTGCCTAGATAAGTGAGGAAAAAAGCAAACAAGCAATGAAAAATAACATGTCGATTACCGCTTCCATGGTACTAAGTCCAAATGTTTTACATATGTACTACTTTACTTACTTTTTTAAACTCTTCTTTTTCATTTTTGTAAGCAGAAATGTTTCTCATGGTAAGACCTGGGAAGAACACAGGGCTAGCATATTCTGACAGGAAGAAAAAGCTAATGCTGAGTGTAAACTACATAGATTCTAAACAGTAAGTAGGCAGCAAGCATTTGCAGAATGTTTCCAGGATTAAATCACAGAACTGCTATCTGGGTAAACAGTCATCTAAATAAACTATTCATATAAGTCATAGCCCATTAATAAATTTTATCTATGTGATATAAAAATTAAGATCTATAAAAATGTTTCACTTATTTAAACTGTAACATACTAAAGCCGTATGTTTGAACAAATTAATACATTAATTTATTTCCATATTTACTTATTTAATTTATTATTATTGAATCTACAGGCAGTACAAGAAGAAATCAATCCTACAAACTCCTAATCTATGCCCAGGGGTTAATTTATTCACTAAATTTGTCTAATATGTTCTTGTTTTGAGGCTGTAACATTTATACAGATGAAAACAAAGCTGAATATTTTGGTTATTTGCTTTTGCTTACTTTCATTCCCTTCTAATATCTCTATATTCAGTTAATTATCGTGGACTTGTTTACAAATCTATTTATTCTGATTAAGAAGTAAAAATAGATAATTCCTAAGTTATTTTATTAGTTTTTTTTTTAACAAACATCTGTCTTACCAATAGAGACTTCTGCATGACCCAGCAAAAACAACATACTATCAATTAAAATTACTGTTATTCAAATAGATTCTATAGGGGCAACAGCAGAAAAATAAGAGCTGGGTGAATAATTTCTAAGCAAGCACAGATAAGATGTAAGAAAAAAATAAAACAGATGTGTTTCATTCCTTTTAGTTTTCCTACTCATGTGAAGTAAATGGCCCCATAGAATATGCTATTTTGACAATAGTCAGAAATTTTCTTTAAAAGATGGTTTCTGAGAAGGTAAGCTAGAAGGTTTTAGAATAAATTATTTTATTATTTTCTTCTTAGAAAAACAATATTATAGTCAAAAGTGATATACTCTTTCATTGAATCTCTTACTGGAATGCTTTCCAAAGTTGCTTTAGTTTATCATCCAGCACGATTCTCTCTGTGCCATTCCTCTTCGTTTCTCCTTCAGCAAGGCACCCCTTCTGTTCATAGATCCTACACCAGAACAAAAGCTTAGCCTAAAATGGCTTGGATATAATTCAGACAGCAGAGGCAGAAAGTACCATGAACTTTTAAAGCATTTTCACAACAAAAAAAATGCACATTTCAAATTGGAAATTTCTGTAAGATAAGATAAGGCCCACAGTGTTCTTTTATTGATGCACTATGCAATGCAATTTTTATACTCTCATATCTCCTGTAATAGAAAATATGACCTGGAGCTACACATAACACCGGTATTTGGAACCATTACAGGCCTTTGTAAAGTGTATTATGCCTTGGTGATACATTCAGAAGAAATCCAAAAGCATATAAATCTAGCAATTGCCCTTAAACTACACCTTTGGGTGAGGTTTCAAGTTTTCAGAATCTGAATGTTTCTTAGCAGGTTAGAATTTTAGAACCATTGGCTGTTCCTCAAATCAATGTTTGACCTCTCCCCAGAAAGGAACTGGAAGGAATAAGAAAATAGCATAAAGATGGAAAGGCTATTTCTTATAACAGAGGCACCATAGTGATATTAAAGAATATATCATCTATACATGTCAGCACGCATGTGCATACACGTTCATAAAAATTCACATGTATAGAAACCCTTTATCGACCTTCCTCCTTTTGCTCTGATTTACTTTTTTAAATATCACCTTTTACCACTTGATATATTGAATATGTATTAATTTACATTCAGTCTTATTTTCCTATGGACTTACACTGACACATAGTAGATGTTTAATAAATATTTATAAATAATAAATAAGTGAATATGAAAGGAAACTGTATGATACTTTCCCTTATTCCCTTATATAATAAATATGTCCTTCAAAACACAAGATAAATATCAATTTGATTTTTAAGCATCTCGGCCTCTGTGTACCTAGTGGATGCCCAACACCTCCTGGTAATTGTGAAGCTGTAAATAAGAGTAAGAGAAGAAATTATCGAACATATGGCTTTTCTAAAATTTCTCTTCTGTTTGAATCTGTCTTATTTCATCAATGAAGAACTAATCACAATTACCACAATATTATGTAATAAACAAAATTTTCTTGCTTATTAGGGAAAATTAAAACTATAAATAAACCAACCAATTGGTTCATTTTCTCAAGTACACTCATAAACATGAGTAAAGTGATATAAATGCATAAATAATACAAATTCTATTAGTAACAGTATATATATGAAGACTGAATTATTTGAACTCGTGATATGGTGATAACTATAACATCTTATGGTTTTCATTCACTGGAATTTTTAGACTAAAGAAAAACATTTTAAAACTTTTACACTACAGATTAATGTTTATGACACAGAAATTGCAGATGTAAGTATAATTTAATTTGGTCCATGTAAATTAGAAAGATAATTATCTTTCTTAGGTAAAAAACTAGAGGCAGAAAAAAAATTTTTTTAAGTATGTAAGTATTTAAAAAGTATTCTTTTATATTATTGATTATTTTAGCTTAATAATTTTTTTTAATTATCTACATATGATTAATCGCTCAGATATATTTGTATCTTTCCTAACATAATGTCAGCATGTAGTGGATTCATAATTTTAAAGCCACACTTAGACTTACTTATATATTATATGTTATAACTATGCTTTAATTTAAATTTATTCTGGCATAAATTACCATATGAATTGTAAATATTTGAATCCTTTTTATAGAATTTTAAAAATATTATTTAAAATATTGATATATCAATAATATAATAGATTGTATAGTTATAAAGAAACTTAAATTTATGCAATTAAAATGAATTCAGAAAATGTGCATAATTTAAGATTAAAATGTATTATTAAAAATATTTTCCCAATTTTTCTCTCACTTTGTCCTAAGATGCCATGCTTATGTTTTAAAGTAAATATTTTAATAGTAAATATTTTAATTGGATCCTTAAATTTGATTTAAAAATAAAGAAAATGATTTTTAAAACATTATTCTAAAAATTTTAAGTAATAAAAAGTAGTTATTTTTCAAAAATATGACTGAACCTATTTTAATATTGATAAAATTTTTAAAAATGCTCCCTAAATAATGAAAAGATTCAGAAAGAGTCCAAGGATTGCACTTAAAAATAGATAAATCATAAAAGTACATGTAAAAAAATATATTCATAACTGCTCTTCAAGAGTTAAATATATTTTAAGTATGTCACTAAAAAATACTGGTATAGAAATTAATTTTTTTAGCATCAACAAAAAAGAACACGAAGATCACTATGTGTGTGGCAAAGTTGTAATACATGTTATTGTGGATATCAAAGTTTTACACTGCAGGTGTAAATGCTTCTGAAGGTCTCCAGCTATTATATTCCATTTTCTTTGCTTTCTTCACTTTTCAGACTGGGTCAAGAAAAGGATGGAGAGTACTGGAGGAAAATTACTCTAAATTTCATTAAATAACTTTCCAGATCAAAGAGAAGCCAGAGACAGTAGAACAATTCTGAGAGAAAAGTATTTCCAATCTAGATTTCTGAGCAAACCTTACTATAAAGTATGAGGAGAAATATACATTATTATATAATATATTGTCATGTATATGATGTTATATGTAATATTCTATATTAACAATTTTATTTCAGAAAGAGATGGAGATTGTGTGCTACTGATATGGGGTTGTAAAAATCAGAAATGGGCAAGACATGGAAATACAGAAAGCAGGGGATCCAGCATAGGTAAGAAATTAAGTGAATTCCTATGATGACGATTGAAGAAAAATCCCAAGATAATATTGATTTACTGGATGGTAGCAATGAGGATTAGGGATAGCATAAATCCTGGGACCTATCATTATTATTGAGTGGTTTTCAATAATATCAACAAGCATGCTAAGTAAATCAAACAGACAATTAACAAAGACAAATCACTGGTTGATTTGGCTTAAAACCCATGATCTTAACAAGCATACCAAAATGTTTCTCAAGAATGAAAAAAGGTTTTCACCTAACAAAATTGAAATTATAATTAGTCTTAATTGGTGAATATGAAAGTAGATTAAGACAAACTAAAAAGAGATATATATGTACATACATAGAAATTTTTATTTATATATTATGTACAAATACATATAAAATGAATTATTTATACATGTTATGTATATTCACTCAGCCATTTTTAAGTTCAAGCAAATTATTTTTGCTATAAATCCTCATAATTTATATTAAATTCATAATTAAGCCATATAATTAAAGAAGCAAGTTTTTTAAACTTTTGTGAAATAATGACTATACTGTCCTTCTAGATTTCTGTGATTCCTTCCAACACATATACAGTTAATTCTTGAACAACATGCGGTTAGGGGTCCCAACACCCTTCCTGCATAGTCAAAAATCCACATATAATTTTTGACTTCCCCAAAACTTAAGCTGTTAATGGGTGTCCACAAGTGATTGATTCCAGGACTCACCACAAATACCAAAATCTGCAGATGTTCAAGGCTCCCATATAAAGTGGCTTACATGACAGCATATGTTTCACTCTCTGAATCCTCAGTCTCCCAACCACAGATCAAAAACATACAGCATTTCAAAGCTGTGTTGTTCAAGGGTCAACTGTACAGGATTCTTCTCCATCAGCTTAAACAGGAATTGCTTTAGGGATAAATTTTATTACTGAGTTTTTCTAAATAATTTGACTTATTTTTAATAGAAATAATGGTGCTTTTATTCTCATATTTTCTTTGTTTGCAAATAAGGTTTAACTAAATTATGTTATTTAAATAACAAATAGAAATGGCATGAAGTAACTTGAAAACAAATAATTGACATCTGGTGAACTTATAGATTAACACTTGGGAAAAAATGTTTATAAATATACTAATTCTGTGCATACTTACTACTGTTATTTTCTTTCTTTATCTCTGAAATTCGCTTTTTAACATAGTACTTCCCCAAAACAGTGAAATTGCAATGGAATAAATTCTATATCATCTTAAATCTCTTTAACACAGATAAGAGAAAAACATGGTCTACTATATCAAATGTTTACACAATTTAGTTAATTTGTAGCATTAATCTACCTTTCACCTTATAAAATTTTCATTCAGAAGAATTACTTTAAAGAATAGAATTCAGTGAAAACAGAAACCACAGACATTAGTTAAGGGTACAACTATTTAGTATTATTGATTGTATGCTCATATTTCTCTTAAGATTGTCACACTTCTTTTCTTATTTACATAGTTATTTAACCTAAGAGTCTGGTAATCATCAATTGCAGGGATTTATGACTCTAAGCTGTTTTCAGTTTAGAGGAATCTGGAGAGGTGAGAATTACAATCTATGTGACACCAGACAATTCAGCACACATGACAAATTATCAGAGCAATATGCCCATGGCTTCTGGAATTATTGTTTATAATAGATGTTTTGAGAATTTGATATATTAAAAGCCTCCTTAAATACACATATTCATAGGTTCCTAGTTTTTTTTTTAATTTCATAAGTTTGCCAATGTGAAAAGTTGACATAAATGGAACCATTTTAAGATGGAGCCATAGCAGCCATTCAGAGGGGTTGCTTGTACGTCTTGCTCTTTGAACCTTTGGAATGCTTGAAGTGTTCAGAAATAACTTTAGCCTGGGCCAAAGCAACATTGTCTTGCAAACAGTTGTTTGTAAAACTAACAGAAAAAGCACACATCATGACCACAAGGACTGATGATAGACACTCTTTCAGAGGGTAGAATTGGTAGTCAACCATATATAGCTAAAGAATAACTCAAACTGTTAACACCAATAGAAATTTCTTTCCTCTATTCATGTGATCATTTCCCTTCCTTCTCCCTTGCCTTCGCCCTGTAATTGAGACACAATTGGCATTCTGCCTGAATCTCTGTCCCTCATTGCAATTCTTTGATCTCAAATAAATGGTTATTGACTCTCACTTTGGCTTTTTATTTTTCAGTTAGCAACATACTCCTGAAATGCATATATAGAGACTCTTTCCAGGAACCTATCACCCTCTAATAAAAATATTATTTGATAGTGGTAACCTAAACACTGGATTTCCTTCCAAGCAATGGTATGACTCAGAACATCATGTGGCAAAACTATTCAAAAGCTTTTACGGAGCACTCACATTGAACCAGGAACTATAGTTTATTTCTGGGGCAGGGCAGGGGTTGGTGAAGGGACATATACATATATGGTGAAGGGACTTATAAATAAAGCATACTTTTACCTGCAGGGCATATAAAGAACCAATTACAAGATAGGGTAGCAATTTCTTAAATTGATATTAATGTAATGATAACAGGGAGAAAGGGAGATAGATGCAAGAACATTTTTTTAGTATAGTCCAGCAGAATGCTGGGTATTTGTACATAAAGCCTGATCTGAAACAGGAAATGAAACTAGAGCTCCCAACAGGTAACAGGTCATGAGAGGCTTTTTGTGCCACATCAGGAAGTATGGACTTTGTCCACCAGAGAATGAATTGCCTAAGGCAATACATATTACTATACAAGAAGCATTAGCCTGCGGGGAAAAAAAAGTAAAATTAAATGTTTAAAAATAAAAGAGATACTTCTAGCATATTATCAATTTATTTTAAATAATGGCAATCATGTAATTATATTACATATTTAAAATTATATTTTTATTTCTCTTATTTGAAATTTATCTCTGTACTTGTTCACATTAGCTCCTCCATAATTGCTAAGAATAGCTTTAATTCTTTTAAAAATTAATGGCGAGAATCGCCATTTTTATTCTGAGAGGGCTTGCTTTCTATTTATATCATTTCCTTTAAAATTGTATATCCAATTTCATTTTTGAAGAAGGGACTTCAACTATAATAGAGAAATCTCGTCTTATACATCTTGTTTAATGTGGTCAGTCACCTGAAAATGTAATTACCATCCCTCTGAGTTGTTTTCTATCAATCATTAGTCACTTTCCACTACTGTGCTATCTTTTGGTCTACCTGATGTCTTCAGACATTTTGGCTTAATTCATTACATTACTTAAAAACTATTCTGTCCCAAACCAGTATTTATACTGCTTTATCCATAGTATTCAAATTATAAACTTATTATTTAGATTTTATTTGTGGGGATTATAGTGTTCAGGCATCAAGAAATAGTGCAGCCTTGATGGTCTTGCGATCGCATATCGAAGGTTGTCTCTAAGATGATGTCGGCACTTCAATGTCTTTTGTATTTTTCAATTAAGTATTTCTTTTATTTCAACATCATTTTGTCCTATTTCACAAATGCTATGTAATCTTGTCACTAACCATCAGCTATACCTATATAAAAAACATCACCTCTGACATTGCAGTGAATTTCTTTCCAGTTTTAATTCTACTTGCACAAGACAATCTTGAGTATTTTCTACCAAGCAAAGTAGATGTGTCTGGAGCTCTAAATTCTTTGGAGCCTCCTGTGTCACCTGGGAGGAATGATCTAACCTCAGTGTGTTTCATCATCCACATTGTGTAATGCCATGTGGACAATAAAGTTCACAGGAAAACCATGAAAATAATTGTATGACACTGTGCAAATGTAAACTGTTGTAGAACTATGACAACAAAAAACAAACAAACAAACAAACAAACAATTACCAAGTCTTTTAATTTCATTCTGGCTTTCTCATCAATGTATCTTGTCAGTGTGTTGCTTTGGCCTTAACAATGTCAACAGTGTTGACATAACAATGTTGTTTTGCCAGCAGAGACTTAAGTCAATAGCTATTAAAGAGTTATTTTATTTTACACAGAGATTTAGGCCTACATGAATAGGAAACAAAATAAGAGTTTGGTAGAATGTAAGCAAAAATAATGATTTTCTAGTTCCTAACCAGTAGTTTAAGTAGTTTAAGTAGTTTGCCATACTTATCCTTGGCATAAAGTAGGAAGCAAACGCAGATATGTGAACTCATGTTTATTTGTATAACACAGCAATTTTCTGTGTTATACAAAGAAAAGCTTTTGAATGCATGCAGACCTGTTTAAAGCATCACTTAGTTCCTCCTTAGTTTTGTAAAATTGAATTCAAGTTGGATTATGAAACTCAGTTTCAACAACCAAAAAATGGAAGTGAAGATACTGGACTCAGATATTTGTGAAATTTAAAAATAACAAAAGCACTTAACACGGTGATTGGCATATGGTTGGTATCTTCTAAATGGTAGTTTTTGTCATCCTTGTATGTGTGTGTACACTTGATTGAAAATTGAGATGGAACCTATATACATTACCATCTCACAAAGTCTTCTCTTTTATCCGAAAGGAATAGATAATATGCAGTTTTTATGTTATTTGGGGGAGGGATTAATTTTTCAAACTTAATCTTTAACATCTTCGGCTAAAAAATTTCTTGTTTCTATCTCTGTCTCTCATTCTCTGTGTGTGTGTGTGTGTGTGTCTCTCTCCTGTACATGCATGATATTTTGCTATAGCATTTATTCAATGTATCTCCTAATCATCTTTTTTTTTCTTCTTCCTTAAAAATAAATGGGTTTCTCACAGCTGAGTTCTAAAACATGCAAAATATCATAACTACAAGGTATTCTTTGCCCTTGGAAAAGTGGAAGGGCTTTAAGCAGATACGTGTTAGATAAAAACATATCTTCAAAATTCTAAATGTTCTTTGCAACAAATCTCTTGTAGAGTAATGCATTGCATTGTAATGTACATCCCCCAGGAGAGTGAAATTCACAAAAGCGGTTGTCGGCCAGTTCTCAAGAGAATGATTCTCATTCTTGAGAAACTTACCTATAAAATACAAGAATGACTTCCAAATACTGTCTCTCCCTCCAAATTAGTTATGTAAAATAATAAGAAAAACTCTTAGCTTCTACTTCAAATTAAGATTCAGAGGCATCCAATATAACGTTCATAATTTATTAGATATTTAGTTTTTACACTGGGTGATATGTGCTTCACTGTGAATAAAATTTATCACACATAACTCTAGTCACCAAGGAGTTAATAATCTTGTCAAGTGTTATTTTAAGACAAAATGCCAGGTGTTAATAAGAAGTTAGTCATAGAATAATTTTAAAAATGTTTAATAAATAGCTTGATATGTACATATTTGTCACCATTTACCTGGCAATGGTCCAGGGTTAGCTGTACATCAGCATCCCCTACAGCAAAATGCAATGATTTTAGAAAAATTCACGACTATTTTCCACCTTCCTAAAGCCCCCTTTGTGCAAGTTTTTGTTCCTCCAATCCCTCACCTCCACCCATTCATTTTATTGGATTTTACTAACCTACAAATCAGTTTTCCAGGATTTAGAACAAGGACTAATTAAAAAGACAAAAGGACCCTTATAACAGCTTTCATCTCTCCTGAATGAAAGGATTAATTTCAACAAATTACAATTGTTTTAAGATAATCCACATAGGATTGCCCTACAAGAATCTTTAATGATGAAAAATTTTTCTTAGCAAATTTGTACTACTTTTGTTATTTAGAGATTTTTAAAATTCATTAAAAAGATTCCCCATGATTCATTATACATGCAGTACAAACTCACAAAATTCAGAAGAAATGCATATTAATGTGTTCTAGCCTACAGGTCAAGGACTGGCATCAATATAGCTAAATATTATCTAACTATAATTCTATTCTCTCTTTCACTGAAACAAAATGATTTGACCATCGTTAGTTCTCTATTATGGATCTGAAGGTCTAGGTAATCCATCCCAGTTCCGGCCCTTTGGATCATTCCATTTAGGTCATTTGCTGACATGTCATACTTTCTTCAATGCCAAGTTGAAGTCTCTTCTTGTTAAGCTTTTTCTTTATTTTCTTAGCCTTCCGTGAATGACATACTTTGGAATACTTATGTGTATGATGCTACACTAGTGCTACATATATTATAAATTGTGTTGCTCTTGTTGATTTTTATTGCAAATATATTTTTATATTTTATAAAGTAATTCATTTTGAATTTTAAGGAAATATTATATTATCAGTTAAACAAAGTAACTAATGAGAACCTACATATTATGAACATTTTTCTTTTAAAAACTTCATCACCAGAACCACTCAAAAAAGGCAGGAGTAAAGAAAACAGCAAGCATGATTTAGATTTTAAAAGTACAATTTATTTTCAAAGGCCTGAGAAATTAATTATAAGTGAAGAAAAAACATAGGAAATTCTAAAATTTGAGCAATATGTATAATAAAGAAGAATAATGATTATATTGTCTATTATGAATTTGAGGAAAATAAACTATTAATAAAAAGTTTTCATTTCTCATAAATAAAATAGCATTTATTTATTATGACTTTGCATTGAATAAATCATGAATTCTATAGATTCCCACTGTAAAGATCTTATTGCAGAAACTGATAAATGCATAAATAATCATCTCCTTGAATTAGGTATCCTAAACCTAGTTTTTAAAAAGAGAGAATTTGAATAGGATATAGTATTAACACTAAGGGAGCTTACACTCTCTTTTTTGAATGTTCCGGGGGAAGTTAAGTAAAAGTGAGAAATAAAAAAAAAAAAATGAGGACCAAGTAATAATACAGAATAAGCAAAATAGAAGGATATAATCTTTAAGGTCAGTTTATTTATTCAACAACAATTTATTAACCACATTCTGTGAGTGGGGCACTGATGTTGACACTAGAAATATATTACTGAGTGTAAGAGAAAAGAAACTTTTCCCTCAGGGAATTTATATTTCAGACACTTAAGAAATATAACATGTGATATGTTGTATAGTGGTATATGCTAAAAATAAATAAATAAAACAAGGTAAAGAGGACAAAAAATGTGCTAGAGTGAGCTACAGTTTATAAGGTATCCAGGGACAGTCTTATAGATTAAGTGTCATATGAAAAGTAACTTGAAGGAGGCAAGGGAGTAAGCTGTGAATACATGAATGAGGGGGTAGTACTTGCAGAGCCCTAAGGAGAGGAGCTGGTTGGGTTTTTTTTAGGATCAGTGAAAAAGGCAGTGTAGCTTGAAATTAGAGAATGAGGGGAGAGTGATTGAGCAAAAAGAGTAATATGAGAAAATACATAAAAACACCAGAGTTTTTGATCTAAGCATGGAACGCAGTGAGATTCCACTTACAGAGGTGTGGATCTCTGTGAGGAAAGAGGTTTGATGAGAAGGTGAGGAAATGAGTGAAAAGAATGGCTGGGTTCTGTTCCAAGATGGTGAAGCAGAAAGTTCCTGAACTCACCTCCTCCTGTGGAGATTCCGAATCTTCAGCTACACATGAAGCAATTCCCACGGGCGAGATCCAGAAACCAGCTGAGTGACTCGTGCACATGGAGTGAGTGAGAAAACACCCACTTTGAAATGGGTAGGGAAGGTGGAGCCACACTCACCATAAACCACATCCCCAGCACAGAGACAGTCAGGAGGGGACTCACAAGTCCCAGCTTCTTCCTCAGGAGCGAAGGGATTAGACCCAGTATGTAGCTCCCTAACTTCTAAGACTTCCTAAAACAACTATCACTGAAAGCCAGTGGGGCTTGCATCCATGAGATCCACATGGCAGTAACAAAGACACAGTTCTTAACCGGCTGGTGAGGACTCATTGTGGCTGTTGACCACAGAGGCTCAGGCTCAGCACAGGTTAACTAACAGATAGAAGTGCCCACCTTCCAGTCTTCCCCTGAAAGAGCCTGTTTGCATACTTCAAAAGCAGGTGCTGGAGGGGCAGACTTCTAATTTAGCACTCATCTAGGAGCTGACTGCAGTTCTCCCAGGAGACCAGGTTGGCAAGGGGTGCTATCTCTTCATTTCCGCCCTGGCTCACTCCAGGTCATCAGTCTCTCCCCTAGAAGGAGCTTGTGCCCACAACTGAAGTCCAGCAATCTATGTCCTAACAAGCTCTCTGGGCTATTCTTACATATAGTACATTTCAGAAGTACAGTTCCAATGGATTATTTTAGAAGGAAGAAAATTCAACACAAACGAACTGAAATTCAAGAAAATGCTCAACATGTGGGTGAATTTTAGGGAACATGGATTACATAAAACAATGGTAAATTAATTTCTATTTTGTAAGGCTAAAAAACGAAGAAGTAAATAAAATACTATAAAAAGATGGCATATCCCTCATGAGATGAAGGAATGGGTTTTAAGCATATGTTCTTGGGAGCAGTGTAGAAAAAAACTATTAACTGTAGAATCCTGTAGATGTTAAAAATGTAAAGATAATCATTAAAATAATTAAAATAGAATGTATATACTTCAAACCAATAGAAGAGAAATAAAATGATTAAACACCTCCTTACTGGAAACCCATATTGAAAGAGGTTATCTACAGTACACATATTTGACAAATTCAGAATATGTAAAGTATACCAACGAATCAATTAGAAAATAAGCCAGATAATGAAAAATAGAGGAGGAAAAAAATATTTACCAAAAAAAATTATCAAAATAATTAATATTTAGAAAAGTATTGTCCAACTTCATTAGCCATCAATAAAATGCCAATTAAAACAACAATGCCATAAATCTAAAAACCAGAATGCCTAAAATAAAATAGGTGAAAAAGTTCAATTTTGGTAAGGATGTGGAGTAGCCAGAATTCGTTATACTGTTTCTCACAGTATGCATATGAACAACCAATTTTGAAAACTATTTGATGAATTCACTTGAAAGCATATCTCCAAATGCAATGTGAATGTGGATTTACAGAAAGAGATGTATTAGTGTTCATAGCTGTGCTATTCATAATAGCCCTAAGCCATTAAGTACTCAAATGTCCATTAACCATAGACTAAATAAGTAAATTGTGGTATATTTACGAATAAAATGCAATAGAGTAATAAGAATAGACAGTCTACAACTACATGAAAAAATAAGGATGATTCTCATGATCATAATATTGAATAAAAACCAGACAAAAAACATATGATGATTTATAAATCCATTTATCTAAGGTTCAAAAAAAAAAATCTGTGCTGCTATAAATCTAAAGAGTGGATCCTCTCAAGTGATTAAGACCTAGAATAAAGTATGAGGAGACTTCTAGGGCAATGGTGATACCCCATTTCCTAATTTCTTAATCTGAGTGGTGGACATTTAAGGGTATTCAACTTGTGAAAATTTGTTAAATTGTACACTTATGTGCACTTTTGTTTATACATCATACTTCGATGAAAAGTTATTTTTTACCATTAAAAACATTATCTTATCAATAAAAAATGCAGGAAAATAGAAAATGATAAACAGAAACAATCATCCTATATAAAATATGAATTCCAAATATATCGAGCATCATGATGAATGTAAATGGATCACCTATTCAGTGAGAATATAAAAACATAAACAAAGTCAAATTTTAATGATATATATTTAAATTATGATCTCATAAAAGAGTTGAAAGTAAAATAATGTAAAAAAAATATGAAAAGAAAATTCTAATTAAAATGAAGGCAGTACGAGTTAAATCAGATTTTCTCATCTGTGGCACTATTAATATTTTGGGCTGGATTATTCATTGTCATAAGAGTTTGTCCTTGTCGATTGTTTAGCTGCATTCCAGACCTCTAAGCACTAAATACCAACAGTATCACCACCCCAGCTGTGATAACCAAAGGTGTCTCCAGGTATTATAAAATGACCCTGGATTATAAAATTATATCCTAGTTGAGAGCCACTGGGCTACATTAATATAATATACAATACTTTAAAGGAAAATTATTAATAGACATAAAAATGCTATTGTGTAGTGTTAAAATATTTAATTCATATTTGTTCTCCAATAAATATTTAGTAAGTCCCTATAATATGCTAGACACCGAGGGAACAACAGAGAAGAGGCAGAGTTCTGGTTGTCACAGAGCTCACACTCTAGTGGGGATCAACAAACAATAAAGAAATAAATAATTCATCGATAACACCTAGAAATAAAAGTAAAGCATGGCAAGTGAATGGATTTTGATGTAGTGAAGTGCCATTTTAGATAAAGATTTCTAGAGACGATTGATGTAATAAGATGACATTTCACAAGACACTTCAAGAAAGTCTTGGATAGTAAAACTTTTCCAGGAAAAAGGGAAATCAAATACTTGCACACAGGATGGTGTGGCTCAAGCAGAATAACGTAGAGAAACTGTAATCAGCGATAAAAGTATTGTGGTAGGCCTGTCAAAGAATTTTGGGCTAATTGAATCCAGTGATTCTGAATTTACATGTAGCTAAAAACAAAGAATGAAAATACATAAAAGTACTTTTATCAAATCCAAACACATTTATGAAAATTTATAACCACATCTGGAGATTTTAAAGCATCTCTCTCATCAACTCAAAGATCGATGTGACAGAACATTAGCAAGGATACAGAAGAGCTGAAGAACGTGCATAAATGACTAGCTTCATCTAACAGAAATATCCCTAAGTTTGAAAATACACCCTTTATATTTTATTACCTTGTACTTCTAGTCTTGGTGTATAGTCTTAGCTAACCCACAACATCATCAAATTCAGAAACCTGGCTGTTACAGCTGACTCCTTTATCCCCTCCCCACATCTCCCATATTCGTACAAATACTGTCTCAGATCTATCTCCAGAGCTGCGCTTGGCTTTCTATCCTTTCCACCTATATTGCAAAAGTCCATAAACCTCTCATCATCGCTTGCCTGCAACACAGTTACTGAAGAGCACAAGCTATTCTTCTTCGATCTATCCTTCATGTTACCAAAATAACCTTTTTACAACATTGACCATGTAAGTTCCACACTTAAATCCTTCAACCAAGCCATAAAATAAAGCCCAGACTTAACAGCAAACTCCCTTCCTTACCAATTTTGGCCAAATTATTTTCCTTATTTGGGTCTTAGCTCAAATGTCACATCATCAAGAAGAACGCTTGCCACACCTTAAATTAGTTTTTTTATTAATTCCTCATCTGAGCTTTCTGATTTTCCATTTCTTTTTCTTTGGTAGACTTTAAATTATAGATTTATCCATACAATGAATTATTTAATATTGATCTTTCAACCAGACTGAAAATGCCATACCGTTAGGGACATATTCTATTTTATTTACCTCATAAAACTAGCATAGCGATTGAGTGAATGATCGATACTCCAGAATATATGATGTTTTATCCCCCCGGCCCCACTGTGATCACAGCAATCTCTTCCATCCCTCCAACAAACCATTATCAGGTTCTCTGAATTTGCCATTGTATTTCACAGCTCCGTGTTTTCACTCAGGAGCCTCGTTCTTTTTCCCTTTAAATGCTTTAACTGCTAATATGGTTATTCTGCCAAACACTTATACATTTTTCAGAAACCAATTAAAAATCATCTCTTTAATTAAATCATTTGACTCTCCTATCTCCATCGTACTGCCAATGGAATGGACAGCATCCGCTGTTTTATATTCACTGTTTGTATCATTCAGAGTTCCATCTGGGCATAGAAACCACAGAAGTTGCTTTAGCAAAGATAAATCAATGTAAAGATGTGCTAAGTAGGTACTGAAGAAATGAAAAGACAAAAAAGGTACATGAAGGTATTTCTTTAGGTAGGCCAAAACAGGAAACAGCTACTTGCCTAGGGCTGGAGAAACAAAAGGGGTTAATTTAGAGGACAGGACCTTCAAGCTGAAACTCAGATGTCCCAGAAGCAGGTCCCTCTGCATTGGGCTCTACAGGTCTGGTTTCATAAGTGCTGTCACACTGCTACTAATGGAACAAAGGGCCATGGTAAGGACACAGCTCTGCTAAAGTGACACTGACAGATAAAGGTAACAAACAAGTAAAAAAAAAAAAACTATGCATACCACTCTTTCTCCTTCAGCCTTCTAGCCTCTATCACCCCGCTATTGGCAGAGATTTAACAGGGAGCTATCCCACCAAGGAAAATGTGGTTTGCAGAGTCCAAGAGTATAGAAAAAGTATTTTAAAAAATCATAAAATGCCTTTCGATAGATTAAATAAGGAAGATGTGCCATATATATATATATATATATATATATATATATATATATGTATATATATATATATATATATAATTACTCAGCTTTAAGGAAAGATAAAATGTTGCAATTTTCAACAACATGAATGTATCTTGAGATTTTTTTTCATGCTAAGCAAAATAAGTCAGACAGAAAAAGTCTAGAACCATATGATTTCACTCATATGTGGGGTAAAAACGAAAAGGAGTAAATGAACAAGACAAATGAAAACTCATAAACACAGACAACAGTTTAGTGGGTACCAGAGGGAAAGGGGGAGTGGGAAAGGTAGATAAGGGTAAAGGGGTCAAATATATGATGACCGAAGGCAATTTAACTTTGAGTGGTAAACACACAATGCAATATACATATGATCTATTATTGAATTGTACACTTGAAACCTATTTAATTTTATTAACCAATGTCACCCCAATAAATTTAATAAATTAAAAAAGAAATTTAATAATGTAATAATTGCCACATAGCTCTATATGCTTTATTGTAGTTATTTTGTAAAGTGTTCTTCATTCGCCTATTTAACAAATGTTTATTGATAGTTCATTCTGTGTCGGGTACAACGCTAAGTTCTGCACTAGAGTGATGAATAACTATTGTAGAATTCTTGATCTCATGGTCTTATTATCTGAGCTTTCTATCCCACTAAATTCTGTGCACTTTCAGAGAACATATCTTTAAAGTATCGACTGTTTTAAGTAAATGGGATGTAATACAACAGAAACCTATGCCTGCAGTGGCCTAAGTGTCCTTAGAACAGTAGTTTTCAACTGGGCATGTTTTGGGCCCCCACACCAGGGGACATTTGGCAACCTACACCAGAAACAGCAAATTCTGCCCATCTCCACCTCCATCCCGCCCCACCCGCGTTACTATAAGTAATATATATATTTTTTGGAGCATAATCACACCTATTAGGGACTGCTTTCTGCTGCTTTCATGATCCACCAGCAGAGGTGTGATGGTGACAGAGACTGAATGGCCCAGAAAGTCTAAAATATTTATTATTTGACCCTTTAGAGAAAAAGTTTGCCATTCTCTGAAACAGATAATTACAGCTTAGTGCCAAACACTTAAGAGGATGTCATATAGGTGAATTTTTTTGTTATGTACATATGTAAATATATGCTGCTGAAATTAACCAGAGGAAATTTGTGAACTTGCTTTTGAAATTGAGATAGATTTCCTGTAAACAACCAACTTTCCTAGGGTATTAGAACATTCTGTTTTCAATTTTCAGTCTAATTTAAAACATTTTCAAGCATTTTTTCAAGGACATAACAGGGAAGTATAACTGATTCAAGTTCTGTTTGTTTGGCCATTTGTTTTTCAATTCCCTATGCTATCTGAAACACATGTGTCTTCTTAAACTCACTGGATAAAAGACATATGTTTTTCTAGAGGTAGTAGAACTTAGTGTTATTTGGAAGATTACCTTTCACTGAGATTTAACATATAAAATTGCATTTTCATTCTCCCTTATGTGCCTTTTGCTTCTGCAAGGGTGATAGTCTTATTGTTTATTAGCACATTGATAAACTAATTCATCAAAACATACTGCAGTAAAAGATGCCTTTGGCAAGAATCCCAATCTATACATAAGCAAAATTTCTGTATGAGCTTGATCATTTAAAATGTTTTTCATTTTACACGATATGCTACTAGGCTAGGTAAAAGAAATTAAATAGGTTTCAAAGTCCTTGCGAAAACATAAAACCTAACTCAACAGAAAACATTTACGTTCTATGTTGCTTTTTAATGTTTATTATTTTTATATGTTCAGAGATAAAGTATCACTGAAAAATCTTGTATTTGAACATTCCTGAAGTTATAAAATTATTTAAAACACTGTCTTAAATAGTAATTATTTTGACTTTTTTTTTTACTCGTATCACTTCACAAAGCAACAATCCATTGATTTTTTTCTTATTTATATATTTTTTGGTTTTTCAGAAACCAGTTTCATTTTTCTTTGTCCACAAAAGAAGTATTTTCTCTTTCACAAGTTGTGTGAAATAGAAGTGCATATCATCTTTGCCCTTTTAAACAAGAAAAGGGCAAAATCCTTCAAAGTATTTTTTTCTAATTGCATGCATTTTTCTTTATTTTTCTTACAAGATAAGAATACAAAAGCTAACCTTCCCTAAAGCTGAAGTTCCTTTGTGACACTGACTAAAACAGTTCATGAAGGCTCCTTCGTCATTATGTAATTTACCGTCATTCATTCAACAAATAGTGACCATTTACTACTTGTTGGGCATAGTTTAGTTTTTTTGGGATATGTCTAGCTGAAAAAGGGGGAGCTTTGTTCTCATAGTGTTTATAGTGTGGGGAAGAGTCAAGAGAACTGACAACATGGGATTAATTGTAGCACAATAGTACAAGGTAAGAAAAAATTATGCATACTAGATAACTATTTTCAGGGAATCAGTATATTTTATAGAAAAAATAACATTTGTATAAATTATTATAAAAATAAAGATATTTGGTACCTTTCAATAAATATAGAGGAGGAAAGGTCAATTCAGGCTATGGAAAAAGTACTGAAAAACTATTTTTGTGCACCCATTTGAAGAGTTAAACTTTCAGCTGTGTCTCTGGAATACTAGATTCAATGCTAGGAATTTTATATAATATCTATTAAATATGACTGCATAGAACATGCTAAAGTGTGTTTTTACTTTGAAGACAATGAAAAACCATAAACTAATTTTGAGTAATACATAATCACTTCCAAAAATGTTATTGGAATAATATAAGCAAGAGAGAAATGTACACATAAAATAGATAATTAAGAGGTTGTATCCACATGTCTTACTTAATGAGCAGATAAAAGAGATGAGGAAGAAGAAGGAACAAGAATTATTGCCAGGTTGCAGGTTACTTCTGATTTGTTTCTCACAGGAGAATAGCAGTGCCATTATTAAGGGGTAGGAAAATCTAGCATGATGAATTTGATAATTACATCTGAAGTTGAGGTTAAGTGTCAGGTAAGGCTTTTCACTAGAGACTGCTCATGAGTTTCTTAGCATTAGGTGAAGTGGTCTTTGTATTTGCACTCTCTCTGGCACAGTGTACAAGCAGTAATGAAGAATATCTGGAGAATGTATATATTTATAAGATATCAGGGGAAACACCGTACATAAATGAAGAGAGGGTTGGGGAGTTTCTTAACAAAAGTAAACTACACGATCCAGCACTCATACTCATACGTATTTACAGAACTGATTTGAAAACTTACATTCACACACGCACACACACAAAAAGCCTGCACTCAAAGATTTATAGTATCTTTATTATAATTGCCAAAATTTGGAAACAACCAAGAAGTCTTTTGATGGGCGAATAGATAAACAAACTGTAGGTCATCCATGCAATGAAGTATTATTCAGCAATAAAAAGAAATAAGCTATAGAGACACAAAAAGACCTTTTAAGGAAAACCTTAAAATCATACCAAGTGAAAGAAGCCAACCTTTAAATCCTGTATAATGTATGAATTCAATTATATGGCAATCTGAAAAAAGCAAAACTATGGAGACAGTAAAAAAAAAAAATGAGTCTTTGCAGAGATTTAGGGGAGAGAGAGATGAATAGGTTGAACATGAGATTTTTAGGGCAGTGAAATTATTCTGTATGATACAGAAAATGATGTACCTATGCCATTATACATTTGTGAAAACCCATTGAAAGGTAAAATAGAATGATAAACCATAATGTAAACCATGGACTTTAGTTCATCATAATGTATCAATATTGGTTTATTCATTATAATTAATGCACCACACTCCTACAACATGTAAGTAATAGAGAAATTGTGAGACAGAGAAGTGAGTATGTGGGAACTCTACTTCCATATTAATTTTTTGCAGACTTAACACTTCTCTAAAAAAAAATCTAAGATTAAGTAAATAAATAAATATTAACATAAAAATACTATTGTGAATATTTTTGACCCTTTAGTAACCTCTGCTTTTTTTATATGCTTAACCAAACTTTATAAAGGAATGCTTTGTAATATTGCTTTAATAATTTATACAATTATTTTTGGCACGCAGTACATAAAAGACTATGTACATAAGGCACAGTACATAAAAATAAGAAAAGAGATGCAGTGAATAGAATTATCAATAAAATAAAATTTAAGAACTTTGCAAGAATTCATACTCTTAATTATTTGGTGATAAGTAAATGGAATAGAGAAATTGAAAGAACTTTATATGTTATAGGTAGCTGTTTTAATGTGTACATTTTAATTTATTATAGGTAAAAATTATATTAACATAAAGCTTGGGAGAATGTCTAAAGTGTTTTAAAATACAGATTTAAATGATTTTGTGTTTTATAAGATATATGAAATAAAAATCTGTTTATTGATTAGAATTCTCAATTAGGAAATTAATAATTTCAGTAAATAGTTTTAATGTTCGATTAAAACAAGACAAATGGCATTTTGTACAAAAGTAAAAATATTTTAGAAAGATGCATATTAAATTCTGTGGACAACAATTTAGAAACAGTTACATTTTAAGTATTTTACATTTTATTTATAGAACTAAATATTTTTCCCACAAAATCTGTTGTTGTAAAAACCTTTTTTAAATTTGCAGTATTATTTGTAGTTCCAAATTTTCCAGACGTGCTAGAGTAGAAAAATATTTTTATAGTGATATTTTTCTCTGAAATTCCATAGTTTTTTTTTACATGAAAGTAAATCAGTTTTCTTAATTTTTGATTATATAAATAAAAATAAATATATGCAAAATTAATGGTAATTGTTTGCTTCATATCATTATTCAAAAGATATTAAGACAGGGTACAAAACAAACAAACCAATGAACTAAATAATGATACATACTATCTTTATTAAAAGCTTTGATCTGCTAATGATTTATTGTTTCATTGATCATACCTTACATTCAGCCCCACATACAGTGTATTTTTCCAATATAATATTTTTAATTCTATAACAAATTGTTATGTTACCCATCACAGATTTCCTAAAACTGTATTCTTAAAATATATTAATTTTCACAATAAAAACCTTTTGACTTTAATTAACCTATACCCTACAAATGGATTCTTTTAACAAATATTTTTGTTTTAGTATTATTTTCATCATTATTTTTGTTAATCAAATAAAAAGCTAAAAGAAGAGATTCTATTTCTGTTATTGTCAAAGAGACTACAACATGCTTACCGTAACTTCTTTTTTAAACTGTGACCAAAAAAAATACATAAAATTTACCATCTCATCCATTTTAAGTGTACAGCACAGTAGTGCAAATTTTATGCTCATTTTCATTGATCTCTAGTTCTTTTTATCTTACAAAATAAACTCTTCTCATTAGACTTCCTTTGTCCTCTTCTCTGCACTCCCTAACAAGCAACGTTCTGGTGTTTATCTACTTTAGAACACTCAAGTAAGTGCAATCATGCAGTGTTTGTTTGTGATGGCCTGCTTTATTTAGCTTAATGTCCTCAAAGTTCATCTATGTTGTGTTCATGATAGAATGTCCTTCTTTTTAAAATCTGAATACTATTCCATTGTATGTATATATCACATTTCTTTACCCATACATCTGCCAATGGACATTTAAATTCCTTCTGCCTTTCGGCTATTGTGAATACCTTTGCATTGAAATGAACATGGATGAGCAAATATCTCTTCAAGATCTTGTTTTCAGTTCTTTTGGATAAATACCCAGAAGTGGGCTTGCTGGATCACATGGTAGTTCTCTGTTTAATTTTTTGAGAAAACTCCATACCGTTTTTCATAGCAGCTGCTCCATTTTACATTTCCACAAACAGTGCACAGGGTTACGATTTCTCTGCACACTCGCCAACACTTGTTATTTACTGTTGTTTCAATAGTAGCAATTCTAAAAGGTGTGAGTAATAACTATCTCATTGTCATTTGTTTTGTAATATCCTCATCATCAGTGATGTTGGACATCTCTTTCTGTGCTTGCTGGCCATGTTTATATCTTCTTTGGAGAAATGTCTATTCAAATGCTTTGCCCGTTTTTTAAATAGGGTCATTTTATTTTTATTGTTGAGTTGTAGAGATAATTTATATACTTCACATAGTCATGCTTCATCAAATTTGAATGATAAGGTTTGCAAAAACTTTTTTCCATTCTGCAGGTCTCTTCCTCACTCTGTTGATTGTTTGCTTTGTCACAGAAGTTTTTAAGTTTGATGTAAATACAGCTTTAGTCAGTCTGGGTTGTTAAAACAGAATGCCAAAGATGGGGTGGCTTATAAGCAACAGAAATTTATTTCTCACAGTTTGGGAGATTGGAAGTTTGTGATCAAGATGCCAGCATCATCTCGTTCTAGTGAAGGCCTTCTTCCAGGCTGCAGAGTGCTGATTTCTCTTGTATGCTCATGCTTATTTAGTGGACAGAGAGCATGGGAGCTCTCTGAGGTTCCCTTCATAGCAATACTAATCCCTTTCATGAGAGTTCTACCTTCGTGATGTAATGACTTTCAAAAGTTCAGTGTACTAAAAGATCGGACAGGAGGTTACCATTTCAACACATGAGTTTTGGGGGACTCGAACGCTCAGTCCATAATGAGTCCCAGGTTTGTACTTGGCCTCTGTTGTCTATGATTTAAGTGTTGTCTAAGAAATCAATGCCAGATTAAAAATCATGAAGCTTTCCGCCTATGTTTTATCTAGGAGTTTTATAGTTTTATGCTTTGTGGTTAAGTCTTTAATACATTTTGAGCTAATATTTTTATATGGTATAAAGTAAAAACCAACTATATTCTTTTCCATGTCCATATCTAGCTTTCCCAATGCAACAGGTTGAAGAGACGGTCATCTCTTTATTGTGTTTTCTTGGCACCCTGATGAAAATAATTTGACCATATATGTGAAAATATACTTATGCGTTCTCTTTTCTGTCTATATATTTGCCATTTGTCTTTATGCCAGTTTCATACTGTTTTGATTTCTGTAGCTTTGTAATACATTTTGAAATCAGAAAGTGCAAGTCCTTCAGCTTTGTTCTTCATTCTCAAGATTATTTTGGCTATCCAGGGTCCCTGTGATTTCATATGGATATTAGGTTAGTTCTTTTTTTATTTTTTCAAACAGTGTCATTAAGATTTTGATAAAGAGTGTAGTAAATCTAGCTTATGTTGGACAGTGAGGACATTTTAAGAATATTGTCTTGCAATCCATGATCATGAAATATCTTTAAATTTACTTATGTCTTAATTTCTTTCAGCAGTGTTTTGTAGTTTTCAGTATACAAGTCTCTCACTTTCTTGGTTAAGTTTATTCCTAAGTATTTTATTGATTATGAGTGAGAATTTTTTAAATTAATTTTCTTTTCAGATTATTTATTGTAAATATACAGAAATGCAACTGGTGTGTGTATATGTGAATTTTATAACTTACAAATTTGCTGAATTATTTTATCAGTTCTAAGAGGTTTATTGTAGAATCTTTTAGGTTTTCTACATAAAAGATCATATCATCTGTGAACTCATTTTACCTTTTTCTTTCCAATATGAATGTTTATTGGTTTTCTTGCCTAACTGTTTTGGCCAAAACTTCCAGTGTTATGGTGAACAGAAGTGGTGAGAGTGGGCATTCTTGCTTTGCTCCTGATCTTAGCAGAAAAAGTTTCAGTTTTTCATTGTTGAAGTCACAGATGTCAGCTGTGGCCTTTTCATTTATGGCCTTTATTTCATTGAGGTAATTTTCTTCTATTCCTAGTCTGTTGTGTATTTTATTTTTTTGTATCATGAAAAGTTATAGAATTTTGTTAAATGCATTATCTGCATCACCTAAGATATTCATGTGTTTTTTTTCTTCATCCTATCATTGAAATATACTACATTATTGATTTCCATATGTCCATTGAGACTAAAGTCATTTGAAATTATTTAAAAATTAGACCATTGTTTTATATACAAGCCTTACGGCCTTATGTTTTTTCACTTATCCTGAGTCTCTTCCTATCAGTTTTCTATAATATATTTATTTTAGAAATTCTAAATATACCTTCTACTTTTTTTAAAGGGTTAAATTTACATGGTGGAACAGAATATCTTTTTATAAGCCTTAACTACTGTTAAAGAAGTGTTATTAATAAGCTTAAATATACAAATAAATTCCTTTAAAGTTTTTATTTTGACATTATTGTAATTTAACAAGTTTAACACATATAGGGAAAACTTACCTTTCCTTTTTTGAATACAATATATTTATTATTTAATAAAATAATACATACGTCTTTTAATTCCTTAGCAAATGTAATATAATAAAAGCAAACAACACTACAAAATCAAGACTACCAAAATTTGAATAGCTATTTAAAGATTATTTAAAGTGTAGGAAATATCCTGTTTCTTAACATCTGTTTGTTTGTTTTTTCTAGTGGGGTGGGGGTATTTGTTTGTTTGTTTAATAACTGCGTGCTTAGATAAATCATTACTTCCTTGAATCTCTTAAAACCAAGCCATTTGTTATTTTCTTTTCTTTTGGACATCTGCTTCTATCAAAAATATATATATATATGCACACACACACACACATACACACACACTTCTGTGTTCACAACTTGCTACTGTTTACCCATATGCTTGCAATAACTCTCAGTAGCCACAAGTCAAATCCACTCATATGGAGAAGGTTAATTATCACTTATAAATCTACTCTCATCAAAATTCAACTAGAAAAAAATTTGCACTTAAATTTTCACAAGACAACATTAGTAACTTCCAACTTAAAATTCAACAGTTTAAATCATCTAATTATCTCCCTGCAGGTGAAGTAATAATTTATCAGTGCTAAAATAATATTACCAATTCTCCTTGTTTGCTCTCTTTTTAGAAATCAACTTTAGGAAATGTGAGTGTTCTTAAGTTTCTGGCAAATCTAAAGAACATTGATAATCTTAAGAAGACCCAGTTAAATTCAGAGTTTTCATGGACATTGACATTCATGAAAAAGTTATTTTTAATTAACATTAAATTAAAATTTAATTATATAAGAAAAAAGTAGATTAAAAACTGGTCAAAAGATTATATACCTTTATCACTCATTCCTTAAAAGTAAAAACTTTTTGTTTAAGATTATTGGATTAGAATCTGTGGTATTTTTAGCACAGGTAGTCAAATTCATGAATATTATGTAAAAAAAATTTTAAATCCATCAAATTCTTCAAGACTTCTTCTCAAAAAGTCTGTCTGACTCTACCCAGAGCTGAAACTGTCTACCTGCATCTCCTTTAATAAAGCAGTTTGATTCTACCACCTTCAAACTCACAACTTACCTACTAAAAATGCAGTTCTATATCTTACCCACAGGTCTAATAATCAAGTAAATAACACCGCTAAAGATACAATTCACCTTAGAGGTGTTCTTTGACAGTTCATAAAAGGAGTAATATTTAATGATTCCATAATAGAAAAGATTATGCACATTCAAATGCATATTTCTTCCTGCTTTTATATTTTTAATGAGTCATAAAATATAATATTCTCTGGGTTATGTGAACCAAGGAACCCATTCCTCACACCCATTAATGGCTTCTTTATTTCACAGTTTCCGCAGGCAGTGTGTCAGGCTTCACCAGGCCTGTAAAGGTTGCCAAAAAGGAAAAGCCCTTAGTATTTTATGTGTATAAAACATATTTTATGAATAGGTTCAACCTACTTTAATAATCCATCTTGAGGAGTTTGTGCCTACCCTCAAGTGATAACACCATATCATAATAGATCGCTATAAGAATATATATTATTTACATGGCAGAACTGTATAGCTAAGAGTAAAGTCAAAAAAGGCAAATAAATTTAACTCTGCTACACTCTAAAATAGCAGGAATTCTATACTGTCTTTCCTTTTAGCCTACCTCAAAAATGCCATCCTTTGCATGGATGCAGCAAACTCTCTTAAATCACTTTTCTCTTGGCACAATCACTTTCCTTTATGTATTCTCAATGTCATGAATAATAAAGATTCTAATGATCAATATATTATTTTATCTCAAAACCAAGTTCATATTCTTGGGTTTATTCTCATACCTCAGTTAACAGGAAAGTTAATTATATTCAAATTTTGGAAAATATTTACTCAAAGTAAGGGCTTCTCATTAATAAGTTGAAAATTATTTCAAATATAGCTTTTCTCAAGTTCACATAACATTTCTATTTAAAATATTATCTGTCCTTAAATAATAGCTAGTGTTGTTGATGATGGTGGTGGTAGCTGTTGTGGCTGTAGTGCTGGTATTGCTGATAGTGATAATAATAATGATGCTGTAACTGATTCACAGAGACTGATGACAACCCTACAAGGTTTGTTTCATTATTCCTACTTTGCTTACTTCTCATAATAAACCACTATGATTCCTGATTCCTATTTTCTAAATTTCTCATTTTTATTGTTCTGTTTCCGGTTTTCATTTGCGTCTACTAATTTTTCTTTGCATGCTATAATAATTTTTCAAATCTAAAATGTGAAAACAATTTGTAGAAAAGCAAACTTCATTGACTTTTTAGTGACAACCTATGTATTTTTTTCAGTCACATAAGTTAACTGTAGTTTCATTTACTGACAATGTAACTACCAGTATAATATATATAGTAAAAACAAAAATAAACAATAAAAAAATTATTAAAAAATTAAAATTTAAAAATTTAAACAAAATAATTGTTATTAGCGATATATACTTCTTTATTAAACAATGTTAATATAGTTCTAATTTTTCTTATTTTTATCCATCCAGAATAATAAAGTTAAATGGTTGATTTAAAGAGCATATTTTAGAAATAAATTTTTAACTCAAATATTTACAATAAGACTAAGTAAAAAGTAGAGCTATGGCAAAATTATTTTAAAAATTATAACTTTTTAGATTCTTAATAACATCAAAAATATATCATTGTCCCACTGTTAGTATTTAAAACATCTATTAGATTTAGTTAACAATATGGGACTTAAATTTCATTATTAAAGAAATAATTTCATTTATATTCTATTGCATTTCTTTGAAAAGCATTTTCCATAGGTAATGCAAGTAGAAAACCTGAGGTAAATGTCCATATTACTCAATTAGTGATGTTTTATTCTCCTTCTTACACTTGGAGACAGTCTAAAGAAAAATCCAATAATTCTTCAAGTCTATGGCCATGCCACCCTGAACAAGCCCTATCCCGTCTGATTTTGAAGTTAAGCAGGGTCAGGCCTGGTTAGTACTTGGATGGGAGACCACCTAGGAAGACCAGGTGCTGTAGACATAAAAAAAAATTTAAAAATAAGGGATTATATACTGACAAGATCCTTTCTATCTGTGAGGTCAACCAAGCATTGCCTTGCCTAAAATAAATTAATTAAATAAATAAATAAATAAATAAATAAATAATTTTTGAAGATCCAAAGATTTGCTACTGACTGTGATGCCAACAGCAGCTTTTCCTCTGTTGCCTCTCTACGAGCTTGTACACATGGCAACTGACAGATGTTTAGGTAAAGACTTTGACAATCCATATTGGCATGAGCAGTAACTTACAACATAATGAATCATTTCTACTCTAGAAATACTGTAGCTATATGCTATTTCCTAATTCTGTGAAGACATTTTCTAAGCCTCATATTTTATGTCAACTCGTAGATAGAGTGCTTCATCTTTAACTCCAGCCTATTCTTTTAACAGTAGGAGGAATAAATGATTGGTGGGTTTAAAACATAAAATATTTAAAATAAATGTATTATTTTTATAAATTTGGAAAACCTGATACCTGAACAAATACAATGTTTTATTCTGTTGTAAAAACTTTATACAGTTCACAAATATGAAGAAAAAATACCTTGAAATCATATAAACTGTTCACAATTAGTAGTATATTTTGAAACTATGCATAAATGATTGGATCATGTTCAAGAAAATAAATGTTAAAAATATTTAAAATATTTAATTGGAGACATGTTTCAACTTTGAGAACATCAGGAAAAGCTATCTTAATTCTGATCATGAGTTAAGTGTCTTTCTAAGTAAAAGGTTTAAAGAACAATTATTATAGAAAATTAGAGGCTACATCATACAGATCCTGCAGCCAAGTCTTTAAAATATATCGGGTTTTAATCTTTAGACTTAGAAGATAAATACACGTATAATACAGATAACTATACTAGATAAAATAAGTACCCTTTTAAAAAAACACAATAATAATAAGAGCTTTGAATTATATAGTGCTTACTATGTGCTGGTCTTTGTTCCTTGAACGTTATATCTATTATATCGTTTAATCTTCATTACAACCTTGTGTCAGTTCTAGAAAGCTAAGTTACAATAACAAATACAATTTCAATATGGCTGATTTATGAGTATAAGAAATTAATTTCTTGTTTATGTAACATTGCAGGTCAATCAAAGCTCTATTTCACATAATTATTCAGGGACTTAGGCTGATGAAAACTCTACCATCTGATGGTTTGCTATATTGTCATTGCCATTTTCATTTCATTCAGGGACAGACATGGAATGAGGAAGCCTTAGGAAGCATTATTGGCTAGGCCTAGAAATGGCGTATATCACCTCCACTTATAACCCAGTGAGTAAATAACTCAGCTAGAAAGTGAGGGACTGAAAAAGAGGGAAGCAGGATCTTGGTTACCAGTAAGATAGTGAGTGGTTCAACAAGTGGCTGGAGAGAAAGAACAAGACTATATCAATCTGGGTGCTTCTAACCATATTAGAGGATCATGCAAATAATATTACTGGACTTTCAATTTTAAACATAGTGCCAAGAAGGCTTTCAAAAAAGTACGATAGCAAACTTTACATTGTAAAAAGGACGATAGCCAGCTTTTTTGCACTGCTCTGACTTTTTTAAAATAAATATTTTACTTTAGAACAGTTTTAGATTTACAGAAAAATTGCAAATATAATAGTTTCTATACATCTCACACTCAATTTCCTTTACTATTAATGTGTTACATTACGATGGTATACTTGTCACAATTAATGAAGCCCAATTTGTCAATACTTTTCATGGATTGTGCTTTTGGTGTTTATCTAAAGACTCATTAAAACACCTATATTTACATAGATTTTCTCCTATGTTATCATTTACATATGGGGTTGCAGGAAATAAATTGGGTATTTCAGTTAGGAGAAATAAGATAATGGTTTGGAATAGTTTTATGATGTTAAAAAAGAGAAAAGTGGACATATATCCCTTTGCTGACAAACTGTTATTATGTGTCCATTTATTACCCAGGATAATTGTCAATATAAGTAGGCATTTAATTGCTTAAGAACAGAGAATAAGAGTGACTAAAGACGAATCTATGGTACTTATCAAAGCTTCCCAAATTACACTGATAATGTTGCCTTTCATTGAATAGAATGCAGCCTCCTTAAGGAGTAAAAGCAAAACAAGCATTTCATGGAGAGCAGGGAATTCATGCTCTCTGAACAGATGGAAGAATCCAGCTGATTATTCTTAATTACCTGTAGAAAACTTTTTTTATCTTACTTGATGAATTACTAGAACAGTAGTTATTTTATTATCCCTTTGTAGAATTGCTTCCCTGTGAATGTCCTGACTACTAACAAATATGTTAGGCTTGTGACTTTCATATTGTAAAGATAAGTAGGAAGGAAAATAAAAATAGGAGAGGAAAGATGAGGAAGAATAGGGAGAGTTTGAAAATTCAACGTTACTAGGTATAAGTATTTGGTTCACATTTCAAGAAAATCATTTGAGGTACTCAAATTTGACATTTTTATGTCTATTGGACACATATTTATCATCTCTTCAATTTTTATTCATTGGGTATATGGTGCCCATTATTTTAACAAATACATACTCAGAAATAATATTAAGTGTTCAATTATAAACACTGATGTAAAAATAAGCACAAATATAATGATATCAAAATTACTCAGGAGGAAAATTAACACGGCCAGCCACTGAAAGGGAAAAGTCATGGGCAGGGAGATGGTTAAGCATTAAGCATCAGCTTGAATATTGCAGAGAAGTGTTCTCCAATTTCCTATAGCAAGAGACCGTCAGGAAAGTTACCTATGTGAGGAAAATGTTTATTGTTTATTGCTTGTGTTAATTCTCTCTCAATATCTGTTTACCCCCACGCCTTTCTTACACACACACACACACACACACACACACACACACACACACACACACACACTATTCGATTGCATATAAAATGGAGACAGGTGGTAATCTGGAAATTGCTCTGAAAATGTTTCTCATAGCCATATACTCAGTGCTTGATTCTTGGCCCTCTCCACAATACACATAGCACGTGACAGTGTTAATAGACTGCATGGACTTTTAAATGTTTATTTTCAATTTTTCCCTAAATAATAATTTCATCTATTCCTCTGCTATGTCCCGGATCATTCATTTATATTTTATAATAAATACAAAGGTACAAATATTCATTATTTAGAATAAGCAGAAATAATTTAAAATTTTAACAATATACTAATTTACCCTCATAAGAGTAGTGAACTTAAGTAGTTTCTCATCCCATTTACACTGAGTACTACTTTCAACATTTTTCAACTAGAGAGGAAAAAATGTTTTTCCCTGAGCTTTATTCAAATATGTTTATTAACAAGGATTTGACTTCAAATCTTTCCAGTAAATTATCTCTTTCTGTTTTTGTTTGCACAAAGCAATATTGAAAGAGCAAAATGAATGTAAAGAGCATAGTACAGAATATGATTTTGATTAACTATACAATAAATGGTACTTTTCTTTCCATCGTGGCAACTAGGAAAAGTATTTTTTTCTTGTAGCACATCCTTACGTGTTCTGTCACTCACTCCAGAGTGCTGAGCCTAAAGGTAGAAGTAGGTAAAGATAAAATTTATAAATACATGCATATTATATCTTGCTTATAAATTTAAAAAATGGATATTTTATCTTTATCTTTGTTGCCATCATTTGCATATTTTAATTTTAATTATGTCACATTTATCATCATTTTTTTATCTGCTTTTTCCATTGGTTTCATGCTTAGAATTTAATTATAGGTAAATGTTTACTACTAGTTTCTTCTAGTGAATTGTTGTTAATATTAATGCTTTACTTTGCTTTTTGCTTTTTATATTCTGTATGATGAAATTATTTTAAATTCTACTGAATTTTTCTAAAATTAACATATAAAGCATCCATTTATCATTCATTTGTAATGCTGCCTCTATTTATTAAATGATTAAGTTATTTCTTGGAATCAAGTTTTGAAGAGTCTATTTTTGTACTGCTCAGTCAACCCCTGGATTGGTACTATTGCTATCTATCATTACATTCTTGTTCTGCCACCTCCATAAATGTTATCTTCTCAGGACTTTTGTTCATAACTTTGTCCCTTGATGATTTTCAATAATTCAGTGATTGATTCATCCATTAGATTTTAAACACCTACTCTATATCATGCCCTGTGTGAGGTACTAAGGAACACAGATGGTTTCAGGTACTAGAGAAGAATTTTCATAGTTTCCTATGGCTTCTTTTGTATCACCGATATGAGTCATTTTCAATAGCACCCTTTCCTTTTCCAAGCATACTTCTTACTACTTATTAATATCTCATTATATGTTTGTATTTATTTTTATAAGTACCATAACATTAACATATTTTAAAATGCATGGTAACATATTGTCTTAACCCCAACAAAATATATATTTGGCCGATCAGCTCCATCTCAAGTAATAGCTTCATTATTAACTTAATCAACCAAATATAATATCTGAAGTATTAATGAGCACTGTATTTGGCATAATCTCTGCATTAAATCAATTATGTCTTTATTAACTTCTAACATAATCACATTCCTTGCTTTTTCTATGACCATTCGTATCCATTTCAGCCTCCTGTTGCTTTTTAGCTGAACTATTGAATGACATCCTTCCTACTGAAGGCTCTGGAACTTGCCTTTTTCCAATCCTCTCCATTCTTTATGTGAAATGAGCTAAATTTCTAGAACACAAATATGGTAAAATTATCATGTTCAGTAAGAATTTAAAAACATATATATACACACATATATATGTATATATTATATATATATCTTTCTTGCAGATATTTGAAACTTTTAAATGTCAAATTTTTCTTTATTTTTCTTTTTTCTCATTACATATGGCAGTAGTTTTCAAAATATGTTCCAAAGACACTGGGGGTCCTCAAGACTTTCAGGGCATCTATGAGGTCAAAAATATCTTCAAAATAATATTAAAAGTTATAATCTCTTTTCATTCTGTTGACATTTGCACCACTAGTGCAAAAACAACGTTTGGCAAAACCACATACACCTTGGCATGAATCAAGACAATGGCGCTAAAGTGTTCTTGAAATCATTATATTTTTCATTGCCACATGCTTTGATTTATTTTTCAAAGTGACTGTTGTATAGATTTAATTAAGAATGCCCTTGATAAAGCAGTACATAACATTAATAGTATTAAATGTTAACCCTGAATACTATCTTTTTTCATTATGCTGTGTGAAAAAAAATGAAAGTAAACATAAAGAATTTCTGCTGCAACCACACAACAGTTTGCCTGGAGAAGAGGAGAAGACGCAAGTGATTGTTTGCAGGCTGAGCTGAAATACTTGCATTTTCATTAAACACTGTTTTTATTTAAAAGGACAACAGAAAACTGAACTATGCAGACATAGGGATTTGGCAGACGTTTTCATAAGAATGAATAAAGATAGTCATTCCAAGAAAACAAATGATAGCGTCTGATACCAATGTTAAAATGCATGCTTTTAGGTGAAAATTAGAGTTGTGGAAAACTGTATCTGTCACAGCTTCTAAATACTTAAAGATTTTACAGAAAAGATTGGGAATGATATTAACGAACATAACTTTTTTGTGTAAATTGAAATATCAATACACAGAAAATCTGCAAGACTCAGTTACATAATATTAAATAAGTATTTTAACATTTTCACAGTTTTAATTTCTACTGTGGAGACTATTTACCTAAATTATCCAACCAGACTATAAAGCTTTTTGGAGCCATCAATTCTCATAAGAAGTAAACATAGCTCACATTGAACCTGAGATTTATTTCTGTAAAAAAGCACATTGTTTATAAAACTTACCTTTCAATACATATGTGTATGAGTTAACATATAATGTTACTAGTGTCTAGTGGCTAATGTACATTATAAAGGTAGTATTTCAGCCACATAAAGATTGTAACTCTTGTTAGCATTAAATTATGTGGACATGAATGTTTTTGGGCTGTCTAACATTTATCCACCTTTTCTCCCGTTAAGTTTCTATGATATTGCTCTGGCGAATACTTATGTTCTTTCTTCATTCTCAGTTTATGGATACTCAGGAGTGGACTCACACCCAAATTCCTAGAGCATATGGCACGGGCCTGTCTCATCAGAGCATCAAGGAATTGTCAACAGTGATCAGTTCAGGAATAGGTGTGACTCAACCAAGCTAAGGAAAACCCTACATTACTTGGAATATTTAAAAAGAAGTTTAATGTTTTCTAATGAAGTTGCCATTGTGCCCAAATGGAATTCTGAAGCTGCCGATGGCTGTATTTAATAAGAACATTTGCAAAGAGTCTGCCTGAGAATCAGGCCAAAGACAGGTAAACAGAGACATGAGATGTAGAAATATTGATTCCCAATGAAATTTTCTCAGTCTCTGAACCCAATTGTTCCTGAAGCCAAAACAACCCTGGACTTAATGGTTGTACAAGACAATAAATTGTTTTACTTCTTAAAAGCAAGTTGAGTTGAGTTGCTATGCCTTGCCATTAAAAAGTAAAATTTTACTAATAGAGTAAAATTAACTCTGCTTTCAAGCCAGTCCTGCCAGAAATATGTTATAAAACAGATAGATGAGTTCACAGTATGCACAACGACCCTATTAAGAATAACATGGAAAATACTATAGATAAAATCATAACTGAGGCAATATTATTCAGTGCTTAAAACACAGAACATGCTAAATTTCTTAACTTATTTTCCCCAATAACCATGTATGATTTAGAAACAAATCAGTTAGGTTGAAATACACACACAACTAAATTATAATATAATCCTAATTATTTTTAGTGTGTTCTTTTATGATGAAAAGAGGAAAGCAATTTTAGTAGTGTCTCATTTGTTTCTAAACCTTCAAATAATGAATTAAAAAAGAATCTTGTAAAAATGATGCTAGAACCATATAATATATATCTTTTCTCTCTACTGAGCTTTATAGCACAGCAAAAACAGTAATATTTTCTAGAATTTATTGTAATTCATACTAAAATATGCAGTAAATAAATCCAACTCTAGGTATTTTTTTTCTCACTCTACGACATTCATTTTGTTATATATAAAACCTGTTATTATTTTATTCACTAACTCCATTAAGCTTGAGTAAGATTCATGTCACACAAAATATATTAAACCACAGTATAAAATTTTGCAAAGAATAGCATTTTACTTATAAGTAATACTATTTTAATATTTTACTTACACAGTGTAATCAGTTTAGTGAAAGTAGTCCCCCTCTTTATAGGTTAATAAAATAATAGTTCCATGATTGAAAGACTTAGGTACATAATATTATATTATTGATGAGTAAAATGCAAGATACTTCAATTCTGAAAAGTTTTATAGAAATATTATATATAAAATATTATATAATATTATATATAAAATATTATATGTAAAATATTATATAAATAGTAAAATATAAATATTACACTCTGGATTGGAACACATATAATCTCATATATTTAAGCAGGTTTTAGTTATTTATTCTTTTGACAGTAATATAATAATTATGCATGATTTCTTAAAGTTGAGGTAGTCCTCACATATTTTACAATTAATAATTTTAAAGCATGCAATTAATTGGTAATTAGGTTATTCACAATGCTGTGCAACCACCAGCTCTCTCTAGTTTCAAAAATTTTTATCACGCCATAAAAACACCAGATATTCTTTAGATAATCATCTTTATCCCTAGTCCTCATACTCTGATTACCTCTGATCTGCTTTCCATCTCTATGTGTTTGCTTATTTTGGACATTTAATATAAAAGAAATCATACAATATGCAACCTTCTCTGTCTGGCTTCTCTCTCACACAAAGCTAGTTTGCAAGGTTCATCCAAGTTGTATCATGTATCAGTACTATGTTCCTTTTTAAAACTAAACATTAAGTATTATATATTGTATGTAATATTTTATATACTATAATATAAATATATAAACATTTATATAATATATTACATGTAATATATGACATTTTATTTATCTATTCATCCATTGAAGGATATTTAGATTGCTTCTACCTTTTGGCTATTATAAATAATGATGCTATAAACGTTTTATATACAGTTTCTGTGCAGGCATAATGATTTCATTGCACTTGGGTATATGTACAGGAATAGAATTGTTGAGTTATATGATAATTCCACATTTAAATTTTTGAGAAGCCACCAAAATACTTTTCACAGTGGCTATACCATTATATAGTCCTACCAACAAAGCAGAAATATTTCTATTTCTATACTTTATTGCCAATGATCTTAGTTTTCATTTTCTTGATTAAAGCTATCCTAGTGGGTTAAGATACGATACCTGGTTATTGGATTGAAAACTGTTCTAGACGTTAGTGTGAAGGTATTTTTTAGATGTGATTAACATTTAAATGAGTAGACTGTGAGTAGAACAATTTACTCTCCAAATGTGAATGGGCCTCAAACAAGTAGATGAAGGCCTCCCAAGCAAGGACTAAGGTTTCTTGAAGAAAGAATTTGGGTTCAAGGCAGAACCATAGCAATACTGTCTCAGTTTGCAGCCTCTCTGGCCTGCCCTGTGAATTTTGGACTCAAGACTCATAGCATCAACTCTTACTTGAATGTCCATCCTGCTGACTTGCCCTAAGGATTTCAAACCTGTTGTTGCCATAATCGTGTGAGCCAGTTGCAAAGGTATACTTCTCCAGGTAGTTCTCTGGAGTCCCCTAACACAGCAGTGAAATATCAAAAGCTTATTTCCTGAGATAAGAAAAAAAAAAAGCAAGCCTCTTTGCTTTCATACCATTTCTATTCAACTTTTACTTTGGCTCTAAGAAATCTAATAAGGAGAGTAAATGTATATATATGAATAAAAGACATAAAAATTGTAAAAGGTAGAAAGCTTTTCTAATTCACAGACTTCACAACTATCTAATAGAGCACTATTATCCAATTGAAATATAATGAAAACCACATTAAATGTTTAGTAATGATATTTAATTAGTAAAATCAAACAGGTGAAACTAAGTCAATTCTATGTTTTATTTAATATATTTAAAACATTATCTTAAAATATAAAAATAAATAGATCAATGAGATATTTTACAGGCTTTTTTCTTACTGCCTTCAAAATTTAATGTGTATTTAACACTTACAACACATCTCAATCTAGACTAGTCCTATTTCAATTGTTTCATAGCCATATGTTGCTATAGAACTATGATATTGAATAACTTAGTATATAAAAATTCTAACAAATTTGAAAAAAATTAAAGAAGCTAATAATTAAATTAAGTATGCTCACTGCACCCACAGTAAACATCTATTGCATGCAAATGCATTCAATGAAGCAAGATTTCTCTCAAATTTTTAACTTTGAGGATCCCCAATAGAGAGGATATAAGTATTTAATTTTGTATTTTTTAATACATTTGTCTTTTTTAAAACAATCTTTTATTACAGGCGGATAGAGTGAATAATTTACTAGCCTCCTCTGACTTTATGGACAAGATGAACTTATCACAAAAGCATTGAGTGGGAGAATACTACTCTTAATAAAAGCAGTCTTATCTCAGTTTCTTTCACTAATTACCCACAAATACACATATACCATTGAGAAAGTCTTAAATCTATTCAATAAAACTTTCTTTAAGATATAATTGAGATAGTATGTCAAAACAGATAATAACTTTAGAGCAAGTAATAATTTTAGGTTTTAAAAAGGCATCTATATGTAGATTGTGAGAGTAAATGCATTCTACATATAAACCTATTGGGGCATAAGGCAAGTGGAAGGAATTAAAAGTGATAAGGGTTAGCGTTATAGCTTAATACTTGAGTATTGCAAAGTCATTATATTTCTAATGTCTGATATATTTTACATTTGCCTAGATAAATGTTATTCACAAAACACTCTTATAGAATCAATTTATTTTGTGTTGTTTAAATAAGATAATTTTTTTCTTTTATAATTTCAGGCAAGAAGAAATTTTGAAATGATGTATTTAAGTTTACCTAAAGTAAAAGCAACTAAATAATCTCAGAGAATTACCAATGCAGTTTTCTTAGATGTTCAAATCTATAATTATTAATTGATGTTCCAAAACAAGGCTTTCCGAGATCAAATTACGCGTGCATGCACACACACACATGCTCACACAGAGTGAAAATGAGAGCAAGTGAGAGAGAGAGAGAGAGAGAGAGAGAGTGTGTGTGAGAGAGAGAGAGAGAGAAAGAGAGAGAGAGAGAGACAACACACATGTCTCTTTATTGGAACAGTTCTGAGTGTTTAAAAAGCTAATGTGCATTATAAATCTCCAACAGAGAATAACTATGCAATATTCAACAAGCTTATTTCATTAATTCTTTTTACCTGAATATTCATGGAATTCCATAGCACTACTCTTTATCTGAACAAAAATGTGCAAAAACTGACCTAAAATACTATCTTTACTCTTTTAAAGAACTGAGAATACATCATTTTATTTTTTCTCATGATTCTCTATGGATATAAAGTATAAATATAATACATATATAAAATAAAGAAGATTAAGATAGTAAATTTAAGTAAATTTAAAACTATCTTAATCTTCTTTAAACAAAATACAGTGGCAATTTATGTGCATTATTTGCAAAATATACTAAAATAAATAAAAATATTGAGCAGAAAATGAGCTACCATTTTTAAACTAAAAATTTCAACATTTACATTATTTCTATAAACAGACCATACAACAAATATCTTCTTAGCATTTCCATCTAACGTTCTTTTCTTCTTGTCTATGTTGTATTTAGATTTTTCCATCTGGGCAGTTCAAAGGCCATTTCATCAAGCTTTCAAGGAACAGTCAGTATGATTTTCAGCAAAGGCTCTATATCATTAAACTGGATATTTATGTTTTTTACAGTTAATCTGATACATTAAGTTCCACAGAAGAAATGTTTAGACATAAAAAAATGTAATTGCTTAATAAAATTTAAGTATTCAAGTATCTTCAGTAATGTCATCATGTTTTAATAACTAAATAAAAATTAGAACAAGCTCTTTTGATGTAACTTGGAATTTTTTTTCCTCCATAGAACTAACCGAAATAGCACATGTAATTATAGTGATCATTTAGGAACAGAAAAAAACATTCACAAGTTCATAAAATGGTTTTAGACACATGGGGTTCCATCTGCTACCTGCTCTACTTTTAAAGTGCAAAACCCAAATCATAGTAGAGTCAGGAAGCTGCATTCAGAATCTGAAAATCCAGCACTCCCAGCTCTGCAACAAGTAAATAGATTCCTCTGTAGAATGAGAATCATTTGCCCTAACTACTTTCCTCCTTTATTCTCACAATAAAATCTTTCTTTCTTTTTCTTTTTTTCTTTTTTTTTTTTTTTTTTTTTTTTTTTGCTGTAATTAAAAGATATATACCTAAGGTTTTTTTACTTTGGGGTAAAGCATCAGTATTCCCAGAGGTTTCTGTAAAAACACAAATTTATTACCTGAAATATTCACTTAATACCTCACCACTCAGTGTGTCAGATTGCCTTGCACACTGAATCTCAAATTTTGGGTCTTAGACCCACTTTGCATTTGTTAAATTTATTAAGGACCCCGAGGGACTTATGTTTATATGGGTTATAGCTATCTATATTTAGTGCTGGAAATTCAAACTGATAAATTTTAAAAGATATATTAATTTTAAAATAGCAATAATAAATCAATTACATATTAATATAAATTCCATATTCTTAATGAAAAACATTGTTTTGTATCTACCTCAGTATATTGCTAGTGATGTTACAGGCTAAGAATTCCTGGGGCCTCACTTAGACCTGCACAACTCATGGGAGCTCCATAGACTCCCCAGCCAGAACCAGTGCTGTGGCTGGACTAGACCTTGCCACTCTTATTATGACTGCCACAGCAATAATAGCCAGGGAAGTTCACAAAACCAAGATTTATTACTCACAAATTCTGAAGGGTACATTAGATTCCCGGGGCCACACAGCAAGAGAAGGGGCAGGGAGCGGTGAGGAGAGAGAGAGAAAGGAGAGAGGAGGAGACAGAGATCTGCTTTTACTAGGGTCAGGAGGGTGGAGGCCTAGGGTTTTGCAGGTTTCTCTTTTGACTTGATTTAAACTCTGAATGTTTGTCCTGTGACTCCTAGTATTCCCAGACCATTCCAGAGTCTACATCAAGTCAAAACTCTGGTCTACCAGTTAGCACCATCCCTGAAAAAAACTCCCGTTTAAAATAGAATAGGGATGAAAATACTGGGAGAACAGAGCTTGCACACAAGGACCTCAAGATGTCAATGGACCAGTGGGGAGAATGGAGGTGATGGGAAGCTCCCAAGCCAAACTTCACTAACTTCACAGGTTTTCCCTCTGCTAGATTTATCAAATACAGTCAATAATTGAGATAAGATGTGTTCCTTAACTTTTTTATTTTTTTTTGTTCCTTGTATTAAAGTTAGTTACCACACTCAAATCATTGGGATACATTTTTATTAGTTTTTCCTATGGCATGATGATATTGGCACAAGAAAACAACATGAACTGCAAAAGATTGCCATGATTTAATGACCTGTATTTCTTTCTCTTCCAGCCAATTATGTCCCCTTTCTGAAAACTACAACCTGAGTGCCATAAAAGTACTGAACCCAACCATGAGTAACTGTTTTTCTCTTAGTTGAAAACAATCCACTCTTAATTACAGAGGGTATGAAAGTTGACACAAAATAATAGTCCAGTTACTAAGATGCAGAAATCATATACTTCAACATGTTTTATCAGTTTCCTCTATACTTACTTAACTGGTTCTTTATATAAAAACATAAATTTAATTATATACTTTGTCAGGATATATAAGGATAAAATATAGACAAAATCTGATTTTTTATATTTAAATACTGTTTTTAGTACACACAACTGCCTTTTGTTCTATTGAAAGTAATTATTATAGACATGACTCCTGATAGTTGAAACACAAAATCTAAAAACCAGAATATTTTATTTTAATTACATGTAAAAATATATAATAGTCACATAAGTTTACAAATGTAAACAAAATCATATAACATATTGTGGCTTTAAAAAAGGAGTTAAATGTAATGCCGTGAATAAGTTTGAATCTTACGTATACACAAACCATAGTCTTTTTCCTAAGAAAGGGAGATGTTTCTTTGATATGTCTGAGTGAAAGAACAAAGGAAGAACAAAAGGAGACTATTTGAGTAGTTTTAGTTTAGGAATTCACATGCAACTTAGGTTATCCTATTGACGTATAAAATTTAATACAAATAGAAAGCATTAGATGACTTTCATATAAAATGCTATGAATGTATAATTATTAAGATGTATACAATCAGGAAAGGTTAGAATGTAGAGATGACTAGCTATTGAATCCAGTGAAAGTAATGGCAGCAGTTGAAGGAATTGCTAAGGTTAGATATGCCATAAGATTATTGCACAAGGTTACGCAATGGAAATAGGATTTAGGAGAGTATGTAGAGCTTGTTCCCATATTTACAAAGATAAGGAGTCAAATACTTTGCCTAAGGTTTCCATTGTTCTTCCAAGATAAAGTCAGATAGATAGCATACTGCTGGGAGGATATGATCTCTAGCATCCACCCAAATGTGATCAGGCTATGTAGTCTCTGAGGTTGTGAACACCAAAAAAAAGAGACTTTTTTTTTCTTTTTCCATTATATGATCCTGGTAAAGAAAAATAAAACTTCAGAGAAAAGTATACACCTTTGGAAGAGAAAATGGGGACTTACAGGTTTCCCCACCACCAAGGGAAGGTATATAATACAGGTAGGTGGGTCATTGCAAAGCAGATTTCTGCAGAATCTGAGAGCTGTCATTAGCTAAATAATAGTCACCCTATATGTCCAGTAGACTTACTGAACTCAAAGTAGCAGACCAGACTTATATGATGACGTAATAGAACATTTAATAAGGGCATCAAATTGTGGATTTTGATTTAGAATATGAGGAAATTCTTCACTTTTTTGATAAAAGTCTACCGCGAACTTATTAGAAGTTACACATCAAAACTAAAGGTAAAGCAAAAACAACAAGAAAAAAAAATAGTTGTAAAATACCAGACAGTTAAGAAATAAATTTTGCTAGTGTCTGATTTTAAATATCTACTTATACTGGTATAAGTTAACTGAGAAGTGTTATCATTTCTGTTGCCCCTACATTTGTTAACACTACAATTTAGGGACACCATGTTTTGCTGTGAATTATCAAAATTGAATATCCTTTTCTCTCCTAGCTGAAAAATTAGAAAAAAACTTCAGAAATAGTACCACTATTTTATTGTCCCCATTTAGTCTCCAGTCTTTTATTCCTTCCCATATATTTCACATATGGCGTTCCATATTTTTAGCAGCAACAGTGCAGGTAACATATATTAACAGGTGTTCATGAATAAAACCAAATGAAAAGGCAACAGTTCTTAGATTTTGCAGTAGAACGGTCTCCACTGTTGAGTTTTCCCAGCAGCTTTGTATTTTTCTCCCCACAATAATTAAACACAAACCTATATAATCCAAATAATGTAGGAAATACTGCTGCCCATCAGGCTCTGGAGATGAGAATCACAGCTATGTACTCTCAGCAGTGTATTCATTAATATACCTTTAATAACAATCATGTTATTTAATCTTCATATTTAATACAGTATCAGTAGTGAGTGACTATCCCTATGTCTATACAAAATGAAATAGTCAAAAGCCAAAAAATTAATATAAAATTGAGCTGATGTATAAACTCGAGTCTTTTCATTGGCACTATTAAAAAAAGTTATTTGCTGACTAGGCTTTTGTTAATAGCTAAAAAATGCTGCTGCAACTCATGAGCACAAGACATTCCTCATGAAGAAAATGTTCTGATTTTTAAGAGTTATAAATATACATAGTAAAGAAAAATTCCCAAATTTTTCTTCCCAAAATATTCACTTTGATGAAATGACGCTGTTTTTACTATTTTTTTAAAAAGTGATATATAATATGTAGCACATGACTAACTCTTGATAATTCAATATATTGTTTTTAAATTGATTCATGTGTGGGCTATGCGCCTCTAATAAAACATTAAGCTCGTAGAGAATATATGTTTTTCATCATTCCCCAAAGCCCTTCACTTATTGTTACATACATAACAGTGCCTCAATAAAGCTTTGTTCTATGATATTAGTCAGAATTTAAAGTAAACTGAAAAATGGCATGTTCACTGTAATTTATAAAAATGCTAAACTGTTTCATCACTTGGGTGAGATTAATAAATGAAGCATTTGGTAAAACACATATATATATAAAAAAGAAGAATTGATCTTGCTAGTTTTTTCTTAAAAAGAAAATCTATGACCAGTTTAGGTCAGATCTAACCTTGAATGGAAGTTATAAGGAGGTATTGCGATCTTTGCACATTAAAATAACAAGTGGATTTTCATTAAATATAATGAAATCAGAAAATGTGAATAAAAACTCCTTGAGCTATGCTGACTATATAACTAAAAAGTCCTAATAAGAAAATTTCAGGGTTGTAAACAATATTAATTGAAAGTCTGCACACTACATATCTCAGAACTAAATGTTAAAGTGACTTAACTAAATAATTGAACATACCTCCCGCTAGAAATAATTCTCTCACAAGCTTGTAAGAGCAAATGTACATCATATTTTCTTATTTTCCTTTTAAACAATCAGTATATAGATTCATTTAATTATTTTTCTTTACCCAAAATTATTCCATATTGTAGTGATGCAAATTCATTCCCGACCCTTTTTACTTTCCTTCCTTCCCAGACTTCCCATTATGCTTCATAAGATCTTGCTTATATGATTAACATTCTTTCCTATATTTCTTTTTTGGGAGAGGAAGGGGACAGTTTTATGACTTTATTGATAATCAGTGGTTAGTTTTCATCCACATTTATGTCTACAAATTTTTTTAAATGGTGACATACGTAAGTAAGAAGATGTCGACCTTGTCTGGTGAATCTTCATCTTCCTTTCTAGACAACCACACACAGATACAATAGGAGACATCCCTTATTCCCCTGGCCCAGACTGCTTTCTTGAGCCTGGTGCCAGTGTGCACATCTGATGCCGCACATCCTTTTCCAGGCCTCTTTGAGATTCCAAGGGCCAGGCTTCTTGAAGCCCACTCCATGTATGTACTTAAGAATGATGGAATGATGGTATATTCTCTGGTCACCATCCTGTTGATGGCCAAGGTCCTCCTTTTCACTTTCGTTGCAGGAGCCATTATGCCAGGCCTAGGTTGGAAAGGGCTCGGTTACACTCTTAAACATTTTAGTAAACCTGACTTTCACCCTTTGAAACTAACTGAAACCTGTCACTTTTTATGAAATCTCTTCATTCTCTATCAACTCATCATAATTAAGTGTGAAGAGTTAGCATTAGACCTTAATCCTCAAAGATGTTATTATAACATATTTTTATAAAAAACCTATATACAAAAAAAACTCATCTTTTTAGCTATTTCTCGAGATCCGCCTAGCTCTCCTAGTTTCTGTCGACTTTCAACTAACTAGCTAGCTACCCTACTTCATTGAAGAGTTTCCAATTGTTGCTAAGAATCTTAAGATTGTTATTCCATTTTCTTTTCTCCATTGTTTTGCTGAGAAGTCAGTCATCTTTCATATCATTACTCTCTTTGCATAATACGTCTTTTCCTCGCTGCCTTCCTTCAAAAATTTTTTCTATTTTGTCTTTCTCAATTTAATGATAATTATGTCTAGATATGGTTTTATTTGTATTTATTCTGATTGTATTTTGCAAAACTTCTTCAGTCTATATGTTAATGATTTTAAAAAAAACCGAAAATATTTTGACCATTGTTTCTTCAAAAACTTTTAGCTTCCATTTTTGGCTCACTAAAATCAGACCATTTAACTAAAATAAGTCTTCAAAAAATGACCAGTAATTGTCTGTATTCTATAACCATTTAATGTTTTTTTTTTTTTATTTTCTACATCTCTGTGTAATAACTGCTACTGTATCCCCTGCCCCCTAAAATCCCTTTCTACCTCTATGACTTGTGAAAGATTAGTTTTTCCTGGTTCTCCTCCAATATTTCAAATCCATATTCTTCACTTCCACTATTAAATATTCTTTCTTAATATTAGCCCTAAATGACTGTGTTTTGTAGACTTCATGCCTTTAGTCATCTTGACTTACTATATGCCTTTCCTAGGCGATTTCTGTCTAATTTTGTCATTGACCTTGACTTCTTAAGATTTATCATCATATCCATCTTGCATTGAAAGCAGATAAAGCTGAACTCATCATTTGCCAATCTTCTTTTTATATAAATATATTTTTTGATAAATTAACCTCCATTTAACCAGTCACCAAAGCCAAAGACTTAGTGATCTTTCTAAATATATTTTCTTCCTCATGATTAGCTCACTAATCAGTCACCAAGACCTGCTAATGCTAACTACCACCCCTGTTGTTTTAACTTAATTTAGACCTTCATCCCTGTGACCTTAACTATTATAAAATAACTGGACTTATTTTTTCTATTTTTATTTCTATTAATCAGTCTTCAAGAAAATACACAATATTCAAAAATACAAATTTAATTTTCTTCTTCCACATTTTAAGCCATTAAATATTTCTCTATAATCTAAAAGACATTATCTAATCTCTTTAAAAAGCTTCCTAATATGGCTTTCTAATACGACCCTACACACAAATCTTCTGACCTTAATGCTCTTACTGTAATTTTATTATTGCCATAGACTCTTGAACATGCTATACTTTTCTTTTCCCTCTGTTCAGAATCAGCTTTTGTAGTGCTTTACCGAATATAAGATTAAATCTAATCTTGAGAATTTAATAAGAATTTGATATTACTTTTTTTTCTCATTTTCAAAAGTTTTTCTAAAAAAAATTGTGTCGAAGAAATAATGGACTTTTATAAATTTATTGATTTTTGGTTATTCAATGTTGAAAAAACATAAAGATGATTAACTAAAATATTATTGATATTCAGTATTTTTGTTGACCATATCTCAAATTTTTTTCTAAATCTATTATTTCAATTTAGTGCTCTTTATAAAAATTTACAAAGGAAATAAAAGCTACTGATTAACATATTTTCTACACTGCCACCATTAAATGTGAAGAATGATTAAAATTATATTTATACAGATTATGTAGAGTTTAAATAGCTATACAAAGATTAACACATACACCCATATCTTTACACTTTAGTTAGAGAGAAAGTTCTTGCAAAGAACATGATTTATTTTTTCTTTAGAAAATATACTTTTTTTCTATGTTTTTGTTACCAAAAACATTTATGCTTTAAATTTATAATGTGAAATAAAATATTCAAACTTGAATACTGTGAAATAAAATATTGTGGTGCTTTCTCTTATTCACTTCTATAAATGAAGATATAAATATACTCAATAAAACTTCATAAAGTTTTCATAAATACCATGTACATTTTCTCTGATTACTCATTTTCCTTTCTGACTATGACATTTGCATTAAGAAATATAGTCTTCCTGCATATTCTCTTCAAGTCATAAAATCTCACAGTGATGATACATTATTTTGCCTTGTTTCAGAGTGTTCTTATTGAGGCTTTTCTCCTCCAGACATATAACTGAGTTAGAAGACAAAATACTTGCTTAGCGAAATAAGAAAAAAATTTCAGATGGAAGTTGGGATAATGTAACAAAACATATTTACAAGAAATATGAATAAAAGAAAAACCTCCTTCTTATCAAAAATACTCTAAATACATAAGGTTATGATTTCTTCCAATATTTATTTCAGAAGAATGCTTTATAATTTAAAAGCTTACTATTAAAATTATTTCAAGCTCAATGATTATGTAAAATAAGTTACAAACCTAGCAATGTATTTCATATGTAATTTACTGGCATGTGTGCAATAGCAATTTCTTGGAAAAAAACACTTAAAGCTTCTCTGTAAATTTCCAGGCAGGTAACTCTCTACCACCTCCAAGGCTATTATCTAATTTGAGTTTGCTTAAAACCACATTAAGGGAGAGGTTTAAGTTATTTGCATTTTTCCCAATATAAAATTGGCTTTCATCTATTTCACAGTGAAAAAAATATATATATATCTTTTTAACTCAAATCTAGTTCTAGATGTGTATTAGAAAAATTAAAAGTGAAATCAATAAATAATTACATTTCCAATGATTTTCTTTGAATAAGAGAAGGTATGTTTAATTTGGGGCTTTGTTTGTGTCACCTACTAAGGTCCTATCTTTTATATTACATGCTATCATTTTTCCAGATAAAGTGTTTAGGTAAAATGCTGAAAAAAAAAAAAAAAACTCAGAGGACTGCATTGCATTAAATGCATGTTGGATCTTTATAAGTACTATTATAAATAGTAATAATCCCAGAAATCTCTTTAAGATAAATAGAACAAAAGCCACAATAAGAAATGAAAAATCAGCTATCTAGAGTACATTAGCACTCGAATTACATCTTCACACAGGATGGAATAACTGCCACTTGGTTTATGTGTGACTGACTCGCCAATTTCCCCTTCAGTGGTGTTGCTGAAATTATTGTAGCACCAGGTTTCTCGCCAGCATTTTTCTTGGTTTTCCGAGTCTGCTTTCTAAGTTTCTCTATTCCGAACTTGCCCATGCCCCGTGTGTACTGGTGAGGGCACATTCTGTTCATAATTTTTCAAATTCACAGGCTCTTTTCCAAGTTTCTAATGTTATTATTAATTCTATTTTCAGTCTGTTTCTTAAACTGTTTGGGTTATCATAACAGAATACCACAAACTCAGTGGCTTAAAAACAACAGAATTTTACTTCTCACAGTCCTGGAAGTTGCAATTTAGAGATCAGATGCCAGGACAGTCGTTCAGGTGAGGGCTCTCTTCCAAGTCACCAACTTCTCTTTGTGTTCACACAGGGAAGAAGGGATAGGGAGTTTTACGAGCTCTTTTTTATTAGAGCACCAGTCTCATTGATGTGGGCTCCATCGTCATAATCAAAGCACCTCCCAAAGACCCAGCCTACTAATACCACCACCTTTGCAGGTTAGGATTTCAACATATGAATTTAGGGCAGGGGGCTACGAATATTCAGACAACAGCAAAGGAAATTCAATAAGTGTTTGTGGGTTCCCTGTTTAATAGTGTAGTAAGAACACTGGTTGAATTCTTGTCTTCAACGTTTACTAGTTAAGCAAACAAACTAAAACACTCATAGCTTCTCTAGTTCAATATTTTCCTCTTTAATATGGGGTTAGAGGTATCAAACTCATGGAGTGGTAATGAATAAATGTGAAGTGTTTAAAAGGCTCTTTGTAAATAAAGTCTCTATGGATATATTCACTATTTTTAGTAATCTGTGTATAGTGATGCTTTGAGATACCAATCTATTTTAATACACTTTTTCCATTTATTTTTTCCTAAAGCATCCCCACTCTTTAGCAGCTAGTTATAAAAATTGTCTGTTTGCAACAATGTTCTAATTTGTTTGAACTTTTCTGTTTGCTATGTTATGCCAGTATACAAATTAAATTAAATGAGCCTAAGGTGTACATGCATTTGTGTAAAACTTACTGAGGTATTTTTTGGTGTGTGTGTATATGAAATTGCAAAGTGATTTCTTACAAAACCTATCTTTTATATTATTACAGTAATATGAAAATAAACTAGCTTCTGTGTATTTTATTAATATTAAAAAATGTTTAGTTTCACCCCCACACACATAAATTGTCATTGCTTCTGTGTGTATGCCAATTGTTGGAACTTTTTTAAGTCAAACAATAAAATTGTAGAGAATAACATACTATAAAGAGTCCATTCATGTTAGCAATATTTATGGATGTCTATAACCTGTGGATTTTTGGAAACTTAGGTTGTTTAAAACCCCTGTGAGGCAAAAGCTTGTGAAATCTGCAAGGAATCCAGGGCAGTTGGGGTCCTTTGCAGAGCAGGTCACTGTGTACTGCAGTACCTCTGGCAGCCTGGCTGATACCTATAGCCCCAGCTTTTCCTCCTTGTTTCTAGCTGCCTCTCTAAGCTTTGCTAGTCTCTGGATGAGGTGTAACCAAAGCAGGACCTTGATGCGGTGGCCCAAATGGCTGAAGAAGCTTCACACCACCCCCTTTCCCTGTGAGGGGAACTCCTTCTAATTGATAAGTGTCCTTTCAGTGCTGAGCAGAGCTGGCTTGGGGAATGGGATGATGCAGTGTTGGGAGCCATTCTTGATGAATGCCCTGCAGAGAGGGTTGGAGTTGCCTGCAAGCTAGAAGTTTGCAGAGCAGGTGGGCTTGTTTACTGAAGGAGGAAATTTGGCTTAATGTTGAATGTTTCTTGCCCCAGGGAATGAGACAAAAACAGGAACAAGGATGTTTTGCGGGAATTTACCTAAAGGTCAGCGATCATTTGCATATGTGTGGGTGTTGTTCTCCAAGGGTATATATATATAT